>VXBJ01007458.1:401149-462112 GCA_013400055.1 Nycticryphes semicollaris | reverse complement strand
TTTTTTTTTTTTAATTTGCAAGAGATCATTTGTCAGAAATGAACACTACCAACAGCCAAATATATAACTGATAAGAACAAGAGGCAATCTAGAGCAAGAGCCATACAGAAACAGTTTGGACTTATGGACACTGAAGATTAACATGTGAGATTGCTAGCGGTAAGCCTGGGGGAGGTGTGCCAGTGTTTGTGGGATGGTATGCTAGTGAGGTCCTTTGGTCTGACATCTCAGTGTAAGTAGGGCGTGGAGATGCAAGAGTTATTGATGGGTGAGAAACTACAGCAGTGCCTGGGTATGGTCAGGCAGGAAATAGGGCTTCTCCCAGAAAAAAAAAAAAAACAGCTGGCGGGATCATTAGCCACCTCTAGTTAACTTGCATAAGGGGGTACATTCCGTAGTTGACCCTAAGATGGAAGCTCTAGTGTGGCTTCATACCCATCATGGCCTAAATATAGCATATGTTGAGAAGTGGTGAGTGAAGTGAAATAAACTACAGGAAAAAAATCCTTCCTGTAATTAAATGCAGACTACAAAAAACTTCATCACACAAATAAATACATAAATGCCAAGTGAAACAATATAATCAAGTTTAATGAATTGTAACCTATTATTTTATATATATCCATATATCCTGTAACATCAAAATTGCTGCACATATTTAGAAAAAAAAAGAAGAAACTTCTTTCAAAAATATTGGTGATTAAATAGTACAGACACAGTGCTGCTTTGGTGCCAAATCATTTAGACTCCTTTTTGATAGTTTGTCTCTCTGGATTTCATGCCTACCTGTTTTTGTTTTTATAGATATCCTTGTATTTCGGCTCCAGCCTGGCAAAAATACAAACCTCAGTGGAAATACAGACACAAAGGAATGCTTTAGAAGGGTTGTTTTGTTTTGGTTAACAAGATTTAGGTAATATAGTGTAGGTTGTTTTAGTATTTTTGAATCTTCTGCTTGATTTAGTAATTTTCACTCTTTTCAACATTTAAATAAACCTTCACTTTATTTATCTTTATTACCCAAACATTCCCTAGATAAAACAAAATTTTTGCTGTTTACAAGCTGCTGAAGAAAAATCATAGCTCTTCTGAAATCAATGTTTACCCAAAATTTAAATGAAATTATTATTTCTGAAACTCTTAGAAGACAATCTATCTTTCCTTGGAAGGACCTGAAATAATTTAAATTGTGACAGTGCCTGCCAGCCTCCATGCTGCCTCTAAAGCAGTTTAAAGCTCTTCTGATATTAATGTCTACTATTAAGAATATAAAGTCTATCACTTCAATCTAGTGTGAAGCCAAAATAAAGCAGGCCAGACCCATTTATCCTTTCTTACACTGCTGTTTTGAACTTTTGGCTTGCTGTGCAGAAGAAAAAAGGTACTTTTTTTTTTTTTGAACATGAAGCTTAATGTGATCTTTGATCTTTGCACTTCAAAAAGTTTTTGCCTGGAACAGTCTTCCACAGCTGAGTTATAAATCCCTGAAACCAGAAATTTATAATGGAAAAGCTGTCACCACATTAATTATGGTACCATAAACGTGGTGCTGCTTCTATAGTTAGTCACTGCTTAAAAACAAAAACAAGGAAAAGAAGATGTTCTGATATGAAGTCTATCCTTGCAGTACTCAATGTCAAATGGTCAATATTTAGTGAACTCTGTTTTTAAAAAAGCAATGGTTAAAGTGCATTCTTATGCAATTTTTTCTATTGAGAACTTTCATTTGTTGGTATATGAAAAATTATATTTCCACCAACAGGAGCTGGAAAAGAGTAAAGGTTACATATAAAAAAAAATTCATTACATGATAAAAAAAATCCTGGATGTTTCTTTAGAAAAGCCATTCACTGGTTTACTTTTTTTTTTTTTTTGACCCTTCAATCTTTGTCAGCAGTTTGGATTCAAAGACACTAAATTTAAAATTTCCCATCGATCTGCTGTAGGTCTTGGCCTCCTTCTGATTGCTTTTGGACTTATGCCGGCTCGTTGGGCTTTAAATGAATTTGGAGGAGAGGAATTTAATATAATGTAAATGATCTAATATGGTAAACTTTGTAGGCATTTAATAGATTGTGTGTTTGCGTTTGGTTTAGACATGATGCTGGGAGCATATGTTGTGGTGTATCAGTATATAATTATCTGTTACAGGAAAAAAGCATAAATCATGAAACAGTACAAATTTCATTATGACAATCTTCCAGGGAATATCCAAAGAAAATTCTAAAGGAAAAATTACCTGGTCATACAGCATGCTGTGCTGAAAGGTTTTCAGGATTTTAAAAGATATACAAAAAGCATAACAAATAAAAAAATGATTATGAAATGGAAATAGATAACTTTTTTTTTTGCCACAAAGTACTATCATAAAGCTGACACTGCAATCCAATGATTTTGGCTTTGGTTGCAATATTTGTGATGTGCTAAATTTTAACTGTTCACAGCATATGTATTTAACCCTTTACATGGTTCAGGATGTGGCAGAAGGATCTTTTAATATGAACATAAACAGAAATAAAGCAGCTGCCTGTAGCAGTCCCATTGAGGTAGCTGTTAAGATGCTGCATTTAATGCAGAAAAAAAGACTTCATTTTTTGTCATTTAGTTTGAGTTGTCCCAGACTCCTTTCTGTGAAGTCTTCTGAGCCATTCTCTTTCTGAGTAACTTTGTCATAATCATCTTCCATATTTCCAACTCTGTTTTAAAACACATTTCTTCCTAACAGACTAACAAATGTTAAACCTTCCATGGAAGGATGTAATTGGAGGAATCTTCAGAGGGAGCAGCCCTTCTCAGTACTGGTACTGGGCGATATTATGGGATCTGGCAGTACTGCAAAACATGTTCATCTTATTCCAGGCACTGCACTGGGCACAGAAAAACTGTTAAGTGCACGTTGAAATTAAAGTGTTTTCATCATTATCATCTCATTTAAACTACATTTTGACTGGTCTTCATTTTCTTTTCCTTGTGTCATAACACACAGATCAGCCAAAAATAACAATGTGAAAAAACGCTGTTACTATTGGCCCTGGACACAAACCAGTGTAGGCAAAATGAGGTGCTCTCTTATCATTACATACAAAGCAGGAAAAGACTAATGCCTTCTGCAGAATTCCTTAATTTTCCACCCAGAACAGGTAGTCTGAGTGATATCTGTCATCCTTGGTTCTGCCTCCGACAATGTGCGGTGTGCTGACAGCACAGTCAAAGGATAGATGTCCTAACATTTCAGTGCTTTAATGTTTCTGGTTTTTTTGGGGGTTGAAACTAGGCCTTGCTCAGATACTTGGGTATTTTCCTCACTAAAGTAAAAAGGAATGTGTAACTCAGAGCAATAATGCACAATAATACTCCATTGAAGACAGGGCAGTTTACAGGCTTCAAATAAAGTAAACATTGAGCTGAGGACCATAGAGAAACCAAATGAAAACTGTAAGAACTAAGAGTTTCTTAGCTTTTGCTAAGATTTTACTTCTAGCTAGATAATTCAAAATAGGAACACACTTTCCTTTTTCTTTTTCTCTTTCTTTTTTTTTCTCTCTTTTTCTTTTTCTTTTTCTTTTTCTTTTTCTTTTTCTTTTTCTTTTTCTTTTTCTTTTTCTTTTTCTTTTTCTTTTTTTTCTTTCTTTTTCTTTTTCCCCTTGGTGAAGGCAAGACCTTGCATCTGACATACCAAAGCAAAAGAACATTTAATTCAGAATCCAGATTTTGCATTTTGAGTCCATCTGTGATAAGAACAGAGTGTAAACTCATGGAAATGCTTGTGTGAATTTTTAATAAACTGTCACTAGCCCATTATGATACAAACTAGAAAATGGCACATAAATGCAGCAAGGAACTACCATGCATAAAAGAGGTTCTTCCCTAGCAGAGATTCCATCTCAGCCCAGTCCAGTGCTCTCCAGCAAGGTGCAGAGAGAAATCACTCCCCTCAGCAGCATTTGGCTCCATCTCACAGAGCTACTGCAGTGTTAATAACAGGGCATGGTGAGAAGCACTAAGTTCCTTAAGGACAGGACACAGAACAAAAGACATTAGGAGAAGCATTTATATTTAATCTGGTAACCTGATTAAAGCTAGTTATCTTACTTTCAGCACAAAAGATTGCATGCTAGCAAATGCAAATGTTTGTAGTAGGTTAAATAGATTTAAAGAGCTAGAAAGTCTAAAAAAAAAGAACTTTCTTTTCTTTTTGCTCTTCAAATGATTTACACTGATTTGACTGTTTTTCCAAGGAAACGAGAAAAGAAAAGTTCGTTTTAGGACAAAGTGTTTTTTATTTCTTTATTTGATCATTTTTTGGCAACTAAATCATACAGATATTCACATAGCTGTAGTTTGTAGTTCTGGTGATGGCTGTTTTCCAAGATGTATTTGGGAAACAGTTAGGCTCCCACAAGTCCATTTATTAGGAAGAGAAGTATATTTGGTATTTCGTAATTCTTTCTTACTTTACTCTTGTCTTCAGTTTTCAGGATTGCAAGGAAGGAAAAATGAATCTCTTTAAGATGAAGCACAAATTTGAACTTAATAATATGCAATATGAAGAATGAAAATTCCTTTTCTGGGTAGAGTTTGAACACTCCTTTAGTAAATTTTGCGGACACACAGTAATAATCTGAATTATGTTAAGATATGCAAATAGTTTTCTATGGAAACCAGAAAAAGCTGCAAACTTTAAATCCCAGATGGAGTTCTTATTAAGGAAACCTCATACTTTTGAAAATCCTATTTCTCCATCTGCTTATAATATCTTTCAAGTGTCTCTCTGTATAATTGTAATAATGATTTCTTTGGGTCATTTTCTTTATTGTTTATTTATTACATAATTCTACTCCTTCCCAACAAATCCTTATCAGTCAGCAAGGACCAAATTAAATTTCTTTCTTGATCTGTGCAGGGGAAAGTGATATAATTGCAGCATCTCAGCAAAACCTCCACAAAGGGAGTGTGTGGCTTGAAACTCTCTTATTCCTTGAACCCTCTGCAGAGAATTCTGTGCCGGGGCCCCTCTCCCATCCTTGTGGTCTGACTCATTCTGACTCACTGAGTTTAAGAAATCAGTCAGCTTTACTTCTTTCTGGGAAAGTCCAAAGAAGGAGCAATCCTGTCCCAAATAAACGCAAATATGTAAGCTGCAAGCATCTGGGAAAAAGCAGTTAGGAATGTGAGAAATTATTTCTTGTCATCCAATATTCAACTGCAGTGTAATTTTGGTGGTTATTTTGCTTTCCTGATGAAGTTCATAGGTTGTGAATCCAAGCTCAGTATCCCATTTGGGTAAATAACAAGCCACATTTGGTTAAACGTGTATTTCATACTGTTGTTTGGAGGTGCTTATCCAGTCATTTCAGTTTAAGAATGCAAGCAATTTCACTGACTTCAGTACATTGTTCAAGTGCATTAGCTTAAGCCTTGGCTGATTTACTTGGAGAAATGTTTTGGTCCCTCAAAGAACATTCTTGCCGCTCACCTCATTTGCTAGAATGTTCCTGAGAAGATAATACAAAAGCTAAAGGTCCACCCTGCTGATATAGAAAAACCCAAATCAGTATTTAATAGAGACAGCTTATGTTGACTGCTTTTATTTGGGAGCACCATGGAGCTGCGGTAACAAAAGAACTGCACCTGCCATGAGAGGAGGGATGGAAGGAGGATACCTGCTCCTAAGGAGTCCTCAGCTTTTTCACCTTCCATAGAGTTCACACTGGTGGTGCTGGCTGTTCACTTGGGATCCCCCACTTGGAACTGGAGGTTGAAATAAAATATTTTTCCGGGTATAAAAGCAGCATTTCACACAAATGTTGTAACACCTGCAAACTCTGTGGTAGCCAGATGGTGTCAGTCTTGTATCGAAGCTTTATAAATACTCGCCCTGATGCTCAATAGAATATAATAAATTCTGCTGTTCATATTTTTTTTACCTGTACTTGCCTAATAAGAAAAAAAAAAAAACAACAAAGAAAAAGAATAAAAAGAGTGACTTGCCAAAATCTGTTATGAGCAGGTCACACACACTGTCCTTGAGTTGCAGTGAACTTTTGCAGACCAGAGTGCAAAATCTGCAATTCTGTAAATCTGAGAGCCTTTCTCTGAAAAATCACCTGATCTGTCTGTCTTGATGTTATTGTCAGAATGACCGACTCGTGCAGAAATGCATCTTATCAGAGAGAGACATAGAAAATAAAGAGTGCCTGCAAGACTTTAAATGGACTAAACCCACACAGAACTGGAAAAAAACTCCAGCTGTGAATGACAGACCATTTTCAGGCAGGCACCGTTGACAATAAAAAAAATATCTTGTAATATGCAGAGCCACAGTACATCGCTAAAATGGTAATTATTGTATAATCCATTACTTAATGCCAGCATTATGGGCTTTTGGATGAGCTGGAAAACCAAGTTCTTGGTCACTTAACCTTGAGAAGTGCTTTGGCACTTTGGCCAAGAGCTGGGGTGTTAACACGAGGGCTCTGTCCAAATTCCATTTTGAGTAAATATATTTTGCCTAACTGACATTTGCATGTAATTTAGTTAGATACATTATTATTCCTTGCTTGTCTCATACTGTAGTACAGAGCTGCTGTATTAAGAGCTGCTGCCATCTTGCCAGAGGTATTAATAATCCAGGGACTGGCAAGGGGAGTCCTGTTAGTACCAGAAAAGGGGTTGTGGTCAGTGTTTTGGGAGTTTGGAGTGAAAGTGCTCTATAAATAAATGTCCATTAACCAAAGGTCTGTTCAAATATCACAGATATCCTGGAAGCCTTGGCATTTGCTAGTGATGCCAAACTCATGAGACTGCTGGTCATATTAAGCAAATTGGTTAGCATTCCCGCTGAGTCCTGAATTAACAAAACAAGAAAACTTGTAAGAGGGCTGAAGAAATACATGCAGTGTGTCTTTTTCTTAGTTGAATTAAAGCTATTTATTTAAACAATTTATTTTCAAAACTATGCATTTAGCAATCTATCCAAAGTCTGTACAGTACTTCAAATACGAGCAGCTTCTGTCTGTAGAAGCGGATTTGACAAGGTCAGTTAGCCTCTCTTCTGGGGGACTGAGTAGGGGTTTGTGCTGACTGCATTGTTGTTTTTTAGACTGGATGTTTTAGAGGGTGTCTTTAGGAAATTTGCCACGTCTCCTCTGGAAGGTTACTCCCTCACTGGATTCTCTGGAATAGGAAAGTTTTGTTGTCTGTCTTTCATGTACAGCATCTTGAATATTGTGACCAGGACTGTTTAAGGGAAAGGCAATTGTCATGGTAGCCAACATTTCTCAGCACATGGCTATGCAGAATTTTTGTTGGGGCAGTCCGATCTGCACTGTGGTGCCAAGGTGGAGGAGGAGCTCCCCATGGCACTAAACCCAAGTCAGTGCAATTACTGCTGAGTCCTGCAGTCCCTCCTGCCTTCTCAGCTTTCTGAAGGGCCATGTGCATACCAATAAAATGATCACAGCTGCAGCAAGGGTTGAGGCCCTCTCATGTGACTGCCCACAGTATCTGTTAGCCCAGCCAGTGGCATGTGTTTGACTGAGCCACCCAGCACTTCCCCAGATGGTACTCGGGCTTGTTTATAGGGATAGCGTGAGTGTGGGACTATTCTCCCTCTGTGGCATCAAGGATGGGACCACCGTGCTGTGGGATGAGCAGACTTGAACAGTCCAGAGCTTATTGTGGCTATACTTTGGGAGCAGAAAGAGAATTGGAGATGAAACCAAGCTTTTTGGTTGTGTCCTGTGGCCCAGGATTGTATTTGGTTCACTATAAGCTACTTCAGTCCTCAGAAATCAAGACAAAAATTTTCCTGACCCATGGATTACATACCTTGTTCTACCTAACAACTAGCCATATAAGAGACTACAGCAGCCCAGCTGGTTTGTGCAGGAAAGCTGAGATCTGTCAGCTTTGTGTAATAGTTGCTGACTTTGGGACCTCTTTAGAACTAAGCAGGCCATGGAGATGGGGGATCCTTTGACAACTGCGCTCTCACAGCTTGCATTCACCAAGGCAGAGACCCCTCCAAAACCCTGCAGCTGCTTTCCTCATACTTCTTTGTTAGTCTGGATTTAGGTTGGTCACTTTACTCTTCTGGAAAAATGGTGACACCTCACAGCCTGACATCAGTGGACTTCCAGTCAGTGACAATTCATAGGCGGCATCATCATGTGCTGCATGGGAGCCAGAGAAGAAGCAATTTGCTTTCAGTTCTCCCTCTTGTTTCTTGCCACTGTGAAATAGGTTGCTCTTTTCCAGTAGCAACGACCTCTGTTCCTCTCATCCTTCTATCCTTAAAAACATTACACCAGGCTTGGCATTCTATTATTTAGTCTTCTGTCTCACTAAAAGTATGATGAAACAAGCTGTGAAAGCAGGTACTGTTTTGTATATAGAGAAAAAGTGAAACTTTATGAATTTTATGGTGCAAAGTGTCACTTCTAGTGAGTAGCTCTCAGCTCATCATGCTTGTTGCTGTGCAGAATCTGGGGAAATACTGGCTCTCACACGAATGAGCCTACAGTATATTTTATGTGTTATAAAGTCAAAAGCATAACTCGTTTCCAAGTGAAAATAAACTCAACAAAAACCTATTATGCAGAATGGAAACTAGATGAGTCCAATTTTCCCTTTTGCTCTGTTGGAGTTTGATTTCTTCTCCCAGGAGTGCTACTTTAAGAGTTATAATCTAGCAGTACCCTATTTATGGGTTTGGTGTCTTCATAACAGTCCTAAGAAATCTATGTCTTTCTGTATTACTTTTTTCCATTGAGTTCATAAGCCTAAAAAAGCATCTTCTCAACTTATTTGTACTTTTGAAACCATGAGGAATTTAAAACAAAGGGGTGTATTCTGTTTCTGCCTTCCTGTGATGCAGATCCACAGGAACTCCCTTCTCTTCCAAGGACTTTATCTGGATCTAGTAAGTGTAAATAAGATAATCAGATCAGAATTTGGCCACTAAACATGCAGTTGATTTAGACATTTTCTTAGCATGGCTGTCATTAATGATTTCACTGTATTTAGAGATTCAGCTAGCTCTCTTCCAACTTTAATTCCTTTTAGTTTTTGGTTGGTCTGGGTTTTTTGTTGTTGTTGTTATTGTTTTGTTGGGGTTTTTTTGTATACCCCCTGGTGGTAATATGGGCTGAGATGGTGGGCTACCTTGAAAATATTGAAACAGTGGGAGACTGTTGGCTGGCGCTGATGGTAAAAGTGCCATCCACACCCTGCAAGCGCCTGAATCAGTGAAGACATAAGACATTTTCCAAACATGCAGTATGAATTAGAAAGAAATCTTTTACACCCTTGTTACTGCCAGTGCTGTAGAGAAAGGAAATTAGTATATTGAAACCAATATACTGGCCCTTCCTAGAACAAGTTCCTCCTTATCACAGGACATGCCACACTTAGACCTTGTTATATCCCAGCTCACTTTTGGCTTTCATGAAGCAGAATGAGCTTATCTGTGATTTTTTTGTTTTCTTTACTCAAGCTCTCAGCTCGATAGTGATACACAAGTAATAGTTGGGTGGTGCCACGTTCCAGGATTTTGTAAAGTAAATGAGAGAGAGACTTTTAATTATAAGAAGTTAGTTATGGAGCTTTGCTTTCCGCATCTATTGCTATAAAATCTGCAGGCAGCAGCTTCGTCCTTGTTCAGTGTGCTTTGTGCTCCTCTGGCAATGCAGAGGGTTCCAGAAGTTGCCATCAGCAACTACTGGGGATTTTTTCTGGCTCATGTTGCCTTTTGGCTACATGTTTTTGTGGACAGAGGAAGGTTTGCCCATATATTCTGGGGCAGTTTCTATAGGGAACATGGCAGGATACACTGGCCAGCACTGGTTAGACAGCCCTGAGATGCATCCAGGTAACACTGGGACAGAGTAAGTTTGGAACAACCACTTGAACAAGGAAGTTGCAAGAAATTTCCCCTCATTTTCTCCTGAAAGGCTCCTTTGAGTACACTTTGGAAACAGCCAAGGAAGAAGCCTCCTATCTTCTGTTGCTGCATTTTGAAGTCCTTCCAAGAAAACGTAATATGGTTTTTCTATCTAATGACCTTAAATTAACATGGTTTAGTTTATTTTTTAGTTTTTAAGGTAAGAAATCTAACTGGAATTAATGGCTTCTTTGGAAATATGGCTCTCTAATGGCTTTTGTTTTTATAAATTCTTATGTTACAGTGTAATTTTGAGAGCCTTGGAATTGCTACGTGAACCTGTAGGAAGACTGGACCTTTACAAAGATGTAATGAACGTCAATTATTCTGAAAGAATGGACATGTATTTATTCTGAATTTCTTTTATTATTTTGGGAAGATAAGGTAAAGATCATGAATTTTGCTTGGTGCTTACACAAAAACAAAATAAGAAGAGCATCTTTGCTTTTATTAAGTATTCCCTTGTGCTAGTGGTGCAAGATATTTTAAGGTTTATTTTTAGTTGTTTCTTGACATCTCCCCTAATGGATGTTTTTTCCCACCTTCTAGGCATGGTTGAACAATGAAAATATGACCCAATAAGCTCACTATTTTATTTTTCATGAGATCTGAAAAGGATAGAAGAAATAGTATCACACCAAGTGTTCACACTGCCACTTACCACTTAGTCTGGTTGGTGAAGGAAAATTTTGCAGAACAGGCTTCCTTTCCCATTCACAAGATGGCACGTGTACGTAAAATAAATTCTCTTCACACAGTAATCCTGGTGTTGTTTGCTTGTTGACCAAGAAATCTTCCTTTGGCCTGTCCTATCACAAAGTTTCCAGGGCACAAATTCTTTAACACAGTGTCTCTACAAAGGGTAACCTCTGGTTTGCTCTCTGTGTCCCTTGGAGTTTATCAGCTGGTGTATTCAATGATCCAATCTCCGTTGGGTTGCACCCAAGGGACTTGCACTGTGTAGGGTTTCTCCTAGGCAGAGTGGATTACCCACCCTCTGATGTATTTGCACCATCACACTAACCTCAGAGCACTCAGTCTTTCTATGCATATCTCAGAAAGTTTTTTTGTGTAGCCTGCACCCATATGCATGATGTGGTTCTTCAAAAACTCTGTTGCAAGAACATGAACACATGGCTATTTAATTTTTAAACAGCAACTTCCTGGCAAGCATATCGCTATCAGTTAGCATTTGGGCACAGGGGAAGACAGAGATGCAGAGAGTCCCACAGATAAACCCACAATTTAGGCTCTGTCCCTCCAGATGATGAGGTGAGAGCCATCAATATTTTTTTGCGGTGGGCCATGTCCTTTCTCTGGTACACAGTGATGATGATTCATGGTATCACATCCAAAGATCAGCTGTGGGGAAGGGACTAGTTGGTATATAACTTTGCAAATTTCCACAAGAAGGCAAATCACAATGGACTTGTTTATGACAAATCGCTGGGCTACAGAGCTGTGGGAATGTGGCCAGGTTACAGAAACCAGTGCCAAACCACTTCTGGCCAAGACCAGATGTACTGCCACTGCAGATTTTCTGACCAAAAAAAAAAAAAAAAAGTGTGAAATTTTGCATCGTGAAATTAGCAGCCCATTGGTGGTTTGTCATCCATGCCTGGAGTTACAGCTCTGCCTTTCAGCTATGTGGCTGAAAGAGTGGATCACATGCCTCCTGGAGAAGCACCACAAAACTGGATGGAATACTTCAAAGTATGTATAAGGGCAGGAGACTATGTTTATATGAAACAAGTGAATAGTAATTCTATATTATTGAGGAGAGTTGTTTTCTCTGGTAACTGGTCTGGCCTGTGGGAATACTGAGTTCCCAGTGAAACCTACCTGAACATCCTACCTCTCCACCTCCCTAAAGAACATCTCAAATTCCTTTGGCTAGATAAATAAAAGCAGTTAAAGCACCTAACAGTAAAGTACTTGGACTCCTGACTGGATACCTTAACTCACTGTTAAACTTCTAACTGCTGTGGAGAGACTTCCAAAACCATTCATATGCTGCTACTTAGCACTAACCTCCAGGTTATGCTGAGGATGGGAGCATGACTAAATCTAGATCCTTACTCTCCTTTTCTATAAATATACAGAAAATTGCTCTAGAGATGCACACTTTTATTTCTTCACATGCATGGAAGAGGAAGCACAGGAACATTTTTTGCAACATTCCATTAATTACAGCATAAATCCAGGGAGGTGAAGACTGTAGCTGTATGGTGGAAGTACTTTCTGATGGTTTGAAACTCTTCTTCAGTAGAAGACGTTTCTGTAACTTTTTGCCTGTGTTATTAGGAAATACTTTTCATTGAATTCCCTGCTGTGTTTCCATGAGATGTTTGGTGTGAGAAAGCTTAATGTTTGAGGGGGGTAGGTTGTTTACTGGCATCCCTCTCCTTTTTGGGAGTTGATATTGCTGAGACTGAGACAATTAAATTCAACCTACGTTTATCTTCAGCAACATGGTAGGTACTCAGAATGCCCTCTGAGTCATAGCGTGTGGTAGATCTTCCTGAGCTCAGAGCCTCTGAGACAACTGGTTTCTGCTGACATCACATAAGGACCATTATTTAGTAATTATCTACCCAGAAAGCAACAGCAAAAAGTACAATCACAAGCCCTGTGGCAAGAAATAGGGACTCTACTACCCTCATTTCAGTATATTTTAGCAGGGCTTGTAAGTGGATGTCTCTGAAACAATTTTTTCATAGGAAGCATTTATACTGTTTATAGAACTATTTGGTTAATGTGCCTTGTTTTTCACATTCTTAGGGAAAACTTATATGCTGCAGCAGAGTGCATAGAAAATCTGATGACTGAAGCTTCTCACCCAAGCAACTTTTATTTTTAAATAAAGAATTGTCTTTTCAGGGCTCTGACACATAAACATTCCTCTCCTTCTCAAAGTGAGGGTGATATTATTACCTAGTGAAATTGGAAAGTGGGACAAAAAGCTATGCAACTGAAAAATGAGATTAAATAGTGTCTCTAGAAAAACTCAATCTTTTCCAGTCTTTCTGGGTTGTGATTAGACAAGATGGCTGTCAGGCAGGTGTATTTTCAGCGTAGTCTCTGCGATTCTCATATTATCAGTCATGGGATCATTAAAATTAGAATGGTAAGAGAAATCAGTGCGCTACTTTTCACACTGACCATGGAGCTCCTGTTTTCAAACCAAATGCTCTGACTAATAGGCCATTTGATACACCAGAAGGCAGCCATATCTGCATAGCATGATTGACAGAGCAGTCAGGCAACAGCACTGCTCTTATAGTATCTGTGAACAAGGTTAAGAGCAAATGGCTGAATAAGGGAGGAAAAAAGGATAATGAAACACAGAATTAAGGACATAGAAAGATTATTTGGTGTAAATTTAGTGTATGTTTCAATGCAAACCACTGGAACTTTAATGGAAGTTGACAAACATTTTGAATTATGAACCCAAGTATTTAAGACACCTTTTGTAATCCTTTCCATCAGTACTAAAGAGATACTAAAGGGATATTGCTCTGAAATGGCAGTTGGGTTGACTGATAAATTTTGATACATTTAAAAGTAATAATATTTAACTAGAAACTTCTTAAAAGTATTTTTGCTTTTTAGTTGTATGCTGTTGTGCTGTCAATCACAACTGAAACAGTCCACATTCTCAAAAATATGAACAAAACCTTATTTTAAATTATGCAAACACTAACTTTGTCATTTGAGTTACTGTAACAAAAATCAATTTCGAATTTTTGGCAGAAGCCCAGAAAGAATTATTTGAGTTTTACACACATATTTTCGAAAGTTTTATCTGACATTCATAAATATCAGTGGAAACTTAACTCTTGTAGAAAATTGTGTTACATTGTATTCATGCAATATTTTAACACATCAAATGCTGTTGGAGTAGATTTCAGGATTTTTTTAGCAATTCTGTCAATATAAATAAAATAAAGTAAAATATGGAACCATATCAGAGGCTGTTTCCAATACGAAAAATTTTTGTTGGGTTGGCTCAGCAGTCCCTGTGGAAAAAACATCAGCAATGTTTCTCAAGTGGTTACTGAGTTTCCACTTTCAGCAGGTACTGAGGGTTCTGATTCACATCCAAACTTTGTGATGCAGAACCAGCTTTGCCATAAATTCAAATATACCAAGGTCCAAGAAGGTTTAGTGTTAAATCTAAATATCAGAATGAAGACCCATCTTTAAGTTTGAGAAATCTCCTAAGGTCTGGTTGACATCTCACAGTGCCATCTATAAAGCGTGACTTCATAAAATGCACTAATATAAAAGGCAAACTGAATGAGCTAGTGTAAAATCAGTGTAATGGCAAGGGAATTGGGTGGTTATCTACATGAAGGTTTAAATAATTCATTTTCTTCTTCCATTTTTGACATCTCAGCCCAACTCAGGCAAAAGTGTGGGCTAAAAAGACAGCCACACTAGGTAGGCAGCCAATTAAAACAAACTTTCATAAAAGAGCAGGATGATTTTTCAGGACAGGCATCGTTATTTTGTGAACACCAATATAACTTCCTAAATGTCTCACAGATGCAGTCTGAAAGAAACTGCATCCCCCTCCCAGTAAAAATATCTTAGCCACCTCAAAGAAGAGACCATCTGGAGGCTTACTCACTTTGGGGGATGCTGAGTTAATTGAGTGAAAGTCCAAATATCTCTGTAGGAAAGACATGCTGAAGAATAGCACTAGACTCTGATTTAAAGTACTATATCTCCAAATGAATTTGCTTCAGTATTGCTATTACTTAATCAGTTGTATTATCACGATACTGGGGATGTGTGAGCTAGTCATAGGCTCATTTTGAAGGACTGCAAAAAAGGAATTTGCTGAGTTGTTATATGTACTTATATTTAAAAGTCAGTTAAAATTCAGTAATATTTCAATAATTAAATCAATGCAGTTAGTTACAATTTTCCCTGGCAACTCTGCTTTCAGACTAGTTTAACATAACTTTCATGTAGTTTAAGAAAAAAATTTAAGCTTTTTCTCAGGTATTTTAAGAAAATAATATTCACAAAGCCTCTGATATGATGTCTCAATTAAGGCATATGACTCCCATTAAAATCAGCCAAAAGATTCCAAACAAATTTCTTTATGCTATGAAAATGAGAATGCAGTGGCTGAAGAGTCGGATTATTATAGGTTTTTATCCATGTGACTTTCATTAAGTTTAACAGAAGTCATACAGACCAACAAATATTTCTAAAGAGGGGCTGAGGGATGGCATGCACATCAAGCCAACTATTGGTCAATGCTGGGGATGATACCTTTTAGTTAAAGAGTCATATAATCATTTAAGTTGGAAAAAAGCCTTTAAAATCATCATTATTCATTATGATGATTGTATTATCATCCTTTTATTAAGAATCTGGAACAGATGATGGGACAGGATGCACCCCCAGCAAGTTTGCTGATGATACAAAGTGGGGAGCAGTGGATAATAGACCTGGTGGGTGTTCTGCCAATCAGAGGGACCTCACCAGGCTAGAGAATGGGCCAACAGGGATCTAATGAACTTCAAGAAGAGGGAAATACCAAGTTGTGCACCTTGAAGGAACAACCTCAAGTACCAGTACAGACTTGGGGCTCACCAACTGGAAAGCAGCTTGGTCAAAAACCACTTGGTTGTCCTTATAGATACAAAGCTGGTCATGAGCCATCCAGTGAGCAAAGCAGGACTTAGGCTGCATTAGGCAGAGTGATGCCAGTAGGTCAAAGGATGATTGCCAGGTTTTCAAGTTGAAGAGGCAGTAGCAAAAGGAATGTGCTCACTCTCTTGTTCAAAGAGGTGATGCCATCTGGCTGGGAGAGAGTCTGAGCTGTGACTGAAAGGTGCAGCACAGGTGTCCACCCAAGATACTTGGGAATAATATGGGATTACCAACTCTGTTTTCTAGCTTTCCTGGCTTCTTTTTTGCTGGGTTTGAGGGTTGCATTTGGGAACTGCTCTGCCTTTTGAGACATTTCTGTATGTTCAGCACTGCTGTCTGTCTGAAGTGTTTTGAGAGCTTTTGTACTTCAAAATGGTGATGTTGTGTTGAGGGGGTGCTGAGATCTGTTAAGACAATTTACAGATCCCTCATCAAGGTGCTGTCTCCAGCCTGGAATCTCATCAACCCTGAGTGCTGTAGATCCCTTGCATTTGCAATCTCTGTACTAAGAACTGACATTGTAGAAGACAGAAGACTCTCATCAGAAGACAGTCTTCTGACTGACTCCTAGTGCAGGATCTACACATTGAAATTTTCTTCTGCTTGGCTTCTGCTATTGCCACCTTGGCTTTTTACGTGGTATGAAAGGAATAAGTTTTGCCACGTCACCTACATACTGCTCTTTTCTAGCCTGAGACTTTTCTTTGCTCTTTGATTCTTTCTTTGCACAGCATTTCTTCTTTCATTGATTTTACCCTGGATAAGCTGAATTCTTCCTGTCCTAGTGACTGGAGATTTTTACATCTCAGACCTTATCCTTATCCTTTAAGCTCTCCCTTCCCCTTTGTTAGAATGCAACTATTTACCTACATCTATTTAATCTTTGACTTCACTGGAGCTAGGATTTTAAAAATTGGGCAGATTGGCTCCTTTCCAATTTATGTGAAGTTCATACCAAAATAAATGGGATTTAGGAACCTAAATATATTGCAGATCTATGTCTTATTGCTTTTGGGTGATATCCAGGTACTGCCTTAGGAAAATGGTCTTAAAACTATATTGTGGTGCCAAAGTGTAATTAAAAAAACTGTTTTCATCCTGCAGGTTGTAATAACCTAGCAGTTGGCATAAGAATGGGAATTGAGAGAGAAAAGTTCAGTTCTCTTTGCTGCCTGAGAATGCTGAAACCAAGGACGGGCATCAGCTCCTGATGGTTGCTGTGACTGAACTCTGCTCTTTCTCACATTAAATTTCCCACAAAGAAGATCAAAACTATTTTCCCCACTGAGAGAAGACTGTCTCTTTTACTGGATAGAACAGTTAGAACTTCCAATTGGAAGAAGAGAGTATAAAGTGGCCCTGGTAGCTGAAATTCCTCTATTACTGCATTTTCTACAGCAGTCTGAAAGCAAAGCCAATTTTCACAGAATCATCAGGGTCAGAAGGGGTCTCTAGAGAACATCTAGTCCAACTCCCCTGCTAAAGCAGGATTGCCTAGAGCACGTTACTCAGGACTGCATCCAAGCGGGTCTTGAAGGTCTCCAGAGAAAGGGACTCCACATCTTCCCTGGACAGCGTGTTCCAGTGCTCTGTCACCCTCACCAGTGCTCTGTCACCCTCACCATAAAGAAGTTTTTCCTTATATTTGAATGGAGCTTCCTATCTTCCATCTTGTGCCCATTTTCCCTAGTCTTGTTACTGGGAACCACTGAAAAGAGTTTGCTCTATTCTCCTTCAACCCATCCTTTAGATTCTTATGAGCATTAATAAGCTCTCCCCTCAAATGTCTATTGTCCAGGCTAAAAAGTCCCAGCTCTCTCAGCCTTTCCGCATAAGGGAGGTGCTCTAATTCCTTAATCATCTTTTTTGCCCTATGCTGGACTCTCTCCAGTAGTTCCCGGTCTCTCTTGAACTGGGGAGCCCAGAACTGGATGCAGTGAGGTGTGGCCTCACCAGTGCAGAGTAGAAGGGAAGAATGACCTCCACTGACCTACTGGCTATACTCTTCTCTATGCAGCCCAGAATTCCATTGGCCCTCTTGGAGACAAGGGCACATTGCTGGCTCATGGATACTTTACTGTCTACCAGGACCCCCAGATCCTTCTCCTCAGAAGTGCTTTCCAGCAGATCCACCCCTAACCTATATTGGTGCCTAGAATTCTTCCTCCCCAGGTGCAGGACCCTACACTTGCCCCTGTGAACCTCATTAGGTTCTTCTCTGCCCAGCTCTCCAGCCTGTTCAGGTCACACTGGAAGGTGGCACAGCCCTCTGGAGCGTCAGCCATCCCTCCCAGTTTGGTATGATCAGCAAACTTGCTGATGATACACTCTGTCCCCTTGTCCAGGTCATTGATGAATATGTTGAACAAGACTGGACCGAGTATGTTTTGTTCCAGACTTCCAGGTTTTGCAGCTTTCCAATGTTTCCAGGATTGAAAGAGTTGCTTTTTACCTTATCTGGCATATTCAACAGGGAAAATGGCTTAACTCCAGATGCATATTCCTCGTAGTACCTTTTGCTTCTCCCTTCCCTATTGTTCAGATAACTGATTGGTGTTTTTTATCACTTGAATACTTTCAGGCAACAACTGTGATGTCTCCTATGTCCTGTACTCTGCATAGTACAGTTGGTATGGTGGGAAACATACAGAATTAACTATAAAACTCAGAGAAAATTAAAGCATAACCATGTGAAGTCCACAGGTACACCCTCCTCTTCCTCAAACTGGAAAATGCTGTTGTGCCCATGTGTTCTGCTGAATGGATGCAGTCCTAGTCTGCTGTCCAGACTAAAGGACAATTTAGAGCACAATAAACACTCCTTCCAAAGAAAACTGAGGTGCACAGGTGGGAAGTTAGATAGCAAGGTCTTATCCTGACTTGAAGACCAGAAACAAGGAAGTACTATTCTTCCACCTAAATTCAAAATTATATTTTAATGATGGCCTAGAGAAGACAAAGAGCTGTGTTACCTTTTCAGGGGTTTTTGAATGGCTGTAATTTAAAGGACAGGCATTTTTCTTCTTTGGCTCACAGAGAATTTGTAAAACCTGTAGCACTGACCAATCATATAAAATAGGGAGGAAAGAAGAACAAAGGAATCCACATCAAAAAACCCTAAGCAAAGCCAAATGGTAGAACAAGAAGAGCTAAAAATGTTAGATGTAGGGACCTAGAAGAAGAAGATTGGAATGAGGGAATGAGAGCAGTGAGAGTGAAAAGACATCAGAGAGCAAAAATGATACACAAAAGAGCAGGCAGGAATGGGGCAAGGTGGAAGTGGGAAGGAGATTCTTGAATAGAAGGAGAAAGAAAAGGCCAGAAGAAGTAGGAAATGGACAGAGGCAGAGGGGCATAGGGAGCTGGGACATCAAAGGAGAAGAGGAAAATAGAGGAGGAGGGTGGCCAAAGGGAAAGAAAGAAAGAAATATATGCTGGAGCCAGAACAGAGGAATGAGAGAATCCCAAAGCAAGAGAATTTATGGAGAAAAAGGGACAATTTATGAAAAGCTGAGGTTTAAAATGAGAAAATGAGCAATGGAAGCATGGAGAGAGGAAGAATAAAGGTGTCATGATGCAGGGCCTCTACATCAAGTGGTGGACTTCTAGGTGTCAGAATTAAGATAAATGTACCTCACCTTAATATGTGAAAAGAAAGTTTAAGGGTTATAGCATAAATTTAATTATTTTGTGGAAAATACAAAATGTCATTATTTTTGTACGTTGGACTCTGTTTTATATTGCTTTGTAAAAAATGCCAAAATAGATGAACTCAGATTGAGCTGTTGTGTAGAAATTAGGAAAAAAAAAGAAAAATGTGTTTTATGACACAAGCAAGAAAAGACAGTTTTATGTATGCTGCGACTTACAAGTATGTGGAAGCTGTTGTGACCTGTGCCCAGCTTTCACTTTATACATTACTCAGTGTAAAAGGTGATGTCACAGAAGGATTAGGGCTAATCCTGGACGAGAAAGTCTTGTGATGACTCAACAAGGAGCAGAAAAGAGGGAGATAAATCAGCTTAAAGTCAGGCATTAGGGGTTTGGATGGAATCAGCGTTTTGCCTCTTTGGTCATGCTTTGCACATAACAGCACCGATGATACTCTGTTTATGTCTCTCCTAATCCCGCCTCCTGTTTTGGCTTGCTGCTGGACCAGTCTCTGGCTGCCACTAACACTAATAGGAGACTGTGCTCCAGGACTGATACAAGGAAAATTTTAATTAACAGTAGAGCTCCCTGCACCACATAAGTCTCACAATGCATTGATCAGTGCAAATAGCCAATAGATAGATCAGGCCAGGCCTTCTGTTGTCATTATTAAAAAATATGGCTGCTAGACAATCCAGCTTTAATTCTCAAGTTATGTTGGTAACCTTTGAATCTTCTGTCTAGCAAAGCACAGGCATAGTTTTAAGTGAGGAAATTTGCTCACCTGCTAAACAGTGGATTACCCACTGGTTCCTCTGACTCCAAGGCTCTGCTCACCCCAGCTGAATGGCAGCAAGAGGACAGGTCTTTCTGGAGCGGATAGATCAGCATTTGTCTAAAACTATCTAGATGAGCCATGGAACACCTTTGCAACAAGCTCTTTAGTCAGACCATCACTTGCATGGCAATCAGCTAAGCAGTAAGGTGCCCAGGGCACCACTGCATCAGCATTACATGAATCAGAAGCAAAAGGTGATTTGAGCACTGTCTGAAGTGGTCACTGTGGAGCAGACCTATTCTCATGACTAGTACTAATGAAATCTTTCTTGTATTGAAATGAAAGTAAACTGTTCACAGAGTTTATATATAGAATATTTAATTTAACTTCTATCGGAAAAACACCAGGATCCTGTCTGGGTGGGTAATAAACGGAAAATTACTTTGCAGCTCATCATGGCTATGAAAGTTATTTCCTTATTTATTTATTTTGGAAAGTATTACAGAAGTGAGTGATAATTTTTACAAAGATGATTTAGTTTCTATTTCAGGGAGGTACCATTTAAAAGTTTTCTTTATGTTTTAAGCAGATTAGGAAATAGGGAATCCAGCGATATGTCCCAGTGTAATGTTTCTTTATTCACACTGTTGTTTTTAGTCTTAAAACTATTTACCTTATTGAAAGGTGCTGTTTAGGCAAAACAGGTTTTCAAAGGACTTGCAGCTTTATTTCAAAAGTTTGCTAGACGGTGTAGAAGCTGCTATACAAGTTCTGTTTTGCAACTGCAAATTTAAAGTTTTAAAAACTTTAAATAGGGAGGCCAAATCTGCCCCAGATATAAGTCCCTAATGTGGAAGTGTCCATTGGAATAAATTTGGTCCATTACTTTCAGCGCCATTATTTTCAGTTACTCAACTTTTAATTTACTGTTCCAAGGCTCAGAGGCGTAAGAAGAGTACAGGAAGGAGATTCAAGTATGTGGAACAAAAATGAGAAAAATAACATTTCTTCCCACTTAGGAAGTATGCAATTACACAATATTTCACAGTTAAAGTATTCTGATTCTGTAAACTGGAAGAGACAGATACAGAAATCAATGACAATGGTTTTCTGATGCTTTGTCACTCTTTGCGTAACAGCTTTGACATCCCAGTCNGGGGTGGTGTGGTGTGTGTGTGTGTCTCATTTATCTCTATTTATCTCTTCTCTATCCAGTTGTGGAGGTTTTTCTTGCTTCGTCATGAATTTCTGGGTTTTGGGAGGAGACAGCATGAATATTCATCAGGAACTGGTAAATTGCTGTGACAGCATCTCCTTATCACTCCTATAAAGCCTTAGGTTATTGAACCACAGTCTCCTGTCCAAGTATGGAGGACAAAAGGAGAAAACCACTTCAATATCATGTGTTTCCAAGATTTATCTGCAAGAGATTTTGAAGAACTGATAGTAAAAAAAAAAAAAAAAAAAAAAAAAAAAAAAAGGAAAGATCTCAAAAAAACCANCTATACAAGTTCTGTTTTGCAACTGCAAATTTAAAGTTTTAAAAACTTTAAATAGGGAGGCCAAATCTGCCCCAGATATAAGTCCCTAATGTGGAAGTGTCCATTGGAATAAATTTGGTCCATTACTTTCAGCGCCATTATTTTCAGTTACTCAACTTTTAATTTACTGTTCCAAGGCTCAGAGGCGTAAGAAGAGTACAGGAAGGAGATTCAAGTATGTGGAACAAAAATGAGAAAAATAACATTTCTTCCCACTTAGGAAGTATGCAATTACACAATATTTCACAGTTAAAGTATTCTGATTCTGTAAACTGGAAGAGACAGATACAGAAATCAATGACAATGGTTTTCTGATGCTTTGTCACTCTTTGCGTAACAGCTTTGACATCCCAGTCACTTGCCAATGGACAGCTGTCAATCAAACTGTCAAAACCACAACCCAACTGGAATAGTTTTGCATCAGAAGGCTACAGATCTCAGCCTGGGGACATGAGGGAATCCCAGCACCCTGGGCACATGGAGAGGAAATCACACTTTCTTTGTGTGCTCACCCGGGAGAGGGTAATAGATGGAATTAGCCCAGTGNAAAAAAAAATCAAAACAAGGACAGATCTCAGAAGAACTCGATGCTGATCCAATAATAAGTTGAGGAAGTTCTGGAGAAACTTGGGTGTAGCTGCGTGTAATTATGATCCCCAAATCCCCTGCTCAGCTGCAGCTAACCCAAATAGATACCTAAACTCACCAGGGGCCTCTTTGTTTGATGTTAAACATTACTATTATGAGAATTCAGTTCTGTGCTGCTCATCTCAGATTGCCCCGGTATGAAAAGCTCAGCAGCTGGTTCAACATTTGATCAGGTTTCAGAAATTGGAATTTTCCCTTAAGTCTCTTTTTAACTTGTAAAATATTCTCAAAACATTCCTAGTAAACATGGTGTGCTGCTTGAAAAACAGTTATGCGTATTTTTTTAAAGGAACCGGAATGGATTTTTCTAATTTCTGCATAATATGATAAGATAGCACTTCTAATACTTGCAAAAATTGTGAAATTTGGTCTCCAGACCTTCCTTGGCTAGACTGAAAAAGTTCAAAGTCAAGTCTCTAATTTTTCAATTGCGCATCAAAAGTCTTCAAATGCAGGGTGTTCTGTGTTTCTTATCACGTCTTTGTGAGTTGAAGTTGGAATATTTCACAGGAAGAAAAAAAAGACTAACAAAATCGAATGAGGGCACATTAGGGGTCTCAGTCCTTAAAATGAGTGGCTATCAAATAAACATAACAGAGGGAAGAAAGATTGATTGATTCTGGTTGCCATTTCCAGGAACGCTTGTTCATTTTACCCAGACACTACTTAATAGAAAAATAGGAGGAGAAATGGGTTTGAATTCCCACTGCATGAAGATGAAAAGGAAACTTCATGCTCATAATTCTTGGACTAATACCTTTATGTTGGGTTTATGTGGCAAGATTTTGGTGGTGGTGAGGGCTACATGGGTGGCATCTGTGAGAAACTGCCAGAAACTTCCCTTACATCTAATTGAGCCAATGCCAGCCAGCCCCAAGACAGATTCACCACTGGTCAAGGGCATGCCCATCAGAGATAGTGGTAGTACCTCTGTGATAACATATTTAAGAAGTGGGGGAAAACCAGCTAAAGAAGAGCTGTCAGAAGACACAAGTGAGAATGTGTGAGAGAAACAACTCTGCATACATGAAGGTCAGTGAAGAAGGAGAGGGAGGAGGTTCTCCAGGTGCCGGAGCAGAGATTTCCCTTCAGACCATGGGGAGACAGGCTGTTCTCCTGCAGCCCATGGAGAGCACACACTGGAGCAGGCTCCTGGCAAGACCTGTGGACCCATGGAGAGAGGAGCCCATGCTGGAGCAGGTTTGCTGGCAAACCTTGTGACCCTGAGGGGACGCATGCTGGAACAGTCTGTTTCTGAAGGACTGTACTCCGTGAAAGGGACTCACGCTAGAACAATTAGAGAAGAATTGCAGCTCATGGGAAGACCCGTATTAGAGAAGTTCATAGGGAACTGTCTCCAGTGTGAGGGATCCCATGGCAGAGCAAGCAAAGAGTGTGAGGAGTGTTCCCCCTGAGAAGGCAGGAATGACAGAGACAATGTGTGATGAACTGACCGTAACTCCGATTCCGTATCCCCCTGCACCACTCAGGAGGAGGAGGTAAAGAAAATCAGGAGTGAGGTTGAGCCTGGGAAGAAAGGAGGTGTAGGAGGAAGGTGTTTGAAGATTTGGTTTTGTTTCATATTAACTTACTGTGATTTGATTGGTAATAAATTCAACTAATTTCCACAAATCAAGTCTGTTTTGCCTGTGATGGTAATTGCAGAGCTATCTCCCTATCCTTATCTCTACCTATGAACCTTTTGTCATACCTTTCTTGCCCTGTCCAGCTGAGAAGAGAAGTGATAGATGGATTAGCTTTGGTGGCTAATCCACCTTAAAATCCAGGCTTGGACATTCCAAATTTTGTTCCTGGAGGGCCCTTCAGTATGTTGTGGAAAGGGTGATACAACAAAATCCATTAGCAATAAAGTGTCTTCATAGCCAATTAGCACATTATAATGTTCTATACTTTACATAACCAAAAATATAGGTAGCGGAACTCATGTTTTAGAGTGACTTTACTACTTACGTGAGACAATTTGGGTACAAAATCTTTTGCCCTGAGATTGACTGAGTCAAAGCAATTAAAATTAATATCTCTATTTTTTCTGCCATTTTCTCCCATAATGTGCTATCCTTGGTCATGGCACTAGACTGAGATCATGGTTCAAAAGATGCAAGATTAAGCTGTTCCAGAAACATATCACAAGAAATTAAAAAAGGGCCAGGATTAATTTCCAATGACTCTGCTCCAGGAGGTCTCCTTCATCTCCCAAAATCTCTCTGATCACCTGCCATTTCATACAGTCTGCCCCTTCTTGCACTTTTGCTAACATTCGTTGCTAGATCTCTCAAGTCAAAATGCTTAGATGCTCTGAACATTTCTTTCTGATATCCTGCATCACAGTCTTCCCTCTGGTGCCTCCAGCTTTGCCTGATACATGCAGCTTCTTGCTCTCCTAGTTGTAGTGAGCATCCTCAGGGTTTTGGAGCAGGGGAACTGCCTACCTCTGCTGTTCCCAGCTTACCTGGAGGCTAGGACTGTAGAATAGACCACAGAAGGAGAAGCCCAACCTGTTGGCAATGCTGGAAAAGACTCTTCACGTGGCTTCATGCTTCAGTGCAAAGTAGTAAGTGTAATCTTGTAGGTATGCATTTTACAAAGTGTGCTCACGCCCACTGGGTCAGGCTTCTCAACCAAGATGGATGAAGAATATGTCCTTTAGGAAACTTGATCATCCTTATGAATTAGATTAACTTTTGAAGTGCTCAGTCCATGTCAAGTTCTATGGATGCACAAAACTACCATTTCAGTTGTCGGTGGAAACTGGGTTGAAAAAAAAGAAGCTATATTAGACATTAATGTACACTTCATTCTTGGACCAAAGTATACATCACTATGAACATCTATTTCTGAGCTATTTCCAGTTTACAGCCAGACGTCATTGGTTATAGAGTTATAATGTGACTGAAAACTTCTTAGATGCATTTTTCTTTGGTATTGGTAAGACAGGAGCTTTGGAATTGCTACTTGTTTCTTTCCAATCTTACTTTTCTTTCCTTGGTCAGTAGAATTTATCGAAGAAGATGCCAAGAGCAGAATTTTAACTGTCATTATTTTGCCATGATAGCAAAAAACTTTATTATATTATTTAATTTATAATTACAATATAATTACTCTTGTGTAAATCAGAAATAAGTATATTTTAATTGTAATTTGTTTTGTGAATTTCAAATTAATCTGTTGGTGCTGAGTGAGGTATATATGCCAACACTAATTTCAGAACTAAATAGGAAAAGATATGTAATTAAACAACATGGAAAAGTGTTGGGTTATTTTAGACTCAAGTAACTACATAATAACAAAGACCTATAGCATTTACTAATTACATTCTGCTTTTCTTAAAGACTAATTTTCTATTTTGTAAAGTTTTTATTTTCATTCTTATGTTTTCCCTGTCCTTATATCTATTCTTGATGACAATTTTGTATTTGGATATTATCTTTTCTATGTAAAGAAAGTGAATTGAATGAACTTTCAGGTTATTATTTAAAAATCATATCAATAAAATAATGATAAAAATTATGCTTTTATATACAACACGTTCAGCTAGACTATACATGTATTCTTCTACTGTCAGAGTCTTGGTTGAGTTCTGACGACTGAGGTCTGTGTCTGGGATATCCAGACAGGTTCTCTGAGGATGATCTAAGGAAGGGGAGGGCTCAGCTGGAGGCAGAGATTGATGAGACGGTAGAACTGACCTGTGGCAGTCAACAGGGAGGTAATAAATGAACATCAGCATTTAGGAGATGGGAACCAGAGTGGGAATACTGAGCTAAGAGTGTGGAGATTAGGGGAAGCAGGAGAGGAAATAGGAATTGGAAATGGGGGAGCTTAAAATTTGGGGAAATATTTGACAGAGAGTTTGGAGAAGAATGGTAGTAGGTGGGAAAGGAGTGTTAGGGCTCAAAAAGGATTAGGAAGGCCTTATTTCTCTAATCTGGAGATGTGTGGATTCCAAAGACTGGCTCTGGAGGAACAGGGAGATTGGGTTAGTGAACGATATGGGAAAATAATTGTCAGAGTTGAAGTAAATCTAAGCAAAGAGAGCTGGAGAGGAAGATGAGTAGCTTTGGTATGGGAGGTACGTGCTTTGGAATGGCAGAGACCCTGGAAAAAGACAATGTAGGAAGGGACCCTAGACAGATACATGTTTGGAGGTGGTTTTATGCAGGAAAGACTAGGGTGTTTGAGACCTGAGGCAGAAGTGACTGAGGACAGTAGGGTGTGAAGGGGAGGTTAGGGTTACGAGTCTGGAGAATGCTTTTATATGGGCCCTGATATTAGAGCAGAGGCATGCACACAGAGAACTGTCTCTATGCAAAACCCTTCCCTTATTCTGTTTGTAGCAATTACAATAGCCCTGTTTGGACTAAATAACCCAGAGAATAGCCTTAAGGTCATGAATGACATGAATTCTGAGTGATTTGGGGAATTATTGTGCCATATAAAGTTTCTCTACATGGCAGTCAATTTGAGAGATTGAAACTTAGTGTTTCTGAACTTGTTTCACACAGTAAGTGTGCCTAATAAACCCAAGCTTAAAACTAGACACACTTTCACACAATGACATACATCAGTTTCATTTTAGCTGTTTCCTTAAATATCTCTGCTCTGTGGAAAACCGGTCCTAAATGCTTCTCTCAGACCCTAGATCCTTCAGTAAATGGCCAGATAATCCTACTCTAGATATGCTATAAGCACTGAATTTACGTAAATTCATATCAGCACACATTAGTGTTCCACATGAGTTTTAGTCTACTTTTCTTTTTGGATAGGGAAACACTAATCTCACTTGAAATCCTGTCCATAATGCTCGGTTATTTACAAAGCACTTGATACAGAAGTCACAGCACATATTTGTGTTGGCTGATAATCCTTTTTCAATGATGGATGAAGATCAGGTGTCATTTCTGATTCTTTTGGATGTGTCAGCTGCCTCCAGTACTGTTGACCATGAACTGACCTGCACTCCGACAGTCTGGAAACAAGGACAAGTAGGATGAGTTGTGGAGCTCAGAGTTATATACAGCTTTGAGCCCTGAAGCAGGCTGGCAATGGATTGAGGCAAGGATCTCTTTTATGTTAAAAAAAAAAAAAAAAATCTGTTTTTACATTTCACAGCATTTTTGTTACTACGTTTACCCATTAACATTTTTGATAATGCAGCTTTAGCACTTATCTAGGTCTCTGCTTGTCTCATAAATTTTAAAAAACGTTGTAAACTTATACAAAATGTTCTCTACAAATATTCCCTGCCGCTCCCCCCAGTCTTTTGCCTTTAGCTCATAATTCCTTTAACTGCCTCAAAAAATAGACAAAAAAAAAAGCTGTACTCCAGCATGCTCAGAAATGCCACCCACCTCCCCCCTCTCCTCTACCAAGCAGCCAAGCAAACTAGTCTCTGTTGGACCTGGGGGTACGGAGCAGGTTTAATAATCGAAGGTGGATACAATTCTACTAGATGGCACCTCTTGGCTCCTTGTTGGCTCTGTTGCCATTGTATCTCTGCTCTCTGCTATTCTCAGCTGTGAGATGGGGTGGCATGCTAATTCCCTCCATTCAGTCAGAATTTGGGTTATACACAGCTCCAGGAGTGTCTTTCATACTATATACTATTTAATTGATGGCGGAGGAAAGAAGGGAAACCTATGTTTTTCTGCCTACACTTCTGTGTTCAATGTGGGGCAGCAGAGATGTTACCTTGAGTTGCCCCCAACTTGCAGACCCAAAATCAACAGTCTGAGGTCCACCTGGAAATATTTGCCAACCACTTAGACATGGGTTCCAACACTGCCTGTGTGTACAGCTCTTATCAGGATGTCTGAGCCATCAGACAGAGCCACCAGGTGATCCCATCACCTGGGGACATGCCGAGAACTTTGCATCCCAAGGTCAAAAAGGCATGGGTAGCATTGACCTCATAGTCTGAAGGGAGAAAACGTCTTGATCGGATTACTATGACAGAGCAGGTTATGCCATGGGAGGAGTTCATGTTTGAACTACTAGGCAGGTGCAAATATGAGATAAATAGATACAAGCTTCCCCACCTTGTATTTACTGGCCTCCTAGATACAATTAGTCAGAAAGGTAAGTAATTAGGTGAAGAGATAATTCCACCATTAATATCAAATATCAATCAGCGCAACACAGGCAACTTGGGTAAGCACTATAAGGACAGGAAGTTTTGCCTTTTACAAATGGGTGCAGTAGAAGGATTTTCTCCTTCTTTTAAAGATTCAGCTACAGGTCAGCAAAGCTGTATGCTTAGCAATAACCTATGAAATCCTACATTAGCAAGACACAGCTAAATCCACATCCTCCAGCAAGAGAAATAAGACCTTCCCTCATGACTTGCATACATTGTATTAATTTCTCTCGCTCCTTGCTGAAGAGAGGGAAAAAGAACAAATAATAAGGTGGTTGATTACACAATCCTGACATTTGTCCACTCACTATTGCTTTTTTTGGCCACTCTTTAGCCAAGAAAGACATGAGCATAGGGAAGCAAACATATTTCCCTGAGGGACCTGAACTAGTGCCGTGCCACAGCCAACAACTTCAGCCACTTGGAAAAAGTGCTATGTTGTGTCTTCCAAAAGCTGTTCCCAGGGATTCATAATATTTGATGATTAGACCAGGGTTGTTTACTGTAGGGTGGCAGCTACACTCAGTACAAACTTGTTGCTTTATTATGCACTGGCTTAATCTGTTTGTGCAACACTTTACATGTGGTGATAAAGTCAGTGAAACATTGGCCATGGTGTAGTGCTATTTACTAAACTATGAATGTCAGTTTTCCTCTTTCCAGAGTACCGTGGATAGATGGATTTCAACTGTCCTGTAGTTTTAAAAGAAAGAAAATTACTATTTGTAATAGATTACCTTGAGTTTGGTCTATTATCTGGCCTCAAATCTGTCCCATAATCTTATAATACTCCACCCCAGCCTTTGTTCATCACCACCCCTGGCTGCCTTCTCCATCAGCTGTTAGTCAGCACCTCTATATTTTTTCTCTAAGACATCTACCCAAGGCGCAAGGCAGGTGCAGGAGACAGGCACAGCTGCTCATGATTGTTTTAACATCAATACCCTCTTTCCAAAGTTTGTTTTCTTTAGTGAAGCGAAAACAACAAAAAGAGCAAATCTGTTTGTGTTCCTATAAACTAGTACCTAACTATTTTTAAACCTAATTTTTACTTACAGTTTTCAGTGTAGGACTTCAGTTGACTGGGTTCTTTTGATTTAGTTTTGTTTTTCATTATTCCATAATCCTCTGTGGCTTGAGACAACAAGGATTGAGTTTCATTTACGTAGATAAGTTATACAAGGAACATTACCACAGCAACTAAGTTCCTGATTTTTAAGACAAAACACAGCTCCCCCCCTTTATTCATACAGGATTTACAGGTATTTTGCTAATCATACATCCACAGTTCATTTGATTTCCAAATGAAATGCTGCCTAATTATTAATAATGCTGTCACCTTGACTGGTATAAATTCACCCAGATGTTTTATGTCAGCTGAAGGATTAGATTTTCAATTTCAGAGTTTCCTGTTCTCATCTTCCTTTGCCCTGAGAGAAGGCACTGCCTGAGAAGTGATTACGTGAAACGTATTGAACAGTTTGGGTGGTGTCTCTTGTTTAAGCAGTTGTTGCCCCATCCTTCAGGGAATGGGAGGTGAGCAGGCTGTTGTAGCATTAGCCGTAATATGTCTTGAAGCTTGAAACTCCCTGAAGGACTTAAAAAATCCTCTTGTCTCAGAAGTACAAAACAAGTCCTCAAATAAAGACTACATTCTGGCCTCACTTACATGCAAAAAGCCTGTTTCTAGCCCTCAAAGACAGTCAAAGTCACAAAGACCCTGTGTTGGTTTTTTTTTTTCACTAGAATATGAAATTCTAAGAGTTCAGTGGAATGAACCTCTCAACTCCAAAACTTTCTTCTGTGTTGATGCACTTCCATTTTAGAAAGTAGTAAGAAAATTCCAAAAGGAAACTCCTCTGTAAAAGCTGAAAAAACAAAAAAAAAAAAAAAAAAGCCCAGTTACACATATCTCATTTGCATAATAAGCAGAACTCAGTTGATATCAAAGACGTGTTATAAATCCAGTTAATTTGTGAGACTGTACCAGCTGAGAGCATGCAGAATTGCTAGAAGAAGGCAAGAGGGGCTTGAGAATGAAGGGTCCCTGCCCTTGAACTCACAGAGAATTACATCTTCTACACCTATGGAAAAAAGAGAGATTGTGCTGTCCATGGTTTCCCTTACTGTGTTAAGAGCACCTGTTCCAGCTTGACTAATGATAGGCTTTATCTTATGAGTATCCTACATAAATATAGGTGTGAACCTCATCACGTCCAGACTTATATCATATTCTGGGTGGCGAGCATAGGCTTAGCAAATGTGAAGTGAGAGCCAAGCATCTACAGACCTGCAGTGTACACAGGTCAGGGTGTTGTGTCAGCCCGGCCTTGACAGTACTGCTCATCTGCCTTTGTGCTGATGCAGGTAATGATGAAAAGCTGGTTCCTGGAACTAGAGTCCCGGATCTTCTATCATGTGGAAAATGATCTTTTCTGTGTGAGAGTGCCTGTCTATAGTTTGAACCATAGGCATTTTACAGACACACAGGCTGCATGGTGCATTGACTTGCTGATGGCAAAGTGGCTTTCTGGTATGAGAATTGTCACACAGATTGATGAAACCTGGCTGACCATTTTCTGTGGGTCAGCTACATTGCCTTTGGAAATGGAGGCTGGACCTGTCTCCAAAACACGTGAACATGGAGAACACCTTCTTGAGAGTAAAGGGACTAAGACTTTTTTTTTTCACTTTTTGTTGCTGTTTAAATTTTTACAATCCCTGCAGAGTCTTCCTATGGAACAGAAATCTTATAACTGAAGCAATGTAGAAAAAGCAGTACAGAACCCAATAAAGTAAATTGCAGTATGCTTTACCTTCATTAACTATAGAGAATAACTGTAAGAAGAGAAAGGACTGAAGTTGCCATCAAGGCTAAGGGTATAATTATATAATACAAAAAGTTTTTGTTTGCTTGTTTATTAGTTTTTAACTAGCCCGTCTGTAATCCTCCACTTGCTGACAATTTAGACCAGGGTCATGAGAATTCACTTTAAAAACACTGTAATTTAAATAAAGAACCTCCTAATGTCCAACAGTGTGGTATTTCCAAGAACAGATCAGATGAGTGTCTGTGTTAATTTGCTATCCTCAGTCCACCTGGAATAGGCCAGTCACTGATTAAACACACACTGAGGACTAATCAATAAAGAGCCATAACTTTGATCTAGTTGGTGCTGTTTCTGATTACATAAAGTAATGCTCTTAGTGAAACACAGTTCTCTTGCCTTTCAGTGTAAAATCCTGTGTTTCAAATGGTTGCTTATTAAAAACATTATGAAATAGCAGCAAGAAGTTGCTCTTGCTTGCTTCAAACAGTGCAATAGCAGCTTGCTCATGCTCTTCTTAATGGGTTTGTTTTTATTTAGAGATTTTTACATGTGACCCAGAAGTCACGCTTTGATCTTTGTCAATAGCAAATGGCACGATTTCCTAAAGATAGTTCACATCTATTTTGTAATGTTAAATGGGGCAAGTTGGTGTCACAAGATACAATTGCTGAAATCTCTAGGGATTTAGCTGGCATAAGACAAAGCAAAGCAAGACCAGCACCAAGCATCTGTGTGCTGTCAGTCTGCTTTGATCCTGCCTCACATATGTGTATTTTATTTCCTTGCAATGCAATGAAACATACCTGTTTACTAGCTCTGATTTCATCTGTCTAAATGGATTTTAAAATGCAGTTTGCATTTTAAAGTCAGTTGTAACTGCCTGCCTCCCTCCCCGCACTGTAGCTCTGTGTTCCCCCATTGGCAAACATTTTAGTTACCTCTTTATAGTCCTTTGAAAACGCCAGTTGAAAAAAATGAATGCTTCACTAGCTTTAAGATATCTGCTGTAAGGGATGCCAAGGCATCCCAGAGTTTCCCAGACAAGGTCTGTCGTAAAGAGATGAAATTTCATTGAATTTGAGGATGGAAGTGAAAATTCACCCTTCCTTGCCAGGATCAATTTTAATTTGTGTTGACAGACTTTATACCCTTGCTAATCGTTTTCTTCTGGGGCTCCTGCAGTTTGGGATGGATCAAACTGTTCTCCATTAAAAATAAAAATGATAAGTGCACTGTCAATGGCTTTCTATACATCTCACTGCTCTCTTCTCCTGCTTGGCACACGCCATGGATGTGAACAGATTCTACGGATGCCTTTAGGTACGTGAGCCAGCCTATGAGTTACGGCTGCACCAAGCTTTCTTGTACCCTCCAGATCTAGTCACTGGCTCACCTAGGTCAGAGTCCTGGCTGGAGTGTACTAGATCTCCTTGTTGGCTTGTGTGTACATCACAGGAAATATATCTACAGATAGAGATGGGAGGAGGAAATGACAAGCAAGAAGTCGATCCTGGTTCCTGCTTTAACTACTGCCAGTATGTTTTTCCTGGTGACTCTCACCTGTAAAATGATGCCAGAGGAGTTCTCATGAATTTAGAGAAGGTGTTTTCCGCTCTAGTCTCTCTCAGCTGATAGATAACCTCTCTGTAACAAGACAAATGTGAAACAGTTCAGTAGAGAGATCTCTAAAGTGCTCTTACTGGTACCACAGGCACACCCTGCTACCTGTGGAGGATATGCTCCTGAAAGGTGTAATGGTTAGCAAGTCATGACACATATACAAGTTAAATACATGGGGCAGGGTATGCCATGGGGTGGACAGAGTGGCAGAAGCAAGATCCTGACTTCTCCTCAGCTGAGTATGTTGATTAAAATGTTAATTTGCATTCTAAAAACACAGCTCAAGATATGACCTATGTACTGAGCTGAGATTTTGATTGGTACCTCAATTTACAAGGTGATACTGAATCTTCTGGGGCCTCTTCCAGACCTTCTTGGAGTGGGCCACCATTCTGGAAATGCTCATCAATTCACAAGACTGAACGCTTGATACAAATCTTCTAGTGCATGCATTCTGGGTGTCTTTTTATGGGTAGTTATATTTTCATCCTAGTCATCATCATCATGAGTTATCTCCTCATCAAAGCCAATTAAATCAATCAAAGTTGAAGGGTAGAAAAGTGGGATAATGGCAAAACATAGCAGAGCAGTGGTAAACACTACATGTTTTGCGGCAAAAGTCCAAAATGGTAGGTAAGATAGCAACAGATTTTTGGTACACAAAAACACAGTAACTGTGTTTTACGGCATAATAACAGGGTGTTGCTGTGTTATTACAGAACTTGGGCAACTGTTTGGTCCCCAGACCAAACCACTTCTGGGCATCCACAAGAACAACTTCTGGGCATAGATCCATGGGAACTTTGTGTTCTGATTTGAATGTCATAATGATTTTAGGTTTTTCTGGGGTTGTCTGGTAGCTGTGAGTAAGCCTTACAAAACTTAATTGTTGGCAATCAGTCAAAATGGAGTTGGGATTTCAGGCCTTCCTTAGCAGGGGCAAATCTTATCCCTTTCTAATTAGTAAATTAACAATCGTCTTTGGTACCCTTTCAGTTTTCCATTGACAGGATTTAGGTCTTATCATAATCATCAATGTTCATTAAATCAGCTCCCCCAAACTACTAGAAATTTAAAGATACACTTATGTTCAAAAAAAGCTAGGAAATTCTATTTTCTTAAATTAGTCTAAATGAAAGGAAAGCACGGGGGTATCTTAGCCATAAAAAAAAAAAAAAAAAGGAAAAAAGAAAATAGAGAATATATTCAAAACAGATAATATATTCATTGGAGTTCTGATCAACATATTTATTTGCATAGAGCTGATCGTATGTCAAAGTTAGATGTAATAATAGTGGCCAAGGTGGTTATGTATTTATATTGAAAAAATAGCTTTACACTGAAATCAGGCAAAAATCCTGCAAATCACTGAGAAGAGTTCAGTAAGTTGACAAGTGCATCCTTCAATTAGAGCATTTCTAAAAAATGACAGTCAATACATTGAGTCCTGGGTATCTACAGTGCTGAAAAGATCAAAATAAACTGCACATTTGCAGGGGCTAATGTACACAACCTCTTTCCTGAGAAAGTGATCACTATTTTTGCAACTATGAAAATTCCTGGTTTCATTCTTATATTGAGTAGTTTTTTATCAAAATTTACATACTATTAAATTTGTGTGTCAGTCGCATTTTCTTTTTGCTGCTGAGAGTTCTGTTTATACCCAAATTAATCCAAGAGGTGTCTGTATATGAAGATGGGAAACTTTTTAATTCTGATGAGCTTACCAAATGTGTGTCTTTAAATAATTTTCCTAACAAATGGATGCTGGGAAAGGAATCTCCATCAATCAGGGGAAAATAATCTGGGTGCTCATTTTGACGCAGACAACACGTTTAGCTCTTTTTATCTTTAAAAAGCCCTATGATAAACAATGATTTAATTACATACATGTCACTGCTTGGATTTGCTTCTGTATTGGATACAGAAGCAAAAAGGAAAGAAGAATATTAAAGGGAAGCTGTTAATACCTGCTGTTGACTGTGTTTTGAACAGTTTAACTATCTTGATGTTGAATTTATTTATTTTTTGCATGTTGACCTAGTAGATATCAGTCACAAATACTTATTCTTCATGGTGGTTTTTGGTTATAGCATACTGAATGTCATATGCTTTTATAGCCCAGCACTTCAGACAAGATAGAAAATCTACAAGCCTTTTAAAAAATAAACAGTAAACAGTTAATAAACAGTAGACAGACTTTCTATGGCTACACTGAGATGTTTTCTTCCAGTCAGGCAATATTCCTTGTATTTAATATATTCTGCTATTTTGCAATGAACGGTCATTCAACCATCAAGGGTCAAAAGTAATCTCAAAATTACCCTTATTATTAAGGGTATCAGAACACAAGCACGTGTGAAACCATTGCCCTGCTGAACAAATTGTTGTCCTGGGTACCAGTTATTTCTGGTGGGTAGAAAACGAACCTTTAAAAGAGTGATTTTGAAGGTATCTTTTCCTGTTAGGATCTGCAACAAAGTCAATGCACTCTCCCTCAAAGATATGTCAAAGTTGTCAACAGGTCTGAGGGATCAGTATTGATTCCTGCATGAAGTTCTGGTTCTAGCAAGGTCAACAACAAACCCCACTTATCTCAGTGAGGCGAGGTTTCATTGCTTATCTTTACTCATTATTAATAAGAGTAAATTTCAGACAGTCTCATTAAATTAACCTGATGTTCTATTACATAGAAGGGTTCTCTTACCAAACATAATAAATAACAGGAGTAAAAGGGCAACAGAAAAGGCAGAAGTAATTCAAAACTGAACAGGGATAGGAGACGAGATTGCAAATATTATGAGGTTTGGCTTTTTTTTAAAACAAGGGTTTAATATTGCTTCTTTTATTAGTCTTTCTCACCCTTGGAAATATTAATGATCCCCAGTTTCAGAACTCAAAGAACCCATTTTCTATCCTTGCTTTCTTTTTCACAACTAAGTTCAAATTTTCAAGGGAAATACAAAATGGATTAAGATTTATCTATATAAAGATTTAAAAGGCCTTCTTTCACAATCAGCAGTTTCCTATTTTGCCCTCAGATATGCACACAACATCTGAATGCCTTGCAAATGTTAGTGAATTTATGCTATAACCTCCCAGAGAATTAGAAGAGAAAAATTATCTCTATTTTACAGCTGGAGAATGGAGATAGAAAGACTTTGTGATGTGCCTGAGGTCTCTCACTGGATTTTTCAAGCTCTGTGTTTAAACCACAGCACTTTCTTAGATTCTGATTATCTTTGCTTTGGGAATTCTAGCTTATTTAAATTCTATTCTCTTGAACACTTTTCTCTAGGCCAGATCCATGCAAAAATGACTCTTAACCTCAACAAATATCTGGAAAATCACTTGTCCAGAAGAAAGCTAGAGTTTTTATTACATGTTCACTGGCTGCTGTAGTTTGGGAGGCAACAAAAAGAGAGCAGAAAATAGAATCTGAAGGATCTCAGAACTTCTTTTAAAATATAACAAATGCATAGAGATTCAGATTTAATAGATTTTCTCATCCTAATTTTGCCTGGGACAGATGTACTAGAAGCTCTTCCAATTGAACTTAAGTTATGTTGTTTCTTGCACTGTTAAAATTATTAACATTTCAACACTTTTTTCCCCAAGCTATCTCTTGCATAATTAACCCTGAGTGTTATATGGTCTGCTTTTAGATATAGTTTTCATTTTATGAGGGCTGGATTGCATTGCCAAGATGCCTTTCCCCTTGCGTTGAATCTACACAGTTCATAAATCCACCTTGGTTTTAACGCTTAGGAAGAATGCAACTGGATGGTTTGTTGACAGTCTATTTTGTAAGATGGACAGGAACAGCTAGATTTGCTGTGCTCCTGGAAGGGGTTAATACCTGCTAAGCTACATTATGCAGTACTCCATGCTGCTGTTGTTAAGACTGCTTACAGCTCTCAGCTGTCTTGCTAAGGGTTATCCATGTGTGCTCTGCTTACACATAACTATAATTTGGTAACCGTTTTCTTTGTTTTGCAATGATTTATATCCAGTTCAGTTCTTCTAAACTAGAGATGTAATTGTTCTCTGACATCTACTTTGCATAAACCTTGTACAATGCAGTTATACCTTTGCATGATTGTTTATACAAAGGTAGTTTATTCGATACAAACAGAATATACTTAGGAGAAAACTTGGGTATTGACACTTCTATAATATGAAAACCTTCATCCTGACAAAACAAGCACATCTTATCCCTGAATATATTGAGAGCCAACACAGCCACAAAGCGTTCTCCAGGACTTCTGAGGTGAGGGATGGAGTAAAATAAGGCAAGTTATCAGGAACTTTCTTGATTCAGAAAGGAGATCAATGAAATCCATAATGTAGGACTTCTAAAATTTACCCTGTGGTTGTCCTAATTTATTCAATATAAAGGGTCTTGCACATCCAGAAAGTGGAAAATTCCAGACAGCACCAACCAGCATTAACTGGTGCTATGCAATATCTGACTCTGAGCAACATGATATCTTCAAAATAGGCCCTGTTTTGAGCAGGGTTTTGGACCAAATGATTTCCAGAGGTGTCTGCTAAAGTGGGTTGTTCAGTGACTCTGTGTCCCTACTCCCTGCTCACAGTAGAGCTATAGCTGTGCAGAGCCACATCCATGGCTTTCCACATGACCATGTTTCCCAGCACTTTAAATTCCAGAACTAAGTTCAGCACTAATTTCCAGAGGAGGTTGTGCACTTGTCAAGTTCCACACCTGAGTTACTGCACCTTGAGCAACATAGTACTGACACTGTCACCTTCTTTCACTTCCACCAGCAGTCGGAGCTGCTGCTATCCCTCAATTTACCACCAAATCCTTGGGGGCTTATATGAAACAGAAGTTAATAAACCGAACTGCACTCGTAGTTACTCAGTCTGGAGGCAGTCAGTTGTCTCCACATTGTTTTCTTATGGAATCCCAGCTTTGGGAAAGGATTTCAAGGCTGCCTGTCCTTCTTGAAGCCAAGTAATGTCCCGGACAGATTATTAGTTCAGATAGGTTGTCATATAAAAAGCATAGCACTAATACCAGACCCAAGACAGCTGAGGAAGCAGCACAGCTGTGTTTTCATGGTGTTGATTCAGCTAATGCCCACTGTACAGTTAATCTGCCCAAGGAGATGACTGTACACAACAAAGAAGTGGAATTTTCATGTGCATGCTGTTCACTGACATTTGCAGGATTTGCAACTCCAGTTGCAGTCACTAGATGAAAATGAAACAATTTAGTTTAATAATGCAGATGTCAAAATAGTAAAAACTTTCGGGACAATTATATTGGGAAACTGTCATCATCAATTTTATTTATTTTTCTCATTGTGGCATTGTTTGAATAGTATATTTCCCACCATAGGGAAAGATGATGAACAGAGTAACTGAGCTGAAGCTAAATCACCCATAAATCCATCTTTCAGCAAGGGGATATGTCATTAATTCAGGCACCAGAACAAGTAACATCATTAAATATTATGGCGCACTTCATCCAATTCCTCCATAGAATAATTTTCTTAATACTGTGTTTTTAAAGGAAATTAGTATCAATCAATCAAATATGTACGTGCACCATTCTAATTATGTACTTTGTCAGTATCATAAAACCAGTATGTTTGGTGCCTTATCGCATATGTATACAAGGTTGCAGAAATATTTTCTCTTTTGTACATAAGGATAATATGGCTTATTTCTTTCATATATCACTCAGAGGTCCCATTGCCCTAAAAGAGATGAAGAAATCTGGGTAGATTAGGCTGAGAGGTGGAGAGTGGAAGCAGACAACACCGTCCCACAGAGAGACAGACCTGTGTGCAACCACTTCCTAAGTTTCCTACCTGGCAGGGAGGTTCCACATCACTACAACATCGCTCGGGAATTGACATTGTTCTGAAGTTATCTTGATCTGATGCTAATTAAGTTGTGCAAATCTACAAGTCAAGCTCGCATACAATCCTGGCGGGTTCTTGAACTTGCTGGAGAGTAGAATTAGGGAGTAAATAATTGACAGTGTAAGAGGAGAGAGAAAATTCTACCTTCTATAAATTTATATAAAATTATTTTTATAAATTGTAGGGTCCCTGTCCAAAAATAATTTTAGTGTCATATTTTCATGACTTAGATCAATGTTTTAGATGTTGATAAGGACTAATGATACTATTACTAAAACTGAAGAGCTTATTTTTCTTTGAACTGTAGACAGCCCAGATGTTTCTAATGAGTATTGTGCTTTGTTACATCATTAATTATTTGAAAAATGTGTGAACATACCTATCTATCCATTTATGTATTAGTTGGTCTATTTATTGCTCTACACAATTTCCCCCTTACTATTTGAGAAATTATGGGAACTGTCCTAAACCAAATAAACCCTTTAACTGAGTAACAATTCACATGTTTTTGTGAGGATTTATGAGATCTTTCCTAGGTGCATATGAGCATTTTCTGTAACCACTGGGAGAGTTAGGCTATAACTTAAGCCACAATTTGGGCTGCTCTGTTTGCTTTCTGCCTGGCAACACAGAGCTCCCAGTGTGTGCCTGGGCCATGCACTGATTCGCAACCAACCTGCTGAAACAGAAGGTCAGATTGGAAACTGCAAGGGTTAACCAGTAAGGTTTGCTTGGCCACACCTGAGGGTGAGTCAGCCCGGAGATGCCAACAATAAAGAAGAATAAATGGGCTTGATCACAGCCAACCTCAGATGCTTCTGAATCAGTTGGGCACTCTCCTGTGCCAGCTCAGGGATTGCAATATGTACAATGGGCATGGGGTGGGATTGCATGAGCAAGAAATCCTTGTTCTAAGCATATGGACAACTCTTAGTAGATAGAAAGACAGCTAAGAAGAGTCCTTAGCTCCTAAAAGAGCTGGTAGCTCTTAATAATCCTGCTTTGAATAGGATTTCCAAGAAAATGTCTCTCTGGCACCCCCTTTTAGTTACCAGAAGAAGCCAGCTACCATGCCCCTGCCTCAGCCCTTTAACTTTAGGGACTACTTCGTTGCTACATGTAAATCTAAAATGAGTTTATAAGAATCAAAAAAGGAAGGAAAGCAATCAGAACCCTGAGTCCACTCACTATGAAACTTAAGAACAAGAATAATTCTTCTCACTTTACTCATAGGAGAAAGTGAGGTGCTCTCTTACCCACACCCTATCGCAATCTTTTTTTCTCTTTTCTTGAGGCTGTCAGAGACTTCTATCTTTATTCAGTCATCCTTGACATAATTTTCATTAAATTGTAATTGGGTAATCTTCCAGATTCTGGGGGACCCCTTTGCCAGAGGCACTCCTGGGGACTCAGCCCCTATTTTTTGAAACTGAGGGTTGCTAAATTAACAACTACAGGTACAATTCTTTGTTCTTACCAGAAATCCTGTTTTACCAGCAACTATTTTTAAGGAACCCAATTACAAAATTGTGCATTCCTCTTCCTGTACTTTATCTTCTGTCAAAAAAGACTCCAAGTTTAAGAACACTGTGTTCTCTGTGTGTGTGTCAGACTGGGAATTTGGACTTTAGCCTGCTCACCTGCTACCCTTGTTCTTGGGGATCCCAAGTGGACAGGCACCTTTTGAACCAATTTCCCCAAACCAGTTTCAGTTTTCCACTCTCTCTGTGTACGTGGCTCTTAGCTATCTGCCAAAGCCTGACATGTACCAGCCTGAAAGGACAGGTCAAGGTCTGTTTTATTGACAAGCAGAGATGGCCTTGGTCACTCAGCTTCTGCTGGCAGCCCACATTGTCTGTGGTGTGCCAGTTGGCTGGCCAACCCTGAGAAAGCCTTTAACTCATGAGCAAGTACAGAGATGAGAAGAAGCGGGGTTGAGAAGATTAAGAGATAAGTTTTGGGGAGGAGAGAAGTTGCCTAGAAAGACTGTCATCTGTCCTTTGGGTAGTAGTGGTGCTTGTATCTAAACTGTCTTTGATTCTGTAACCCACTCCCCAAAATAAGTCACAGTAGGGTGAAGACTCCAAAGGACATGCTGTGAGTAGCAAGTGAAGCAGTGCTACTCCAGGGTGATCATGACCAAATTCAGCCACCCAGCCTGGGCAGGACAGTGAGATCTGGCCCTGCGGACAGGGCTAACTTTCACCTGCCATACCTCATGTCCTTGTTATGGTTGTAAAACTGTGGCTGTGAGCTTTTCTTCTCTGGTGGGGTATCATGGTCACTGAGTAATGTCTGATATCTGTGGTATCGTGACCTTCTGTCTCGGGGTAAGTTTGCGCCTCTGGGTTGGCAAATCATGAGTGTGTTCTGAACTCTGTTTTATTACAGTAAAGTTACATCAGCTCATTTATCCTGGCTTCTTGCACTATGGTAGGAAAAAGTTCAGCAAGAGCTGGAACTATCTCTCCTGCCTAGCTTTGAACCTTATTTTAAATACAAATATCTCTCCTTTTCAACATAGTCAGGAAAGATAGGGTCATCTTTATTCCTGATATCTCAAGCAAAGCAGTGGGTAAATATCAAAGATGTTAAGGTAAGTCAAACATATCCCTTTTATGTTTGTGGGCAGCACTAATGACACAGGGTGAAATTTATCCTCTTATCAAAGGTCAACACAAACCTAGGCACTACTTCAAAGATGCATTGATCCTATAACTGGCTCCTGACACTGAGATAGGTTTCACCAAAGCCCAAAACTCATGAGAACCGATAGATTTTATACATCTGTGTAAAAATAACAGTGTTCAGATACAGACACACATAGCAATCCGCGCTAGCTATCTTGATTTTACTGGGACAATGTACTGTTTTTTATCCTGTGTTCTCATATTTTGGACAATTCTTCCTAGCCAGCTGTCCCTCCTTCCCACTTAATCAGTCAAAACATCCATGCTCTTCGTGGCCACACAATATTTACTCAAGCTTTGTGTTTACCAGGAAGAAGCTGACAGTCCAGCAACTAAGTGTTTAGGACTGCAGATACTGCTTGGTTTGAAGGGGAAAGCAAGAGTGAAGGCACTGTCAAAGCCACTCTTTCAGGTCTTAGTGAATAATCATAACAAGTGTTTAACATTTCCTATCACATGCAGCCAGTGCTCCAAGCTACCAGAAAGGTCTTGCAGATGGGGAACATATAAAAGACAAAGGAGAAGGAAGCAAAGCAAATGCAAGTGCAAGTTAAAAACTGGTGTCTGTTTGTTAGTGGTCACACACGTAAATGCGTCACTGCAGAGGAAGCACAGGATTTTTATACTGGAAGTAAGGTCATGCAGGGTGTGAATATCTACATTGTAAATACTGTAGGAGAAGATATGGCATCTGCAGCTGGTGGTTTTTTTCTTTCTTTTGTATTTTCTTTCTGTGGTTGTATTTGAGCAGGGTGCGCCAATATTTGCAGTCTGAGGAATAGCATCAGAACGTCTAGTATTTCTGTCTACAAGCAAAAATAATGAAAACATTTCAGTTAATTCACTGTACCTTCATGTGCATTAGTCACCGGTCCCTGAGTGCTCTAATTATAGACTGCCTTGACATTACAACTGCAGGGCATGAAGCAAAGACTCTCCAAAAGTTGTTTTGGTATCTCTTTTTGTTTCTTGCTAGGCTAATGGAGAAGTCTGCTTTAGATACGCATCTGTGCTTGAAGCTGTCTGGTTCTCTGAATGTGGTTGTGGAATTTAATATGATTATGGTGGTATCAGCTGAGACAGACTCGGAAGTGCTTTGCTCAGGATAGGTAAACCTACCTGGTAGTGTGTTCTCCCTTCAGTCCTGAGAAAATTAGATTATTTTTTTTTTATCTGCAGGACATAAAGAATATTTATATAACTCATCTGTGTTTTTTAACCTGAATTGCTCTAAATATATAACAAAAGCAGCTAAATCCCATGTGCTATGGATCACTGTACAAGTTATAATTTATTAAATTGTTGCATTCATGAGATTAAATCAGAATTCCCTTGTTCAGTCATGTACATGATTGCTTTAAGGGCTCCAATAGGTCAAAATCTGACAGTGTCAAGCATAATTATCTCCTGAATATATTTGCACCCCCTGCAAAAGCCAATGTTTGTTTCGTTTCAGCTTATTTATGAGTGTATTCATTAGTTTACAACCTTTTGTGAGGCTTTCTAAGCTTCAGATGAATGACTAAAATCTGCAAGAAACACAGATCCCCTGAACATGTTATTATGACATAAAACACGTTGAAGGAAAAATTTGTATTTCCATAAAAAATTCAAGACATAATGTTTATTTTTGCACAATGATGCAGTTATCTGTATGTGTTAGGGCCCTTGGTGGTAAACAGACAGTAATACACATTAACTTGTTTTTTCTGAGGCAGTCGTTTCAGACATATATGATAAATTTATAATCTGCTACTTTGTGATGCATTTGGAGCTTATAAAATGTGACAACTACTGATGTTCTCCACCAGTGGACTGGAGTGGTTGGTTCAGATATAGTGGGTACTATTCAGGTGGAAGACTTGCATAGTGCAAATGTGAAATATCAATGGCATAACTGAGGAATTAATACTACAATGAGTGAAACAGCTGGAAACACTGCGTAAATATGTTGAAGGGCACGCAGCTGAGCACAGCTGAGTTGTGGTAACCTAACAAATTGTCACCTACCCATTGAGTCACCATGACTGACCTTGAGTCTGCCCCAGCTTTGGGGAAAAACATATTAATGTAAACCTCTTCGACTCACTTCTTGTCAGCCAATTGAGGAAATGCTGTTTCCTTCCCAAATTGTATTAATTTGTTCTCTACTATCACATTAAGCATACACTAATAACTAAATAAATAACGTACTTGTGATGATACAGTTTCTTGCTATCTGTGTAGCAGCTTGATTCTAGCAGCTTGTGATCTTTGTTCCTTTCACTAATAGGAAATCACAGGTACTTTGAGGGAAGGCATCTTTTGAGCTCATACTCCCATTGATATTACACAAAATGTTATTTGTGAGAAACCATAGCAAACCAATCTCCACATTTATTTTCAACCAAACCCATTGCATCAGTTCTGCTCAGTGTTCTCCTCATTATGAATTCTTTTATAAAAAATGTGAACCCTTTCCTTTCAGTATGGAATAGTGACATCTGTGAAACACAAATAGACACCTATGAAATATCAGCAGAATTAAGGTGTGTGGGGATTAGGCCATGTGAGGATGAGGGCCATGGGTAGGGAAGGATCAGATCCCTCTGGGGGTAGAAGTGAGCAGGGTGGGCTGAGCAGGGAGGATGGAGAACAACCCTCCAAGCTGCTGGTACATGATTTCTGGGAGAGCTAATGGGAGCGGGGAGGAGCTCGTTTTACTGAACTGTGCAATCTTCCTCTAATGAAACCCCACATAAACATGTGAGGTAAGTTTGGCGCACGGTCAGAAATCTGAATGATCATAACTAGATCTGCTTGGAAAATAGAAATCCATTTGGCTTAATAAAATATTTTGGAAAATATTTCCCTTATGAGTTGGGGTAAAAAATAAAATAAAATGAACAATCCTCCCTCCCTCCTCCCACTCCCAACATTACATGTAATTTTTTATTTACTTCAACAGAAAGAGATTTCTCAAAAAAAAAAAAAAAATAAAATTGGTGTTTACAGAGAGCTGTGGCTTGCTAGTTGTCTGACTGCCCAGAAAGTATCGCTCAGTTTCCTCTTCCTTTCCACAAGTGAAATTATTAGTCTTCAACTGCGGTTACTAGCAGTTAAATGTGAAGTCCTTTTGTCCTGCAGCTCCTCTTTGCTGATGCCTGTTCAGGGAGTTTTGTCAGCTTTGTAGTTTTCTCCAAAGACTGAAATACAGGGGGCTATAACATGAGTAGCTGTAGCTCTCTTCTCAGTTACAGAATAGAAAAATGAAAATAACCACTGGAAAATTCAATTTTACGGAACAGATATTTTCTGTTTTAATGAAAATAACCTTGATGAAAAATTGCTGGCTAGCTCACCCCTCAAGTCTTCTCCAGATATTCCATTTAGATATTTACCTCTGATATCATATGCCACAGCAGGATGGAAGCTGACTCTCTGCAAAGTTTAGCTTTTGCATTAAATTATGTATTTTAACGCTGGAATGCCCCTTGACTCACTCGCATAGTGATGATTCAAGAGCAGTGAATTATCATAAAGGCAATTCAGTAGTAACGTTTTGTGACATTAGCCAGTTGTATCTTTGGTTACATCAGAAAGGGACAAGATGCCTATGTTCTTCTGAGTGATCATTTTTGAACCGCATCTGATGCTTCACTCATTAAACCCTGAGCTTCCTGAGATGACAGATCAAGAAGTTTTTATGTTTTGTTTGGAATTTAAATATGCTAATATTCAAATGCTATATTGACACCCACTCACTCACTCATGAATGTGTGTGTTTGTTTGTCTGTACTTCCATGTAAAAGAAGTGCATATCTTTCCATAGGGATTCCAGTCAATGAAATCCTTATCAAATATTTGACCCTCTCTATTTTTCATAACACCCTTTCTACAAATGCTGGAGTTGAGGTCTCAGAATAATTTCTTTTTAAAACCTGCTTTCGTATATTCAGACTTAGATTTTCATTGACATTAACATGAATTATTGTAACAATATTCAGGGATGTATCAGATATTTTCCCCAAAAAAATATAGGAAAAGACAATCAAAGCTCATTTAAAAATGAGTTTATGAGCTAGGCTTCAAGTATGAGATGATGATGATCTCCATTTAATGTCAATATTCGAAATGACCATTATGGTATGTGAAATAGCTCTTCTCTGTACTAGAGGGCTGGCCAAGACAACCGTCTTACCCTTCTTCATATCACACATAAAGCTTCTCCAAAAGGCATTACTTAGATTAGCATAAGGAATTTCACCCTAAAAATGTCAAATTATGTGACTTGTATTTTCTTCTCATTTCTATATCTAAGTTTGCTAACTCAATTTTAATAAGAAAAATTATCAGTCAAAACCTCTAGTCTGTTCTATCCTTTTTTTTTTCTTTTAGGGATAATAAAAGACAGAAGTTAGTAACAGGTATTGCAGAAGCCAGGAGAGAAAATGGGGTGGAATGGAGATGGGAAAAGAATCAAGAAAACAATTATCAACTAAAAAAGGCCACTCCTTGAAAGGAAAATAAAGGTTCACTCTCCTCTGGGATAAAGGAAGGTCAGAAGAGAAAAACATGGTCATGAACAGGCCCATAGGAACCCATAAAGTAATTTGTGGTTATAAGAGGCTCACAGCTGAAGTATCCAAAGGCTAAAACTAATGATAGGGCAGAAACCCAAGTGTGCCAGCGATGAACTACAGTGAGAAGAGCATCTGAACCTCAGAAATGCTGGAGAAGTGTTTTGCTTGAGTTTTTCTGTTCTGTCGTGGAGTGACAGAGCTCTCCTTGTTTTGAGCGAAGGAATCGTGAGCTTATATCAAGTCAACTGTGTGAGAGAGATGGAAAATCAAGGGACAGACAACTTGATATTGAAATGATAAATAATTTTATTCCTTCACTAAGTTTCCATTGTAGTATTCTCTTTATTCTCATAGAAGACTAGCTGCCTTAGTTCCGTACTTTTGAAGGAGTAGTGCTATATTTGACTTCAATTCAATGTCATTTCCTGTATATAGTACAAATTTGGGAAGTAGCAGATCAATACTGTCAATGTCTTGATGTCTTGTGTTCACCATTAGAAAATATTTTTTTCAGGAAGGTGAGGAAGCAATTAAAGGAATATATTCATCAAAACAGACATATATGATTTAGATAAAGGGAGAAGAAGAATCTTTTTTTTTTTCCCTAAAAAAGCCAGAACATCTGGTTACATACTGTGACTGGGCAAATGTATGTGTCATCCTATGTTTTTGAAGATTTTTGAAGATAGCAATAGAGATTTATGATCTAATTCTGTAAATCTATGTCAGACTGCTATAAATTTAGGAATAATTTGCTTTGATAACTAACTGGAAAATTAGGGTCATTCCTAACAAGAAAGAACATGTTTATAACAGAAACGTGCTGCGATAAAATTCCCTAAGAACTAAATATCCTGGAAAGAATTTTAATTCTTATATAGATAAGTAATTGAAGGAATGCTAATTCTCTGTTTACTATGAATGACTGTGCAGCATGACTACATACCAAATGTCTTGAAGGGTCTGATAGTATTTTTACAGGAAAGCTTATGAATCCTTTTTTTTTTTTTTTTTTCAGATGTGTAAGTACACTTTGGAAGTAAAGAAACATAAGGAAAATTAGCATTACATTGTGAAACATAACCCCACAATTTTATAAAGAACTGTTATGAATTAAACACTGGAACATGCCTAGCAGTGCTGGAGTCATGGTAATCAGATGTCAGACAGGCGAATAACTTGGCAAGAAGAAAAGGATGTCAATAGTTTGGTGGTCAATAAGCATTTCCAGAATTTATATTATGGAAGTATTTAAATCTACAGTAATGATTTTTAAAAAGCAATAAAAATGAAGTGTTTCTGAGAGATATAAACCAGTTGCGCACTAATGACGCAGGAAAAAACATTCTCTGCATTTCAGGTAATTCCATAAAACTGTAACAAGTAACTGGGTGAGTAAAGGGTAGAACAAAACAGCTGTTGAACAACTTCATCTATCTTTTTTTTGTTTTGTTTTGCATTAAAGAAGAGACTGAAACACAGGAACTGTTAGGTTGATAACTACAAAAAAATTAATAGTTGCAGTTGGAAAACCAGAAAGGTTGTGGGGTTAGATGAAATTTCCATGTATGCACCTCCTAGATGATAATTTTCTCATTTGTTTTTATACACAGCAATGGTCATTTTCATGGCATTAGACATAATATTTCTTAATTTTGAAATAATATCTCTGCTTTGATAGAAGAAATTTGGTTTGACCTAAAAAATGAATAATTCAAACATGACTGTGCAAAAGATGGAAAGATGATTTCAATAAATTTAGAATTTTTTTTCAGGGATTATCTTGTTTTATCTGAATACAGGCAAAAAACATTATATGGTGTAAACTGCTGATGTATTCTATGAATCTGGTGTAAACTTTTGGATATTTAAATATACAATTCTTCCAAATAATCCATTAATCTCTTTTAATAAACTATTTTTTGTCCCTTATTATAATTGTTTTCTTGGTCAATAAGGGAGCATACAATCTTCATGAAAGTTTTGACTTTTGTGATCGTTTTCCTGACAAACCAGAAAAGGGATATGTACCACTTCACTCATCCAGCACAAAATTAAGGCTTTAGCCACATCACTCAGCTGGGAGATCTTTGCTCTGGCAGTCCATCCTGAGGAGCTCTTTTGGGGCATTTTGGACTCACACAGTCCATGGGCTGGGACATTCCTGGAGACTGCAAGCATATTCTGCCTGCTAACAGTGAGGCAGGACAGAGCTGGGGCACGTGTGATGTTAGCCTGGCCCTTCTGGCTCTTGGGGCAGCTATCAGGAACCGTGAAATGGAAACAAGCTGTTTGTTTCAATGTTAGCTTCTGAAAAACTGAAAAAGTATTTTTCAGTGTAATGGTGGAGCTACCTGACATTGTGAGATTACAGGAGGGAAAGTGGATATGCAATTGATAATTTAGAACATTATTGTCCAACAAGTCCGTGACTTCCCATCCTCAGGAACCCAACAAGAACCAGTGGGAGGGAGCTGGAGACAACTCTTGATATACATCCAGATCAGGGGAGAAGTGGTTAGTGCCACAGAGAAAAAAAAACTCTGGCAAAATAACCCCGGCTCTGAACTTAGTAGGTTAAGTCAAAAGGCTGTCCCTCTTGGCTGAGGGCAACCAAACACCTTATGTGCAGAGGTCTCAGCATTTTCAGGAGCAGATGGCATCTTTCTGTATGAAATATTTAATGAAGTGTGGTAATGAAGCTGCCTTTTATGCTGTTTTGGGACATAGGAGCCCTTTGCAGACTCCAGGTACACTCTGTGCCCTTTTATCTGGGCAAGCTCAGTGAATGAAAAGAAATAAAAGAACTGTTACTTTGCTTGAAGGGAAATTCACTGCAGCCAGGGTGCCAAATATCTATATACATGTTAATCAACTCCAAATGTATCTGCAGGAAGAAAATTGTTTAAATGAACTCCCTAATTCAACATACCCGCTCAACTCTCCTTAAGATTTCCTTCCACCTACAGTCCTTTGCTATAGGAATGCATTATTTTATCTCAAAATGCTCAACAACCACAGCTGCTGATGATCTATTTTGTGGCAAGAGGTCTCTGTGAAGCCCTTGCCATTTCAGCTTCCCACATGCCTGCTTGTAGACCTTCAGTGAATGGGACATGGGTGACAATAATTTCCTATACTTTATATTAAAACAACTTGTACAGAATAACGTAAGAAAGCTGTGACCTAGGTGAGAACAGACCAGAGATCTTCTGTATGGCAATATTGACAGTAGCCGCGGAAGTGACCTTCTTCATGAAGAATCATTCCAGCCTCCCAGAAGAAACATACCAGGGACACCTTCAATTATCAGCTATGGTCATCATGCTCTCAGCCTTCCCATTTTGCTGTCCCACTGTGCAGTGAAAGGACTGAGACTGATGAAGAGCTCCATGCTATGTCATGCATGTTTCAGTTACATAGAATCATAGAAACATAGGATGGTTAGAGTTGGAAGGGACCTTAAAGGTCATCAAGTTCCAACCCTGCTGCCATGGGCAGAGACACCTCCCACTAGAGCAGGTTGCTCAAAGCCCCATCCAGCCTGGCCTTAAACACTTCCAGGGAGGGGGCATCCACAACTTCTCTGGGCAGCCTCTCCCAGGGCCTCACCACCCTCACAGTAAAGAATTTCTTTCTAGTATCTAATCTAAATCTCGCCTCTTCTAATTTAAAGCTATTACCCCTTGTCCTGTCACTACATTTCCTGACAAAGAGTCCCTCTCCAACTCTCCCGTAGGCCCCCTTTAGGTACTGGAAGGCTGCTATAAGGTCTCCCCGGAGTCTTCTCCTCTCCAGGCTGAACAACCCCAGCTCTCTCAGCCTGTCTTCATAGGAGAGGTACTCCAGCACTCTGACCATCTTCGTGGCCCTTCTTTAACTGTCAGACTTTTGACTTTGCAACCAGAGTAAGTTTTATTTTACTGTTGTTATAGATACATTGCCTATGTTTCTTACACAAGTTGAAAATAATTCTGTATATGTGGCAATGTTGTTATCAAATGTTATAAGTGTTATCCAGCCCTGAGCATCTAGAGTTAGCTTGAACTCTGAGCAACTCCTGCAGCTTGCAGGAGGAAGAGTTTAGGGAGGGAAGGTATAGTAGGGCCTTGTAGTGCCTTTGGTTGGAGAAACCTGATTTGAGTCTCTTTGTATATGGAGACAGTATGTGGAAAACCACTTTGTTTGTGTGATTCCTTCAGAGCTGAGGCTGAGCCCCTGCAGCCACAGAACACATCTGAGGGAGAAAGTCTGCAAGGGAGGGCAGGTGGTTTAGTTCTCCCTCCCTGCTCTCCTGTAAGGGAGGTTTTCTGCTCGGAGCTCCTGCTGTAGCAGGTGTTGCTGGTTATTTAGTTGTGGTGTCCGAGCCTCTGTGTTCAGTTGTTATTTTGGCATCCTGCCATGGCTTTGCTGACAGATGGGAATGACACCACACCTGTACCTGGGACGTAGACAAATGGAATTTCATGGGAGACACTAAAGATATTTATCTTCCAGAGCTTTCTTCTTGCTGAATTTCAAAGGCCTGCTGTAAGCAATCAAAACACAGGAACATTAAGCTGAAGGTCAAAATAAGATTTTTTTTTGGTCTGCTGAGAAATATTTGGCAAAGCATAGTACCCTCACTGAAATATATGTAGATATGAATATATGTAGTTTTAGTTGCAGAAATCTTTTTTAGCTGTTACAGAAATTAAGGTTTTCATAATATTACGTTTATCTTTTATTCCCAACATCTTCTACTGTTTTCAGTGAACACCATACTGGAGAATCAGACTTTAATCATGACATGGAGTATGATGTCACTGGAAGGCTCCTCTTTATGAAGAAGGAGAGTTGCAACTTGGTAGATTTGAAATGTGAAACAGATGGATTTAGATTTAAAATTACTATCTCTTTCTCCAAAGTTTTTTTCTGGCTGCACATGGATCTGAGCATGGTTTCACATGCTAGAAAACACATGGGAAATTTTATGTTTGCATGAGCTCCCAGCAGGATCTTGCATATGCACAGATAATCAAATTATTTACGTTTGTTAGACTGGGGGTAGAATTGTAACCCTCTATGGAATGTATTCAGGGAGTTTAGAATATTCTCAAGCTCTTCTGCATGTTTCCATTCAGTGTTGCAATGCTCCAGGGTAGCTGTGGATTCACCTCAGCACACTTCCTTGGAATCCTGAAGCTGGAGAATTGTATTTAAAACAGCAAATTCTTATGACCATTTGTTCATTTTTGTGATCATTTCCTTTTAAAGCAAGAAGTGTACAGACAAGCCATCCAAAGTAAATAATTTGTAAAAGACATATTAAAGTCGACTTTCAGGTGGCGCAAGCGGTAGATTTCTTTTTGATGGTGAAATATAGAAGTGAACCAAAGCTAATAGAAAAACCAAAGAATAAGATGTACTGGAAGCACAGGAAGTACTTCCAGTACAGTACTGGAAGATGATCAGTACATTTCTAAAAAGATCTATTATGCTTGTTTAATATGGTGTTGGGCTATCAAGTTTTTAATCTCCACTGGATAACTAATACCTGCTCGAAAGGTAACTAAACATGTAAATTGTTTCCTCCTAGAGTCACTGTGTCTCTTTCCACTGATTCATTGCTGCAAAGAAATGTACCTATTCTGTTCTCTCAGCTGGCTTTAAAAGTATTTTGAACAGCCTGTCAGATTAAAATGGTGCAGGAGGACAATTTACACTTCAAACCTCTCAAAGACTTCATGCTGGCTTGAAATCTTGCAGCTCTGCTGTTTAGAGCAAGCTATGGTATGAGTTGCCTTGAATGAGCATTGAGCAACTGCAGGAAACAAGATGACACATACAAAACGACAGTTTGCATCGGTGGGCAAGACCGGTGAAGAGAAAGTGGTGAACAGCCACCTCTTCCTTACGTAGGAAAGTGGGACTGGATTGTTGGGGTTAATGGAAACATCTAGACATTTAGATAAGGGAATAATGGAAACTTCTAGACCAAAGGGAGGAAAAAAAGCAGAGACAGCCTCCCTAGGGCCCATGGTGCTCCTGGGTGCACCAGCTAGGAGTGCAACATCCTGTTGCCAGTTGCCTCAGAAGAGCTTAGTGGAGAACCTTCTTTCACCTCTCTGCTGCTGAAACTGGCGCATAGACTGACCACAGGCTCTAGGATCTGGGATCATAGCTTTCCACCCTCCCACCCTTTGTCTGTGGCGTTAGTCACATCTTTTCAATAACCAATAGCAATTTGCATACTCTGGATTGGGAGCTGCTCTGTGGATAGGTGGGGGAAACTCAATGTGAGAGGCCATTTCCTCCATCACTTTTAATGGAGAATCAAGCTTTATCAGCAAATATGCCAATTCCTATTAGTAAAAAAATGCATGAGATGACACTGACAACCCAGAGTTTACGAAAGTGCTCAGGAGACATGAGTTCCCACACTTATCCCTCCTCTCACGTTTCTCCCAGGAGTGATGAAGATTCCTGAGCACTGTCCTAAATGGAAAGTAAAACTTGTCCACTGTGTTCTCCTGTTCTTTACTAAAGTGGTTAACGATCTAGGGAATAAAGATCTAGATTTATTAGATCATGTTAGTAATGTGGGAGCTGAGAAGTTCCACCTGTGAAAAATCCTTGGCTCAGGTTTCATGTTCACCATCATGTCCATACACTGCCTAAAACAACAGGATACAAGACTATCTGGGGTCACAGCGTGATACCACAGCACACAATTTAATCATAAACGTATGACAAATTTGATTTTGAAAAGACTGCTTTCAGAAGAATCACTGACAACAGAATAACAATAAAGCAGTCTGAAACCCACTGGCAGGAGGAAAGAGCAGATGTTTAGCTCTCCACAAATTTCTAAAAGCTTTCTCAATAATGGGCAGTAATCAGTTTAGCAGAATGGAGAGCAGAAGCATGAGTAACTATATGGAGCTAAGCAAGGGCAAATGTTAACTGGATAACCTCTGTGGCAGCAAAATCTAAAAGTCTGTGGAGAGTTTTCCCAAAGGAAATGACGAAAGCCTCTCTGATTGACATACATAGCCTAGACTAGGCAAAATACTTAATTTATAATATAAAAAAATCATGCTTTTATGCAGAGGGTTAGAATATTTTAATGATTTTCTCCAGTTATGATCTGTAATACAGAAACAATATCCCAGAACAGAAAGATTTTTTTCCTTACTATTTCCTATTTCCTGATTTTCTTTTCTTTCAGTAATCAACTAAAAAATCAGAATATGCAAATAAAATTTATAAGCCAAATATTTCATAGAGGTGATACTCATTTGTTATTGCACCTTCACGTGAACTCCTGAAAGAACCATAACCTATCTCCTGCCCCTCTTCTGTGGCATTCTGAATAACAGCATAGAGAGTACCTTAATTATGACTTGTTTTGTTTAACCTGGTGGTATAGCAAAGTTAAGACCTTGATCAGTTTACAAATGAGATTCATATTCTATTCAGACATATGAGAATGATAATTAGGGTATTTATCTGCCAATATTTTTGTCACCTCAAAGTTCGGGTTATTCCACATGAAAATACTGTGCACAAGTAGGTACTTCTTGCCAACAAAACATTTTACGATGTTATGCAGTAGTTCAGTATGTTTTTGTAGAAGGTGACCTCCATAATGGGAAATTGTAGGTTTAATATTTTGCTTCTTTTTAAGCAGATGACTAAGGTCTCAGATGGGATATTTTCAGGAAACAGTGCAGGAGAGAGGTTAATTAAAATGAAGATTATTTTGTGAGTTGTAAGAGTCTGTAATTACATAGAACCTTCTTCTATTTTTGAACTACTCTCAGACATATTGAGTTTTGTTTATAGTCTGAAGAACAGGATGACCTGACACTTTCTGCACTTGCAGACATTCTGGAGCTCACAGGTTGGCGTCATTCTTCAGTAAAAATTGGAGAATCTGATTTAAGCATACTTTGTACAATGATATTCTAGAAATGGATAACTACAGATTCAAAAAACACTTCATCTTTCTGATGGGATCATTCACTGTAGTCCAAGTCACACCTGTATCTGGTTTCACCTCTAGTAAAGACAAAAAATATATTTGCCTCCTTACTGACCTTACGTTATTACAGGAGAGGGCAAAAAAGTATTGCTTTCCCCCTACTCTATGCACCATTTAAAAATATGACTCTACCCCTTCTTTAATTCCACTCTGATGCACAGATCTTTCATCTATTCAGGCATACATTTGGGGGAAATAGCGAATCCAATTTCAATAATGGCAAGAGCTCTATAAAAACCACCAGGGCAATTGTATTAAGTTCAAGCTGCTGCTTTCTCATAGTAATGGCCTGGAAGTAAAATAAAACCAAACAAATCTAGACACAGTCATTTCTTATTGTAGTTTACTGTAGCTGTCTACTAACCAGGCAGTTAGCCGTTTATTTTATGAAACCAGTTCTTTCACCTTCTTTTTCTTCTTTTTTTTTTTTTTTAAAGATGTTCTGTAGAAGGAGAGAGTACAAACATAACACCATATTCTTAACATAATTTATTAAGAAGTTAATTTCTATCTGTAACTGAAAGACTTGTCTGATATTAAGGAGTATTGAAAGACTACCTTGCAAAACCCTACTCATCCTGATGCTTCCAGTGAAGTCAGCAGCACTAAACAGTCAGGTGGTATTCATCCACCATGGGAAGTATTTAAGCATGTTTAAAGTTTTTTTTCTAAATACCAGGAGGTTTCCAGACATAGAAGCAGACATGCTTCTGTCATACCTAATGAGAACATACCTCAGAGGTCTCAAAGCTGATACTGTAATACACGCATCTTTCAGTCTGAAGCCTTTTCTAATACACTAATTTGAGTTCAGATGAATCAAATTTTCAGCTTTTCTTGCACTATATATCCATTATAAACTGGCAGGTGGCTGTTCTGTAGAAAACAGATTAAAGTTCTTGTTCACATTTGTATTTTTGAGTAAGTATTGCGATATTTATATATTTTTGCTTTTAAATATATTTTAATATCTGCAATTGACAGATATCATTAGATTATCAGTTTTATTAATATGGTAGGCATGATATAAATCAAAAGATATAATAAATCCCTGTACAGGGCATTTAAACAGGTTGAAATCCTAGTGAGACCGAAATATAAATATAAAATAATGTTGCATTTATGATTTTAAAGTACTACTTGATGAGAATCAAAGATTTCTTTATACTAGGAAGTTCAGCATCCACCAAAGGAAAAAGCATAGGAAATCCAGTCTCCCTGTTGAGTGACATGTTGTAAGACATGCTGTCTTGGGAAAACCCAAACTGTGCAGGCAGGAAAAAAAGCCATATTTACTTAATCAATGTTATAAAGACATTTCACTTCTTTGAGATAAAATTATGGGTTTATAGGAGGAAAGGCCTTCTTGCTGTAGTCTTCAGGAACTGATAGTCTTACAACATAAAGCTTGATCTTGTTTTAATGAGATATTTTTGAGATGTGGCCACTGTGTCAGTCTGATAATGTTTTCTACACACCTGAGATTTATTGATACACTGCTGGCTGTCTCTCCATCAGCAATACAGTATGGTTGACAAGGGCCACAGTGAAAGGAGTGAAGTTTTCCTCCTTACCCCACAAACCACTTATGCTCACTTACAATTTCACTGTTTTTCAGCCTTGACCACAACTGCTTCCATATCTCTTAAGCAATCTAATGATCAATATTTGTCTTAATTTCAAATAGGCAAGAAGCTTGGCCACTTAGGCCCATCATGCCTAAATGAATTTTGACAGCTTAAGGAGAGAGACTCCACAACCTTCATTATTAACCTGTGCCAGTGCTTGGTCACCCTCACAGTGATAAAGTTTTCCTGTTGTTCAGATATCACCTCCTGTGTTTCAGTTTGCGCCCATTGCCTTTGGTCCTGTCACTGAGCTCCTGAGAAGAGCCTGATACAGTTTTCTTTGCACCCTTCAGATATTTGCAAACTTTGATGAGATCCTCCCTCTGGACCTTCTCTTCCTTCTCTTCTCAAGGCTAAGCAGTCCCAGTTCTCTTAGCCTCTCCTCACATGTGAGGTTCTCCACTACCCTCTGGGCCATGCTAGTCGGCAGTTTTTAATCCACCTTACTGCTCATCCAGCCCATACTTCATCAACTTCTCTTTGAAGGTCCTGTGGGAGACAGTGTTGAAAGTCTAGGTAAGCAACATCTGCTGTTGAGGGGAACCTCATCTACCAAGCCAGTTAGTTCATTGTAGAAGGTTATCAGGTGGGTCTTTCATATGCCTGGAATTGGTTTCCAGGAGTAGCTGCTCCATCACCTTCCCAGGGATCAAGGGGAGGATGTCTGGCCTGTAGATCTCTGGGAGGTACATCAGGAGAAAACATTTTCAATGAAGTCAGGTAGTCTGGAATACACAAGGAGTATCACAACAACAAAACTAAGAGCTAATAAGCAATTTGTGAAACAAGTTTCAAATTTTCAGGGCAGAGACAATACAGAAAAAGAAGGCAAAAGAACCATTACTAGAAAAATCAGTTTAAGACGATGGCAAGTTGAGGCAAAGTTTGGAGAACTACTGAAATCAGTGTGTTCAGAAGGAAAGAGCTACCACTGAAATAGGAAGTAACTCTTCACTGCAGCTATTTCATGTACACATTTAAGTAAGATAAAAAAAATGAAACCTTGTATGTCCTTAAAATATGTTTTGCTGCTGCTGCTGCTAAACTAAGTACATGCTTTCATTGTGTGGTGTGCAGCAAGTCCAGTCTGCAGTGGCATGAGATTCATGTGGAAAAAATAGGCAGATTAGGAGATGGAAAGAACATTACAAATTTAAGTAAAACAAAACCTAGATTGTTGGTTCCCGAAGTATATGGGTGTTTCTAAATTCTGTAAGGAAAATTACATTGTGATGTCCTCTGAAGTGGTTGGTTTAGTTGCAGTTTACTATGCTGATGCTTCATTAGGTTAAGGTGAAGCCATTTGATTGACAGAAGTGAAGTGCTGTCTGGACAAGCTGACGTGTTGTAATGCTAGGGTCACTAAAATTCACATGACAATTGATACAGAAGTGGTATGTGACTGTACCTTAAAAAGTTTATATTCTGGTTGCTTATCTGGCCTAAGCCAGTTGAAGCATGGATGAATGCTTTATGTTAACATTAGCTTTTTACAAGACTAAATCAGATGTTAAAATATGAGATGTAAGTGATTTTTCAGTAAAATATGTACTATGGTTAATTGCATAAAAAGTTGAAATAAACCACTACGCTTTTATTCCATAAAAATGCTGGTTTCTGATCCCCTCAGACTCAAAAGATGCATGCTGTCATAGTACATGAAAACTTCGTGCAATGTCGCATAACAGATCTCAGAGAAAGCTAACCTCAGTGCACCCTTAGGCATCATTACAAAGGATACTTAAATGAGCATTTCCAGCAAAAATCACAAGCAGCAGATTTAGGATGCAAATTGCCATGTGATAACACCTAATATTCCAAGTACAAACTTGGCAATGACATTTGTTTTGTGGCCCTTTTCTTTGTACAAATCAGATGAACCTCTAGCTTTGTATTCAACCTTGTTTTGGAATTAAATACAGATTCAACAGGGAAATGTACACAAAAAGCTTAGAAAAGAAGTTAACTAGAAACAGATGTTGAGCAAGATGCCACACATGGAGAAACCCACTTTAAACAACCACCTTACTGTGGTTACTTGAGTCAATTCAGTTTATGGCAAACAGAAAGGAGCTTTTCTTAGTTGCTATAAACTGGTGCATAGACTTCAGCATGTGAAACCAACACCCCCTTAAAAGACACCACGATTGGTTGTAGGATTTAGAGTTTTATAATTTTGTATCCCTGGTGACCAACTCTGGACGACACAACAGCAAAAGCCTGGGCAATCTACTGACTTCACATGACAAGAATTGTGGTTTTGTTTTTCTTTAATTTGAATCTGAAAGATTATACCTTTGTTGTGTACATTCCAAATCAAAGTCTTTGATACTGCTAGTGAAAAAAAAAAAAAATAAATGGGAAAGATGCTGCCAACTTCAAAGCTACACTTCAGCCTGAATTTTTATCTGCTATTACTACAAGCAAGTAAATTAGCTGAAAGAGATTTCAGGAGGAAAATATTTTTGCAGTTGTTTTTACTTTGTTTTTTTTTCTTTTCTCTTTTTTGAACCAAGTACCTGGGTTTTTGAAAACCTATTGAATCCAATGTTATTTGTACCTAATTTTTGGCTAGATGTGCTTTGGGCAATCCGTCAACTATTATCTTCAGAAGAGAAAGCAGAGAAGACATAAAGAAACCCTGAAATCCAGAATGGGTAAACCAGACAGTGGAATGGTTTAACAGACTGGAGGTCAGAAAGAACCATCACAGCTGTTTGCATGATGCCCTTTGTGTAGTCAGCTGAGGAACACCCAGTGAAGTACAGCACCTTCCCTCAGGCCCAAGGGTTTTAGCTCTGAGACTGCTGGGCCAAGCTCCCAGCGCTGGTACAGGCTCCAGCTAGAAATGGTTTGTGTCAAATAGTTGGTGATGTCTTGCATCAAACACAGGAGTGTGTTGCTGGTGTTCTCATGTACCCTTTCTTTTACAGCCTTGGAAACTTAGACTATGGAAATTGATTCTTGACCTGAAATATGGTGATTAGTTTGTTCTGGAGAGTTCAAAGAGGCTGTGGACCCAGATATCTGAGAATGAAGTTATTCTATCTACTGACAGCCCTTGTTATACTTTTCTTCTCTAGCTTCTCCTCTGCAATCTGTAAGATGAGTCACTGATCATCCATTGGGTGGCAAAGTCTCAGTACACCTGTCTATTTGATGAATCACAACTTCTCCAGGATCTTCTAGGAGCAAATGAAACACAGGCATTTTCAAACCGCAGCTCTTCAGGAATGATGATAACATCATCACTGAAAGGCGGCATAGGAGTTTTTACATTCTCTTCAGGTTCCAAAAAAGAGGGACTTATAGTTTGTCGCACTCAGATACTTCCAAGAGATACCATTGTGACCACCCTGCTCAAATATTTGAATTGACAGTCTTTAAGAATTTTTTTCAAAAAGTGAATGAAATACATAAAAAAAAAATTAACCTTAAAGTGACCATTTCAAGACACCATGAGACCATCACTTCCTATCATGAATTGGTTACAGGTTTAATTGAAGCACATTTTTGATGGTTGTGATTTTTTAGGCACATGATTCAAGTTATTATTTTACAGTGATTTGTCTCCCTAATTATTGACTATGTCATAAAATGTTATGTCTTCTTGGCAAGCCAGAAAAAGCAATTTATCCCTGCTTAGGTCACTGATAAAATTGCACAGGATCAAAAAAATACTATCTGAGAGATTTTGCTAGAAAAAGTCCTATGCATCAATGACTTCATATTGACTGTGCTTTAACATTTCTCAGTTAGCCAATGTTTTTAGTATCTCTAAAACAAACGTACGCCCTGCTAGTGCCATTTACTACAAAAGTTTTTTTTTTTTTAAATCGAATGTCCAGCTAATAATTAAATTAACTCAGAAAAATCCAAGGATACAATATCAACACAGTTACGTTTTCTATCTAGATTTATAATGTTTTGAGAAAGTACAACAAGATTGTTGGATCAGACAGACTTTCTGCAAATAAACATACTGACTGTTCTTGCTTATATTTATAACCTTAAATTCTTTGCTAAGTCTCAAATTAGCAATGCATAATTCCATGTAGAATCAACCCACAGCTAGTAAATGCTCCTTATTCTTTTTAATTTTTTTTAAGAACACTAGTGATTTCTGAGTCTGTTAAAGTTCTTCTAAATTTGTTTAAAGTAGTTTGTGGTGCTTCTCAGTCACTTCGTTAAAAAATCTGGTTGAATTATGAACACGCTGTTCCAAAATCCCTTAACTTTAGCAGACGCTTCTTCACATCCTATTTTTCTCAAAATACAAGCTTCCTGTTCCAGTGAGATGGTACTTTTGTCTGAGTTTTTAGTTTATGGTGGAAACAGCCTTTCTACCTATTTTAAATTATTTTAATTCAGTTTCACTATGTATTTTTAACAATGCATTTAAATTATTGTCTAGGGGTTTTTTTTTGTTGTTATAATTTGTTTATAAAACATCATCTTGTTTTTACTAACTTCATAAAGTTTCCAAAATGATAAGCCATATTCTCTTATATTAACTTTTTCCTTTTTGCCATTCTTACACATCGATTTTTGCTCATGTTTTAACATTCTTCCAATGTCTCTGTGTAAGGTGTCTTTAGACCTATGTTACATTTATTTCTACTAGTAGAATCAAGGATTTTGGATGGCAAATTATCCTGCAACAACTCATAACCTTTTAAATGCAAATCAGTCTAATTAGTAGTTCCTTCACTAATTACAACTTTGCTTTAGGCTTTCAAAACTCATAGAAATAGAGGATGGTTAGAGTTCGAAGGGACCTTAAAGATCATCAAGTTCCAACTCCCCTGCCATGGGCAGGGACACCTCCCACTAGAGCAGGTTGCTCAAAACCCCATCCAGCCTGGCCTTAAACACTTCCAGGGATGGGGCATCCACAATTTCCCTGGGCAACCTCTTCCAGGGCCTCACCACCCTCACAGTAAAGAATGTCCTCCTAATATCTAATCTAAATTTCCCCTTTCAGTTTAAAACCATTACCTCTTGTCTTATCACTATAATCCCTCATAGAGTCCCTCCCCATCTATCCCACTGATATTGTTAAAGTCCCTGTACATATGCAAGATTGACCTCTGCAATATATGGTATAAAATTAAACTTATATCACTAAATGATACAAGCTATGCTTGAACAGCCTTAGATTCCTAGGTTAATGAGCAAATCTCCCTCATCCAATAAAATGCTTCATTATTACCTGCTGCAGAATTTAGGATCCTTAGAAAATTTATTATCTCTTGTTTTCTGAAATAGTAAGGATTTTTTTTCACTGGGCAGGTGAACTTTCAAGGAGTGTCCATTGCACTGCAGTT
>VXBJ01007458.1:361285-401120 GCA_013400055.1 Nycticryphes semicollaris | reverse complement strand
TTTTTTTTTTTTTTTATTCCCTACAGTTTTTGGATAAGTCACAGATGAGACATTACTCTCTCCTGAAATTTTGGTGATCTGTTCAACACTATAGTGTGACAGTGATCTGTTACTCCACAGGAACTGGCATGTGAAGCTTTGCTCTGGGGTTCTTGGATTGGCTCTACACTTCTGCAACACCTTCCTCATGAGGTGCACCACTTTAAAGGAGAGATTTAGAGCAAAAGCCAGCATGGCAGATACTAGCTTAAAGGAAAATTAGGTCACAAAATAAAGCACGAACAAATAATCAAGAAAAAGTTTGCATGGCAGTTAAGATTGAAGATCGGATGAAGTGGCTTCAGCTTTTTTTATTAGCCCTGGAAATTTCTTTCTACAGTATTTGCAGAAGAAAAAGGAAAAGAATGACAAAAGACCTGTTGGACTATAAAGTGCAATTCTTTTTAATTTTATTCACAGCAGAGTATTTTCATGTAAGATCCACACACATTATACTAAATTTCAAGATTTTTAATAATTTACGCAGTATCTGAAGAAAATACACAAATGTATACCCTTAAAGTTTAGAGTTGTGCGAAGTTTCAGACAAGCAGAAACTGATTACAGATTCTACTTATCACTTTGAATAATTTTATCCTGTATTTTGCTTGAATAGTACTTGACATTCCTGATTTTGAGGTTTACTGGCAGCATTGCCCTAAGAATGACATGAAAAAGTTATCCCTATTCTTGAAGATTTCAGTATCACATACTTGCCCGCATGCACAATTGTCATAGTAATTTTTAATCTATACTGTAAGTACTTCTGGTTGGCTGATGAAGAAAATGTGTTTAACCCATCACTTTTAAAGGACGTACCAAATACGGAGAATTGCTTACGTATCAAATGATGACAGTCAGAACAAAAGTAGTTTGCTTAGTACGGCAAAACTCTCTCATATTACTTTCTCTGTTTTCCAAAATCAGCACTCATCACCTACCATCTGTCCTTGCTTTCTGCGCAGATCCTCTTGATTTGATTGACATTCTTCCCAATGGCAGAACTTTCAGTGCATGTTAAGTTATACAAGAGAATCAATTTAGGGATCTCTTGTGTATAAATTAGCTAGAGAGTCTTAGAGATATACTGCTTATCTGATGGCATAATTGAGCCCAAAGCTCTATCGTTGATCTTTCTCAACTTGAAGATAGAAAGAGGGAAAAAGGAAGGGGAGGGAAATCTCTTCATCTGAATTATCAGAACTACTACTTTCTCAGCTTCTTATGAAATTTTATTCCTTTTGTAGAGAAATTAAGGTAAGTTAAAATGTAACAATAAAACTCATGGTGCATTTCTGACAGAAATGTTGTGCCAGTGCACATCTTTTGATGATAGATATCCTTTTTGAAGGATATTTGAAAACTCTATTTGAGAACTCTATTTGAAAAGGATAGTCTGTTACTCATACTTATCAAATTTTATTAATTTTTTTTTCAATATTTTGATTATGTCAGCTTACATTTGTGATAAAACTAGTACTCCAAACTGTTAACTAAACAATTAGCAGGACACCTCTAAAAGTGTTCTTAGGCAAAAGAATAATGGAATTTCTCAGTTTTTAAACAAGATTTGAAATACAGCCACAAAGTAACTCTTGACTGTATTACAAGAAGATGAGACCGGCATTATACCTCGAAACAAAATAAATTGCTGATCATACTCCTTCCTCCATATTTTGTCACATAATTCAATATTTCTGAATGCTTCACTGTGTCCATTGTAAATGGTTTGCCCTCCATATATTTCCATAATTTAAAACTGATACAGTTGTCACGATTCCTGACAATACTGTGGGTTTTATATTGTTTCAGATGCACTGAATCAGAGGATAATACAATAACAAATCTGCCATGAAACTGGTATGACCCAAGTGCATGTGTAGTGAATACAAATATAAATATATATGAATTTACGTTGTCCACAGTGTGGAGTCTTTACCCAAAGGATAGGCTGGATAACAAGGGTATAACCCTTTTCTAATAAGTTAAAAAGTAAGGGATGAGACACCGGTGTTGACATTTTGTAAATGTGGCTCATCCTGCAGAGCATTAATGGGAACCCTGGATTTTCTGTGGGGTTTGAAATCATTGCAGTATTCACAGGTGTGTGACCACTCCACTCTGTCTACGAACCTATCTCAGGTTAACATTAAAAAGTACACACACACAGAAAAACATACACACAAGTGAGGGCATTGAAACCTTACAAGTAAAAATATTTTGTCACTGCAAAATACAGCAAAAAATGAGAGGATAGAAAATTTCAGACAGAGGTATAAGATACATTGGTACTGTTTGGTAACACTATTTATATCAGAATGTTATTTACCAGTATGCTTCCAGCATTTGATTCCCCTCTCCCCATGCACCTTCTCTCTAATTTGAATTTTCCCAGCAATTTATGAAAAAATAGAGGGATTCCAGAAGTGGCTAAGGGTTTACACATAATATATGGGACATATCTTGAGGGTGTAACCTTTACAGATCACTGTAGAATTTATATTTAATGAATTATGGTGTCATTGCCCTTATGCATGTCATATTTTAAGTAAATCTATCATCTTATTTTATTTTTTTCCAGTGCATTCCTTTCTTTCTTTTACTGCAGGAAAAAAAAATCTAGAAGCTATATATTTTAGCTGTGGCTAGGACAGATGGACAGAGATATCTCTGGGTGCACCTACTGTTTTCAGCCACTGGGATGTGGGAATCACTGCAGGAGATGTCACCTATGCAGCAAATGAACTCTGCTGCATGGGATAGTACACAGTAGGATAAAAAGGAAGGGAACACCTGCTCTCAGTAGCTTTGTGCTTGTACCCCCACATTCCTCCCAAATAATTCTACATAAATTGCCTCTTTTGGTGAATTTATAATTTTCTGATGTTGTGCTTAATTTGCTGTTTTAAAGGAATGATGGGTTTTAACCTTTTTGCTAGGATAACTTCTCACTTTTCCAAGTGTTATTAATTGTTGTTCATTATTTATTATGGTGACTCTAAAATCCCTGCACTGTTTATTTTGAACTAAATTCCCTAATTAATTTTAGGTAGAAACAAATTTTGTCAATGGGCGTTTAAATAATCCTGACCTTAGAGAATGAATAATTTTTTATGTTCAAATTGATCACTTTGGAAGCCAGCCCCTTCAAACATGTTTTTCAAAATATGTAATAATATCACCTTGTTTTTGCACTGGGTCTCGTGTTCACCATATATTGTACCACAGTACTGAATAACTCTATTTACACAACTAAATGACTCGGATTGGCTTTTCATTTAGATCTCTTCTCAATTCTACAGCCTATAACAAGAAAAATCTGATTTCACTTTAAGAAATCAAATGGCTTAAGTTGCATGTTACTAAAAAAAGATATGTACAGTGGTTCTGGGCAGCACAACTGAGACAGCTTACACAGCACCATGGCTGAGACTGGCTGAGACTAGGCTTGGTCAGAGGAGGGAATTTTGGAAAGTGATGCACTTCCAGAAGACAGCAAAACAGCCTGAGTCCTGGCTACATGCTGTGCTGGCAGCCAGACCTCAAAATCCTCATTGACTCACACTGGTCTTAGGAGGTGCAGGTTTTGGCAGCCAAGGGTTGGTGATGGGCATCTCTCCAGAGGCTGTAAGCCCCACATTTGGTGTTGCACTGACAGCTGTCTGCCTGTTTTGCCTTGTCTTTTCCTCTCCCAGATAGACTCCATGGGTCTTGAAGTAGCAGAGTGCTAATTTCTCAAGATGCTGATAAGCCTGGAGCTGGCACTGCACCTATCTGAGGAGAATTTATGTGTGATCTGTACATTTGTTGGCATTATTACTTACAGGTGGGTAAGGTCCTATGTCACAAAAGAATATTTTGACAGAAGTGACTATCCTACCCAACCTCCCTTTAATCTCTTTGTCAGGCATTCCTTAAACGAGCTCTTTTCTCTGCATCTCTCTGGCTTTGCTTCCCTCTCAGTCTGAGGTCAGCTGTTACTCCCCTTGAAGACAGCAGTAAAATCCTATGCTCTCCATTGGCATTCATGACATTAAGCATGGCTAGAGTTATAGTGTGTGTCCTTGCACAATTTTGGAAGAAATAGGATTATTCAGAAACCTTTATTTTCCATCAATCTTTAAAGAGGACTGATAGCTACATTCACCCCTAGTCCGCTCTTGGACATATTTGGAAGTGGGGAAGAATGAAGAGAGGCTGTAGCAGATCCAACCAGATATGGAGTGGGAAGGGAGAATGTGCTTCACCCATATGAAGTATGTTGTGTGAGTTTCCCAGAGGCCTAGGAAGAGTTCATTGCAGCACCTCCTAGAAAAGCTAGGTTTTGTACAGCCCTTTGCACCAGAGAGACTGGTCAGACTGACTCACAAAACAGGCATTCACAGCTTAAGTCGTTTAATGTACACAATTCTGCTAGCCAATAAATCTCTTTATTATAGCTGAATCTCCAGGTAAATTGAAAGAAAGGAATTGACTATTTGGAAGGACCCTGCTCATGGGAAATCTCAGCTAAGGCTCCTCTCCTCAGTGAAACTAAGTATGTTGAACACCCTCCCTTAAAATCTTTATATGCTCTTGTTTTGGACAAAAGCAGCTCTTTTGAAGTTACCTGTGTAACAATCTGATGAAGTCAGAATTGAGCCCATGTAATTTGGATGTTTGGGCCCAGGTATATTTCACCTACAGTGAGGTACAGTATGGAACATCAAAGTTAGAGCCAGAGTCAACTAGGCTCCCTCGACACCCAGTAGGGAGAGAGGCACACAACTCCAAAGGAAAATACTTGCTCGCTTGTTTCACTTGGCTCTCCATTGACTCATACATTAAATCAGGTAAGGTGAATCCAGGCATAATTGGGCAAATTTTCAAAGCAGGTAGCTGCCAACAGGTAGATATGCCATAAGGTATCTGTCTAGGTAGTTGATCATAAAAGACACAGGTATGAGCACAGAATCATGATCAACCGTAAGCTCTTTGGGAAATGAACTTTTGTATCCCATATTCATACGAGATCATTTTTTATAAGACACCGAACTTGTCTGGCTTCCAATTTACAATTTCTGTTTGAAAACAAGATCTTCTTATTATGGAATATATTTCAGAAACTCAAAAAAACTGGTCAAGTGAGCTGGGTGGAGAGATAAATCTGAAACACATATACTCTTGGGTTCACTGAACATGGATCTTCTCAAACTGGTTGTAAACTTAGCTGTGGTCTTTTTTACAGGAGGTTTTTCTGCATTCATACATGTCTTGAAAAAAGGAAAATTTTTCTTTGTACACCACTAGCTAAGCAAAAAAATCCCCTGGGAATGGATATTTTTGCTTCTTCCCAGCATCTTTGACTGTAAGTTACCAAAGGATTTCCACACTGTAACATGATAAATAGATGGAGCAATGCCTCAGGACTTCGGAGATGTGGGAATCTGCTTTTGCCACTGATGCTGCCAGATGTTTCCTTGGGAGGTCACTTCGCCTTGCTGTGCTCCACCGCTTCCAGGTGTTACAAGGCTCGGTTTCCTGAGAAGATTATTATAAGGTGAATGGAAGTCCTGTGTCACAGCAGATTTGTATTTGCCACTCATTGGCAATAGAATTATGCTTATTATGCAAATTCATTGTAAAAAGGGAGACATTTCCCTTACAGAGTTGAAGAGTAATCCACATGACTCTTTCACTAAGTGTTCTGTGTCCTCTGTCCTTGTAAACAGAGGAAGACTAACATTATGTGTTTACCTGATAAAAAAAACAACATGCTCTTCCCAGCAACTAGCAAGGACCTGCTCCTACAGCAGCAGCATTATTGTGAATGACCTCATTCATTTACAATCCTGATCCTATTCTGACAACAAACCCCATCTGCGTGTGTTTGTTTTCTAAAGGAAAGCATTAGCCCAGTGTGAGGTGTTTGGATTGAAGCAGCTCACCGATATTCACTGGTGTTATATTTACAGGACTGAAATTGTAGTACTTGATGACTCTATTGTTTGTTAGCTGGAGAGTGAGTTCATTACCTTCAGGATCCCAAATGTTTACAACTAGTTGCTAGTAGAAACTGTTTTGATTCTGTATTGGAAACCACAATCACGTAGACAACCATTAAGTAATCTGCCCAGGCAGACCTGGACTTTCTGCTTCTCCCTTGTAACCCCCCTGTTCACTCTGCTGGGAGGGCACTAGTACTTCAACCCTCCTTATTTTTTGCCCTCACCATGCAAAGGAGGTTAAGAAATACTAATCATTGCTGGAACTGAGGGTTTTTTTCCCACATTAGGATCTACTTACAGGGGACATGGTGGATTACTTCAGCCTGGTTTGCTGCTATGTGGGAGTGAGGCGTTCATTTCTTCTGCCTCTGGTCAACCTTCATCCATGTCACTTATAGAGCACGTAGGAATGCATAGGATCACTTGTGTATGTAACTACCTATAATTTATTTATCTTGGAGGTACTAAAGCTGCTATAAATTGCTGTAGACCTGGTGGTCTGAAGCCGTGAAGAAGACAAGCTTACTCTTAATATCCGACATGGAAGTAGGAAAAAAGCAGCCCAGAATGCCTGGAGAAGTACAGGGGCTCCTGCCAAGCCAGTGGATGCTCTGCCTGCATCTGCTTTTGAAAAAAGGGAATTAGCTGGATGGGCCAGGCCTCTGTTGCATGTCAGTTATGTAACAGTTTATAAATTTTCTGTTTAAAAATAAGCTGTGAAGTTTTACTGTTGAAGTGAATATAATGTTGGCATTCATATTTGAAAGTGAACAGGCAAACATTTTCCAGGGTTGTGGAGTCCCCCTGCCCACTGCAGATTGCTTCTGGGAAAAAAGATAAAAATGAGGAAAAAAAATTACATTTGACCAGGGAATTGTTTCTTCTGTAGGCAGAGGGTTTATTAAGGGCCTTTAATTCTACTCTGAACAATATTTGAAACCTTGAAGGGATGGGTCGGAGATTTGTCCAGCAGTTCAGGGTCTAAGCAATGACCTAAGATCAAGAGCATCAACAGTCTGGAGAAGAGCAACCACAGTCTAGTCATTGTACCAGTGTATATCACTGAATTTGGATCACATCAGCTCAAATCACCCATAGAGAATCCTGCCAAGCTGGGCAATGAAGTAGTTGGGAGTGCAATGACAAGGCACCTTGGCTGTCAGGAGAGGACTGGGAAATCGGGGCAGAAAGTGGTAATCCTGCATGATGTCATTTAGCTCTTCTTTCCCTGAACTGCTGTGTTATTGTGTTTTCCTTTTGTTCCCGATAAACTGTTTGGGTTTAAACCACATTGGACTCACTGTTTAAACATGGGAAAGCATCAATTGCTGAATTACTGGTATAAGACAGTTATTCAAGTTTCTAACTGTTTAAATGTTTGTAGAAACCCTTACAAATTGAACGCACCACCATGGCACAAAGTTTGCACCAGCTTTTCCATTAAGCATGACTCAGTCCCTTTCCTTATTTTTATTCAGGAGAGTTTGGCACTCCAGGTCTGAAGCTCATTTGATTTGAATGGTGTTTTGCTCCTGACTTTCCAGACAAGTTTTGGGATGACAACAATTACTTTAAAAAAAAAAAAAAAGGAAGGGGAAAAAAAAAAAGAAAAAAAAGGCGGTTACCTAGAAGGTAAAAGTACTGCAAGACATCAGCCACGTTTTGGAATGAATGCTGATTTCCTAATGAAAATTTTCTTTTGATGTTTCTAAGCAACATCATCACCCATATTTTCAAAGAAATTCCTATGCAACCACTTTATGGACAGAACAAGCATCACATGCGCCCTTTCTTTGGTCATGCCAGTAAAGCCTGTTGTGTTGGCTCTGACCTCTCATCTGAACAGCAGCAGAAGTCATTCTGCAAAATAATGTTTCTACAGCCTGTTATGGGAGGCAAGGTTGTCAGCTGTTTCTTCTCCTCTTCTCCCAATACTGGGGGAGGTATTAGAGATTTCCCTTCTCTAATAAAAATTGCTGTAAGCCAAAAAAGAAGTGCATTTTCAGACAACATTCTGGAAAAAAATCTTTTCCTAGAGCTTTTTGCAACATAGTAAGGAAAGGCAACTACTAAGAAAACTTTTATCTTTGTTTTGATTTTTTTCTGTTGTAGGCAATTCTAATGTGCATGGGTGTGTATTAATTTCTCTCCATCCATCTCATGACCTGTATCAGTCATCTAATTTCCAGACCAAACTGTATGTTGTATTTGAGTTTGCTATTGTTCCAGCTGGTGCTGAAACACAAGTCTTTTAGCTAAAGTTTTCCAAATTGAAATGTGCCCGTTTGAGGCCCAAAACAGATGTAGGATGTAGTTCACACAAATCCCTATTTGAAACTTGAAGAGGCCAGAGGAATTATATTTTGCCATTGTAAGGGAAATAAACATATTTTGTCTCACATTCTATCTTTGATCCTCAAAGCATGTATATCTGTAGGAAGAACCTGTACAGTATAATGTTAAAAAATGTCGAGCTGGATTACTCTCTTTCATGGAAAAATGTGTTGGAGGAAAAAGGCTTGTGTATTCAGATAGATTCCCAATATTTTCACAGAGAGTGGAGTTTCCATATTTTCATGGGAAAAGAGTTTGAACACTCCCCGCGTAGAACAAACCTTGTGATTCAACCCACATGGAGCAGGTCTCCATCTGGAGAGAGCTGAGACCTGGCATTCCTTGCTGGTTTTCTCAGTACACTGGTTTAATTGTAATCCCATTAATAACAATGCTAGGGTTAGAGAAAGAAATAGAGGGAGGTGAACTGGTCTGTCTGTGTGAATGCTTATTTTTCTGGTTTCTGGCTTTTAAATGCCTATTTGTCTTTTTTTAAAGCTGTTACTTGCTGGTCCTCCATTTCTGTCTGACGTTTTGTTGCTTTGTCCTGTTTGCTTGGATTTTACATAATTTTCCTATTCTTTTTTCCACTCTCATCTGTCTAATCTCCTTCAAGTCTCCTTTCTCAGCTGAATCCTCCTTCCCCACTGAGACACAGTATAAGCAAAGCATCTTGAACTTTTAAAAGGCTCCCTTGCCTAGATACTTGTTTACTTCTGAATCCGCCCTCTCCTTCCACATGTGCCATTGGTTAACACTGCAGACCGCTGATGCCAATGCCACACTGAGTCATCTAGTAGAGGATGGGAGAAGTGAAGACCTGCTCAGGTTATATGAGGTCAGTACTGCCATTCCTGTTCTTGAAGTCCTCTGTCCGTGCTTCTACATGTTCCCATTCAGTTGTGCCATTCGAAAGTGGCATCTAGCAATATGTAGATATTGTCCCACATGGGATGTGGGCTTGGCTGGGATGTTATACAACAATTGGTAATGGTGAGAAAAAACAGAGGTGGGATGGAACCGAATGTGCTTCCACCTACAAGACACATCTGCATGGCAGCAGCTGTAGACTGTGAAGCCCTTGCACTCATAGAGGGCAAAGTTGCATACACTTTTCCAAGGTGATATACAACACAGAAACAGAGTACATGTGTCTGTCCTTCCTGTTCTTTAAGTTTTCTGTTACAGTTAAGCCCTTTGAGATAAACCATTCCATTCTTGTCATTCTTGGATTATAGCTCTAATAGAACAAGACCTTCTTCATGTGTTTGTGTAGGGCATAATGTGGTGGGATCCTTTAGCCCTGGCTAGAATACTATAGATGCTGTTACAGTGCTCCTCCCAGTAATATATTCAAAAGATTACCAGGGTTGGGGGCTAGGTAGGAAGCTGCTAAAGCTTGTGCTTCAAGGCATCTGGGAGACACTGATGTGGGAGAAGAAGAATGTGTATTGACTCGATAAGGTTTTCTAAGCAGGTTTTTCTGCCTCTTGATTCAGGGGCTGGAAGAATGCCCACTCCGGAAAGTACAGATAAAACTGAAGCTTTTCCAAATGTTTTTTTGGTAGCTGGCCCACACTTTAGATAGAGTTTTTAACTTAATTAAATCAACCATTTAACCCTCTTCCTTAATTATGTGCTTTGGAGAATTTAGAATAAAAATTACCTTAAGTAGAATGTTAAAATGAACATCAGACAAATGCCGCCCCAAACAGGAAATCATGTGAACACCCTGGTGTACACCTACTCTCTCTCATTTCAGAACAACATACTGAGACTATGCAGTCTGCCATGGAAACATCAAGCACATTTTGTTCAGCTGCCTGGGATTTGAGCACAATGATACTTTCTAAAGTAGAAGTATTCATCTGGGACATCTTTGCACATAAGAGTAGGCATTCATTTAGGCCACTGTAGTTACAGTTGCAAAACAGTTTCCACTATAACCTCCTACTTTCTTGTGCTCGTAGCTTTCCAAAGCAAGAGAAATGCTATGATGAATCCTTCCTGGACCAGAGTTTTTCTTAGGAAAGGCAACAAAATTAGACAAAGTAATTTTGCAAAGCCAAAAAAAAAATTTATTATTTTTTTCCACAATGAAACAATGTAAATATAGCTCTTGCTTCTCTTCTCTTGTCAAAACATTAGTAAATCTATGCAATTAAAATCACAGGATGTCAGAAAACAATTTTTTCAATAATCATGCTGGATGTGCATCTTTTTCTTTTTGTTTTCTGGTTATGGGTGTCATTTTACTACTTATCAAAAAGCCTTTTTCCTTCTCCTTTCTGTCTCTGGAATGCTGTATTTATTATACTTAGAAGTAATTCCCTTACTGCTGAAGAAATTATTTGAGTGCATGTGTCAGCGGCTCCCCAGTCCTAATTAGGCCAATATATTTTATTGCTTAATATTCTTGTATGTTGTTACCATTCCCTGTGATTGCAATGGGTTGACCTTGACTGGTGGACAGACACACACCCAACAACTCTCTTACTTGCTCTCTGCAACAGGACAAGAGGAGAAAATAAGAATGTGAGGAAAAATGTGGGCCCTCTCTGGAAGCAAATGGGAGAGCTGGTTACCTGAGATGTGGAGAAAGCTGAGGTACTCAATGACTTTTTTGACTCAGTGTTCACTGGTAAGTGCTGTAGCCACACCGCCCAAGTTGCAGAAGTCAAGGGCAGGGACCAGAAGAATGAGGAACTGTCCACTGTAGGAGAAGGTCAGATTCAAGACCATCTGAAGAACATGAAGGTGCACAGGTCCATGGGACCTGATGAGATGCATGTGTAGGTCTTGAAGGAACTGACAGATGAAGTTGCTAAGCCACTACTCATCATATATGAGAAGTTGTGGCAGTCTGGTGAAGTTCACACTGACTGGAAAAGGGGAAACATAATGCTTATTTATAAAAAGGGAGAAAAGGAAGACATGGGGAACTACAAGCCAGTAAATCTCACCTCTGTGCCTGGCAAAATCATGGAGTAGATCTTTTGGGAAACTCTAAGGCACATGGGAAATAAGAAGTGAATGGTGACAGACAACATGGCTGCACCAAAGGCAAGTCATGCCTGACAAATCTGGTGATCATCTATGATGGTGTTACAATGTTAGTAGATAAGTCATCTACCTGGACTTATGCAAAGCATCCTTGTCTCTAAATTGGAAAGACATGGATTTGATGGACGGATGACTCGGTGCATTAGGAAGAGGCTGTATGGCCACACTCAAAGGGTTGCGTTCAACAGCTCAATGTCCAAGTGGTGACCAGTGACGAATAGTGGTCCTCAGGGGTTGGTATTGGGACTGCTTAACATCTTCACTGGTGACATGGACAGTGTGATTCAGTGCACCTTCAGCAACGCTCTGTGTGGAGCAGTCAAAATGCTGGAGGAAAGGGATACCACCCAGAGGGATCTTGACAGGCTTGAGAGGTGGGCCTATGCAAACCTCATGAAGGTCAACATGGCCAAGTGCAAGGTCCTGCAACTGGGTCTGGGCAATCCCAAGCACAAATACAGTCTGGGTGGGGAAGGCAGAGAATAGGTTGAGAGCAGCCCTGAGGAGAAGGATTTGGAGGTGTTGGTTGATGAGATCAACATGAACCAGCAATGAGCACTTGCAGCCCAGAAAGCCAACCACATCCTGGGCTGCATCAAAAGAAACAGGGGCAGAAGGTTTAGGGAGGTGATTCTGCCCTCTGCTCCACTGTGGTGAGACCCCACCTGGAGTACTGCATCTACCTCTGGAACCCCCAACACAGGAAGGACATGAACCTGTTGGAATGGGTCCAGCAGAGGGATGTGATGATAAACAGAGGGCTGGAGCACCTCTCTTATGAAGACAAGCTGAGAGACTTGGGGTTATTCATCCTGGAGAAGAGAGGCTCTGAGAAGACCTTACAGCAGCCTTCTGGTACCTAAAGGGGGCCTACAGGAAAGATGGAGAGGGACTCTACCAAGGTGTGTAGAGATAGAATGAGGGGTAAGCATTTTAAACTGAAAGAGGGGAAATTTAGGTTAGGTGTTAGGAGGACATTCTTCACTATGAGACACTGGAAGAGATTGCCCAGAGAAGTTGTGGATCCCTCATCCTTGGAAGTGTTGAAGGTCAGGCTGGATGGGGCTTTGAGCAACCTGCTCTAGTGGGAGGTGTCCCTGCCCACGGCAATGGGGTTGCAACTTGAGGTCTTTAAGGTCCCTTCCAACCCAAATGATTCTATGAAGAAGAAAAGTTTGTGGATCAAGGTAACGGCAGGAAGGTCAGTTGTCAATTACCATCATGGTAAAAACAAACTCATCTTTGGTACAATTAATTTAATTTCTTCCCAATCAAAAAAGTTTTGGATAGTCAGAAACAAAGACAAAATAAAATGCCACCATCCTCCCACACCCCACTTTTCTCCAGGCTCAGTTTTACTCCTTCATTCTTGACTCCTGTTACAGGAGAAGCAGCAAATCTCTTCTTGCTCATTTCTTCTTCTGTCTTGTCAGATGTAGACTTTGGGTTTCTATCAATCAGCCATGTTTGCCAACCAGAGACAACCGTTGCATAGTCTTTTCTCTTGGTAAATATGTTCCTTTTCATAAATCTAGATTTTTTTTTCAAATATAGAACCAGAGGAGCGTGTCAACTGTCAGCTACAGATGACAGAAAATCAGATGCTGAGTTTTAATTACAAACAAGGCTAACACTGAAGATAAACATCTTCTTGGATATGATATCTAGGTAAATACTCTAATGCTTGAGACAGTCACTGAAAGCAGTCATGCTAGTATTTTCTAATTCTGAATAATTTTCAAATAAATGTTTCTCTTCATTTTGCATTAAAATTATTCATTAAAATGTTGTACACATTTATCATTATTTTTTTTCAAGTTTTGTAATTCATTGATCTTTTTAATTACAATGTTTTTTTTTATTTCTTTACTAGATGTTTCAAGTTCTAAAACTTGTTTCCCGTTTCAGTAAAAAACTTTCTTATTAACTAAAGAACTGCTTTTCATTTCTGTGTCTTCAGCATCTGCTTTTTCTGACATTATGCTTAAAAAGCTTTCTGGTATACAAAAATTTTTAGAAACTAGTATAATGTTAGATAGGTAAATAAAATAAACCATGATTGAGAATTTTCTCAATCTACTTAAATACTATGGCTATAAACGTAGTGTAAAAAATCTAGTCATTATTCCCTTGAATAAATAGAAACACCTGTTCTTATAATCATAGGGAATCAAGCTATTTTTAGCAGTCACATTTATTTATTTTTTACTGCTGAACTGTGCCACTTCCTAGAATTTAATGCTTTTCTTCTTTTGAGGGTCTCCATTCATTCATGTTCAAGTTTCATGCAAACTCTGTTCAGGAATGGGGTTTTTTTGATACTTCAGGGGTTCTTTCAAAAATATAATAAAAGCAAAGAAGAGGAATAATTAAAAACCAAAACCAAAACTAGACCAAAAACCCACATCCAAGCAGTTATTTGGGAGAATCTCCAGGCTGGATGGGGCTCTGAGCAGCCTGGTCTAGTGGGAGGTGTCCCTGCCCATGGCAGAGGTGTTGGAACTCAGTGGTCTTTAAGGTCCCTTCCAACTCTAATCCTTCTATGATACTATAATTATATGATTTATTTCTGAGTCTTGCCCACTATTGGCACTCACCATGCCAAATTTTACCATCTTATTTACTCGAAGTTAATGTGACATCCATGATAGAAGTGGAAGTTATAATGTGTATCATATGCTGTGTATCCTAGCTTCCTGTCTTGAAAAGGAATATATTACTAAAAATGTCAATTTTGAAGGGAGCTTTTTCTCCAGGCTTTTTCCGTGAATGCTAAGCAAGCTGCAAAATTTCTCGTTTCTAGTCTGAAGGACATTCTACACTTTAAACTTTGCATTTTCTGAAAACAACATAACAAAACAAAGCAGCAAGGAGCCCTCTATCTTATGACCAACACTCCACATTCACAGTGGATCTTTTTTGGAAGGTTTTAAGTTCCTCTTTGTTCCTGGTGCTGAAGCAGGGAGCTACCTGACAGCATCTCTCTTATCTAAGAGGAGAAGAAACACAGGTTGTGGAGCAAACCTGATAGGCACAAGATGGAGTAACACTGTCCATAAACCCATGAAAGTATGTCATAGTCACAGAAAAATGTAAGTTGGCAAGGACCTCTGGAGGTTGTCTGGTCTAACCTTGAAATACAGAAAAAGGACATTGTGGGCATTGTTCCACCAGTTCCTTCGGCTTCTCCTTGTATGCCATGCTCTGTCACCATAACTGTCTTGGTAAACCTCTACTATGCTCTTTTCAGTTTGTCCACACCTCTCTTCTACCTTCTACTGTTAGATGCTCTTAATGAGGTATTGAGTAAAATGCCATATATGGTATATATAATAATCCCTCCCTATTCCAAAAACAGACATATCTTTTTTGCTTTTCAGATATTCTTAATGCGTTACTTTCTCAGATGTAAGCAATCCTGGCTGAAGGTAATCATTATGGAAAATTACCTTTCACATTTTATATGAGAAGATATAAGTGTTTACTTTGTATCCTGCATTTTATGTCCTTTAGGTGTTGTGTAATTTGACATTCACGCAGATACAAATGTTAGATTTTCACAGGCAAGCTCTTGGTGGGAAGGTAGGTCAGGAAGACAGAATATATCCCTCAATATGTGGGAAACAGCCTGTTTCAATGTGATGATGCAGCAGAGGCTGCTATTCTTGTACATGGATTAGTATTCACAGCATCTCCTTACGATGGGAGTTTTGGTCTGTAAAGTTTTGCTATTCCTGCTTCCATGAAACCTGAATAAATACTCCTGCTCCTACTGTGTATAGCCATGAGACCTGAATAAATACTCCTGCTCTTACTGTGTATAGCCAATGACTTAGTTTCTTTAGCATACACAGTATAACACCATTTCTCTTCTCTAATTCCTCTGGGGGCTGAGGAAACACTCATAGAGACTGATTTAGGTTTTTGCACTGGGCTGAATTCTCTCTGCTGCACACCCCCAAATCAGCTTTTAAACAAATCTTTCTTGTACAGCAATAAAAGAGAAATATCCTGGAAGACTTGCTAAAAAACATAAAAAATATTAAATTCAAGCCAAACCGTGGCAGTAACAATGCATTGCCACTGTGTTGTATTCAGGCTGTTACTTCAGGAACACGCCTTGCTCAAACTTCAGCTGTCCATGGAATGGCAGTGTTTTAATCTACCGGGTTGTCAGAGGGTGGCAATGTAAGAACACAAAATAAGCACACGGCCAATTAGCTAGAGCTTCTCCAGGCTGGGAGCAGCCGGCTTTCCTGACACAGCCTCAGCCTTCCCTTTGTTTACTATCCTCACACACAGGTTTCTGTGAACACCATGCAAAACAAGACAGGGTGGTCCGGGAGAAACACGGTGCTTCATGCTGCACTGTCTTGTACACAGAAAACCTTCCAGAGAGAGACAAACACACTCCTTTTATTCCCTGTTTAGCCCTGCTCATCTCAGGCTGAATTCCTTCCAGGTCTGCCAGAGGAAATAGAGCAGGCAGCCTCATGATGTGCTGCGGGAGCCACCCCTCTGCCATGCCTTTCTGCATCCCGCAGAGCCTGCCTTGTCTGCATGAGCAGCCTCCTAATGGGTCTACACAGAACTGCAGGACTTGCAAGGTAGATGTCTATGACAGCAAAACAGGACACAAACTGTCCAAGAGTGCTGGTGATTCTTCTTGATCTCAACGTCTCTTCCTGTGCTCAAATCTAAAATCCTTTTGCTCTCCTTTAATTAACTGTGCAGTTGTGTATGATCACAGTAGGCCCAGCCTCCAGATGTTCCCAAGCAGCAGCTTTCTCCTGACCCTCCCAGTGACAGTGGTTAGGTACCTTGTTACTGCTTTTCAATAAAACATTTCCACAGTGAGCTGTGTGACTGCTCAGGTGACAAGCACCAAAATACTTTGCTTTGTACTAATTTGGCTTGTAGGACTAAAGTACATCTGACTTTACCGTGACAAGGAACACTGAGGAAAATAAGTGCTTTCTGTTGTCCATATATACAGGTGTAAAAGGTACTAACGGTGTACAGGGAGCACAGCCAAAGCTGCCATTTTCCCCGGTAAATAATCGTTAGGTTTTCCTTTCAAAGTAAAAATTATCTTGTCCTGATTCTTTCTTGTAGGGGTTTGTACCAGCAGATGGTGCAGAGGTACCTGGGTGGCAGGGGGGAGTATATGGAGGGAACACCCAGGGTTAGAACCGTTTTCTGTCAGATCCCTGTGCCCTGGTGCAGAGCAGGGGAAGGATGCTCTTTTACAGACTGAAGCAAAAGAAAGGTTCACTTGTGTTTTGGGAGCACCTGTAATTTTGTAAAAATTTCTGTTTCACACATGGGAGCATTATGACTGTCATCCTTCTAGGATAACACTAGGATTGGGATTAAAGCTGTAGTTCAGTGACTGGTGAGATGAGTCATTATTCATTTTAATAACTCTTTTAGTGGCTATGAATACATTTTATTGCCAAATGCTACAGTATCTTCTTCAGAACAAGAGCTGTCCTCTCTGCGCTTACAGAAAAGCTGAGCTTGCAAGAGAGATTGGTCTAGCCCCATTTTGAGTGTAATCCCTTATATTTGAGGTTTGAGTTGTATATCTTGGATAAACAAGATATGAACATAAAGGGAATTTGTCACAAGAACTTTCAATAAATTAATATATTAAAATGTATTCCTTCCCCAATCATTTTACTGTTGTCATTCCATGTGCCTCATCTAATTTATAGGGTGACATCTCTTGGAACAGTGACTCATCTTTTCCTCATAAAGCACCATGCACGCAAAACTGTATTAATAAAGGAATAATAATGGGATCTGCCTGTCTCTTAGAGACAGATAACTGATTCTGTTGCAGCTGCTAGTAAGGATGTAGTATAGTTTGTGTGTATCTTGGATCAGGATGGGGACTGATAATGCAAGGAGTGTAAAGGACAGAGACTCATGGCTGAAAGCTCAAAGTAATCGCATCTTAAAATAGAAATCAAGGATCAGGACACCAAAGAAAAGCACCATCAATGCAAGCAGTTTGCATTATCTCCATCTGAGAATCTCAATACCCCTGGCAAGCAACCATGATTCAGACCACAGTAGATCTCATGAGATTGATGCAATAGTGCTATTCCACTGAAAAAGGAGAAAAAATGGGGCACAGGGAACAAGTTATTTATCAAAGAAACTAATTGTACTTCTGAATATGGAGATAAATTTATTTCTTTGCTACCAAATGATCATTCCACATAAATAGTTAATCCTGGATAAAATGTGAGAAGATTGTTATTTCCTGATCCTGCTGTTGAAGCTAGAAGTTATAACTTTATTGGTAAGGGTGTGGGAAAGACACAGAATTTGGTGCTTCTCAAAAATAAAACAGAATCTGAATACTGAACTGTTAGCTGCTTGAACTACAGCATCTGGCTACTATAGCATATACACTACTACAGTGGGGTATTAGTATGTCAGGAATTAATATTTAAAGTAATAAATACAAAGTGCTTTTAAACGATTGATATGAACAGATTCCAGACAAGCTAGTTCACACATTTTAATTCTCAAACAATATAATCCCTAGCAGATGCCCAAGATAGGGATATCAATGTGAAATTACAGTAAAAGAGCATGCATGGAGCTTGCTTATATTCACTCTCAGATCTACCATATTAAAGTAATTATATGCATTAGTTTAGGGTGAGTTCAACAAACTTAATTTCTTCAGTTAATATTAGATATTTATAGCTTAAGCAAAATAGAAAATGACAGGAGAGTGGACAAGCTGTTTATATGCGCTAAAGAAATAATTATCAGATTATTCATGGTACTGTAAAGAGTAGGAATGATAAGCAGCCCAGCTATTGTAATGTGATTAGCTAATGTTAGTTAAGCATTGTGAAGACAGAAAGAACTCTACAAAGGTTAAGTATTATTATTATCACTCTTAATTCAGAGTGATGGAAGGCACAGTGAAACTTCTTACCATGTGCTGTGTAAAGCTTGCAGAAACTGAAATTTAGAACTGAGAGAATTACAGATGGGATAAAGAGCATTACCAGCTGGTGAGCTCTTTCTGCTTGTTCCTTGCTGTGGTCTGAGTAGCCGGTCAATTGAAAAGATGATACCTCATAAACAGTGGCAGAGATATAGAATGTATCACAGTAGGAGGGACCAATGTGGGTCAAGATGTGTGCCAGGCTGCCTCCCTCCAGCTGCCTTGTGGGTCCTCGAGTCTCATATGAGGATCAGCAATCCCAAGATCTGCAGGTTGCCACGCGCAGCCCTCTGTGGAGCTGGCAGGCCTTTGAACATAATCCATCTGGGCATAACCATCCTGGAAACATTAACTTCCTTTGGATGCAGCCTTGTATTTCTGGGCGCCTCGGTATTTATGCTGTGGATTATTACCTTAGGCAAAATTTATTGTATGTACTGCACAAAACAAAAGATGCTTCCTGAGGATGGTTTGTTCTACCAATGTATTGTTATGTGGAAGTAGTTGAAAGTTAGCATTTTTAATTCTAAAGGAATTTCTGGTGTTTTAAAAAATATTACTGTTCCAGTCTTGAAACCAAATTAGCCACAACCTCTTGCTATACTAAATACTAATACTAATTCTAATTCTACTAATGAATCATTTCACAAATTTGATTTTTAAATAATTTTTTTTTCAGTTTGAAAAAATTTATTGAAATCAATAAATTTATTTGATATATATGACTATTGGAAAAATGCATGCAGTGTGACTAAGTCTATCTTCAACTGTTAAACTTTTATATGTTAAATCTTCAGGGAAGTATTTTCAAAGAACATGAAGATGCCTTCTCCAGCTGGGGTGGGGTGCTATCTTTACCTATCAGACTTATCGCCAATAACTCTGCTAGAATGGGCATCAATAGTACTTTTCAAATCCACTCACCAGAGAAATTCCCCAGCTGAAGTCACAGAGGGAGGAAAAAACCAATAAAAAGAAGAGTGCTGGAAAGCTGATTTACCACGTGACATTTGGAACTCTTTCCAGCTCCTGGTGAGTCTTACCACTGACTTCAAATCTTTCAGTTCATTGAGAGCTGACATTCAGAATAACAGTATTATAATGGCTCTTAAAAGAGCTCTGATAGAAAATCTGAAGTGATTTGGAGGATGATTCACCCATATTGATAGCTAAATATCAGCAGTAGCTAAACATGACAGATACAGTGTGTACAGAGGCAGCCAAGCCAATTCTAAATTGGAGTTTTGAGCATGCATTTGAGATTTAGTCATCTGGATAACAGGCTATGGGCTGTGAGAAACCAATATTAACTGAAGAGCATTGCATTATCTCCAACATGATTATTCCCAAAGGTACAAAATGTTTGTCCTCTTAAAATTGACTGTTGTCAATGGAGGGGTGTGATTCAGACTAATAATTTAAAAGATGATCTCTGTCATTATTTTCCAGCCAATTTGTATTATGAGAAATGAATTTAATTTAACTCAAGCTTCCTCTGTGTTACAGAATTTGGCACCCATACTTCTGCTGATTCATCATCTGTGATGACAAAATTGAGTTACAAGAGCACCACAGATCGAAGCATCTGTACCAGCACTGCATGTCCTCACTATTTGCACCTTTGTTGGTGAAAGATCAAGTGGGTCTTTTGGCACCTTTTGATGCAATACGCTATAGGATGTGGAAGTAATATATCACAAGAAATGCAGTTCACACCATAGGCACAGTGTATGGAGTTTTCAACTTGTCCAGGTAGCAGAAATGAGGAATTTGGGACATAAACCATTGGGAAAATTAAGGGAAATGGACAGTCTCCTTCTCACTGTGTCATTCTGACCATTCCCTTATCTTTGCCACATGTGGGAGTCGAAGTGCCACCAGTCTCTGGTGGTACGTGAGTTAATGTGCGCACCACCACCTTGTATTTCAAAGGGCCACCCAGTAGAACAATATCTTTCCTGGTGTCATCAATTTTCAGTCATTCCCTGGGCCTGCAGGAACCAGAAGCTATGATGAAAACTGTGGATGAGGAATTGCCTGCCAAGGAAGGAGAAGGGGTGCTGCAACAAAGGTCTCAGACTTGAAGCTATTCATTTGCCACTTGAACATTATTAAATGATTTACTCATCTGAGGAAGCTTGCATGTATTTGTGGGTCTAAGGTAAACAACAGAGGCTACAAAACCTTAATGTATGAAAGGCAACTTTTCTAAGTACAGCGAAAAAGTCAAGAACGCTGCAAGTGAGCCACCAGGTATATTCCCCTTGCAGAACTAGTGACTTTGGGCAGTGGTTGAAATGGTAGTGGTGGGACGAAGTAAGCAGGAGACCAGTAGGTTCCTAAGCTACAGTGGGAAAGTGGGAGATGACACAACTGCCTATCAGCTTGGTGAAGCTCAACACAAGACCATAAACAGAGTCTACTGTGACACTAGAGGCTGAAGGGATGTATTCCAGTAAAATATCAAGAACACATTCCTGAAGCTGGACACATGGACTCTGGTATGTTGGGATGTCAAGGTTAAGTTGCTTCTGTATTTGTATAGACATGACTATTTTGGTAATTCTACTGGAAACCATTTATTTCTTAATTGGAAATTACATGGAAGTGTTCAAGAGTACCATGAATGTTGAGAATCTGGACAAACAAAACAACATGTAATGAAACAGAGCAAGGTGGGATATTAAAAGACAATCTCCAACCAGTTAATCACATAGACTGGTCGCTTATTGACTGTACCTTACCCTTTCTTTTCAGGGGGGTATGTAAATCACGGAATGATATGGGGTTGGAAAGGACCTTTTCAACAGCATCTATCTATCCTAGTAGGCAAATAGATTTTTGGACCATCTCTTTTGTTGAAAGTTTTGCAAAGGGGACGAGAGACAATAAATGAAAGCACATCTTTCTGATTTTCCTTGTGTTTTTATTAATAGTATTAAATTGCTGTTGAAAAGGAGGCAAAGGCCAATATGCTTATAGAGGAGCTTGCTAGTAAACATCCCCTGTACCATTGCCACAAGCATACTTTCTCATAACAACATAGAAAAGAGCTTGGGGAGCGACTAAGGACCAGCAAAAGGTCTGTGGAAAGAAAGACTACATGTCTAACAGTAAAATGATAAACTCTGATGCTCTTCTTAGGCTCTGCAGTCAACATGGCTCACAGCTGTAAAAATACACAGAATAGGGTGGCCCCATCCAAACTGCTTACTTGGAAAGTCTTCTGTCACGTCAAAGGAGCCTCCTGTTTGGCAGAGGTCCCATCCCAGGGAACATCCTGGCAGCATAACAGGATGCAAAGGAGCAAGTTCCAGTACTTGGGAATATTCTATAGCACTGGTTATTCTACTAGAGAGGTACAACTAAAAAGTACAGAAACCTCTGCAGGTCATTTCCACTGCTATTTCCTCAGTGTAGCTGTGGCAGGATGAGTGTAGCTATGAGTCTGAGTTCAAAAACTTGTCCTGCCTATCTTTGTTGTTTGGTTAGGTTGGGCCTAAAATTCCCCTTCCTACAGAAAGCTTTTTTTCCTGCACCCTTTTCTCTCCTGTGCTCTTTGCCTCTCTTTGTTGTGCTATGCCCTCAATAAAAAGAACTTCTCTGCTATGAAAGAAAGCTTCTCTGTTTTATGAGTTGGGGATTTTCCTTCTTCATATGTGCATATTTCCCCAGAGAAAAACACGTTTTCCATTGAGTATTTTCTTTAGTTCAACCACTGTTCATCCACCCATTAATGACAATTTTGTTTGTGCTCTAACTTTTTCCAAAAAGGTGGGGAGAGGTGGTGGAAAATCAAATGCATTGAAGTGTTTAATGACATAGAAATTTCATAACAAGAATCAGGATTATTTAAATTACCTCATAGACAAATTCCCCAACACACCAGGTTTTACTCATATGGCCTAATCCTGTCCTGGAGAGCAGCTCTTCATTCTCTGTTCCTCAAAATGATCTTTCACTGTTTAATTTGAAAGTTTTAGCTATCTTGTTTTAAATAAACATCTTCAGGTGGCATTCATCTGGGAAATATTGAGCCAGTAACACAAAGAACACCAGCAGTATTGCTTTTACCAATTAAAAGGTAATTTCTAGGAGTGCCAAAGATTTGTATTCTTTGATATGAAGAAATTTTTTGTGTGAATTGGTTTCCCACAGATGAATATCTTAATATTGATACATGACTTTGGTGGATAATCAGATAAATAAGCATTTTCATTTAGCATTGACATGGTATTATATAGTTTTTATAATAGTCCTAATGAAAAGGAATGTGTAGTTTTGAAAAAAAAAAAAAAAAATGGTGATGAAGAGTCTGAAGTCCCACATTAAACTACCATAAATCTAAATTATGTGGTTAAACCCTGGGTCTTCCTTTTCTGTGAAATAAACATATGAGAGGTTCATGTTAGAAAAACAAGCAAAAATATGGAATTTAGATTCTTGGATGGAATTAAAATGAATAAAATGACAGATCCTATGTCCCTTTCTTTGTTGCTAACGTTCAAACATATAACACTAGTCTCATGAGACATGACGGCCCCTTAAAAGGCCAGTTTGTATACTTAGGTTTTCTTTATGGCCTTGTGACTACAATAAACCCTGAAAACATGAGAAAATTTTATTCATTTAATTCCAAATTCAGAAAACAAACTGAAAATGCCATGTAAAGATATCACTATTTTCCCCACCAGTATTGAGTGAGTTCCACACTGCTCTTCAGCTCTCTTTGCATTTCCTTTAGCTTGAGAGTGCTTTTGCAAGCAGCAGGATATAACCCTGATGCTCTGTGAGGTTCTGTGAGCTAGAGGCACTGCTGCGCAGTATTACAAGTGCAGTGAGCTACCAGCGTGGGGTCTACAGACTCCAAAGCAAAAGAATATGTGGAACATCCTGTACTGCTTACATACTTTATATGTTAGATTAACCCATAATGTTAAATTAGTTTTCTTTATACACAGCAAAAATTTTAAGGCGCTGGGTTGATGGTTTGGGGTTTTTTTTTCCCTCCTTGAATGCTTTATTTTTGAAATCACAGGTTTATATTCAGTTTTAAAAATTCAATGGAAAATAAAATCACAATCTCTTTTCCACATGACATCTATTTCACTCTATGGAAGGAAAATAGTCTGACTGATCATTTCCAGGGAGAAGGTGGATAATCTTTTGTCTCTTTACTTCCAGCTCAGGCTGCATTTCTTCCATGCAAGCATGATAGATAGTAAATAACAAAGGGTAGTAGGTTGAGACATTGACCCTTCTCCAGGCAGAAAGGTCAATGATTAATGCAAAATATTTTTAAATTGTGCTGAGTGTCCTGCAACAGTAGGCCTACTACCTCACAATATTTTGCTCATTTATTGGGAAAAAAAAAGCTTAAAAACCCTCAGAAGGTCAGATCCTTACCATGCAGTTGGTGGGTCTATGCTCATGTAAACTGTCAAAGAATCTAGTTCGGTTGTAAATCTGATTGAATCCACAAGGCACATTGTAATGTATGTTTTCAGCCTAGACAGCTGAGGGACAGGTAAAATAATTATATATTACACTAAGGTTTTAAAGGGTTGAAAATTAAATCAATAGAAGGCAAGATAACTGAAAAGCCATACCACTAAGGTAATGGACTGTACTGCACAACATCTATGAGTTTTCATTGTTAAGATTTTTATATGGTCTTGTGCATTTCTGCATTTCTTAATTCCCAAATTTCTCCCAAAGGATCCATATTTAAAACTTTTTATGAGCAATAATAATAACACTAAAATTAAGCTTGAGGTAACACAGGAAAAATATTGCCAAGGTGACAGTTATTAAGATACTTCACAGATTCATGTCATCTGCAGATCATTTTCTCCAGCACTTCAGAGAAGTAGAACAGAAGCCAAAATGCAGCGACAAATAACAAATAACAGTAGCATGGCCTTTTTGTACTTGCAGATCTGTCCTATAATAGATCGTCTCCAGGTTTAACTTTATGCCATAAAGTGGGAAATAAGGAAAATAAATAGCATGCAACTTTATGTGCAAAATTACAGCATCTATGCACCGGTCTGGATGGGTTTACAGCTTCCCTTGAGAGCCTGAGCAATTTGCCTCCTGCAATATCCTCCCATGGATAGGAAACATTCTTCCCCTCTTCTTCATGCACAATGGCTCACAGCTGAGAGTCCCTGCAGTTGTAGCAACCCATGGGTAGCAGGTTGTGCAAGGTGCTCATTCTCTGATGGATATAAATATTTTTTTAAAAAAGTCTACTTCTTCCCTGAGGGAATTGAAGTATCCCAGAGAACATTATTTGTTATAAAGCTTTTCAGGAAAACAGAGAAAGTCTTGAAAAGATTAGCAAGGCTCTAGTGGCACAAATTCAATTAATTTTACTGGAATGCAAGTAGGAAAATCTCTGTGCTTTGCTTTAAAACTGTACTGGCAGTACAGATAAATACCCATTCACGATATATGTGGATCTATGTTAAATATGATCCCACTTCCTGCTATTTTCAGATATTATTTTCCCTATTAATGTGTTGATAACTTAAGCAAGGTATTTTCATAGTCTATGTATCAGTTAGCTCTGTAAGTACGACATAACTTACATTGAGGTGCTGAGATGAACTCACACACCATGAGAAGCTGCATGGTCAGGTTAGATTACACTTGTATGCCAGTTCCCCATGTGAAAAACCTGACGCCTGAGGCACTCTGCTGTGAGAAGCAACCACTGTTCTGAGAAAAATGATCACGACTTTTAAGTACTCTAAAAGCTGCTGGAAAAGATCTGGTTTTGTAATCAGTTGTCTTTTAAACTGTGGGTGGCAGCAGTGTCCAGGCAGAGGGAACTTTTGGAAGCCTCCCCAAGGGCCCTGACCTCCAATGAATGTTACTGGAGGAGACAGCATTAATTGCTGCCCCAAGACTGCAAGGCTGAGCTCACAATAGGCTAAAGCATTAGTTTGTAAATGAAGGATTAAGTTGGGAAACGTTGCTAATAACCTAGTTCAATAGCTCCATAATCACCACAGTATGATGGTGAGTAATTTGCAATGTTTGTAAGCGTGAGTTCAGTGGCCCTCTAATTGACTCAGTTTCCTATTCTGGATAGCGATGCTGATACTTGGAATCGTTCTGTAAGATGATCTTTAAATAATGCTGCATGTGTCACAGCACATGTGGCATTCCTGACTTCCACTTCTAGCTTTCCTCATTTAGATGATTTATGGGCTTGTGTAAATCAGTCTTGAACATAAGTGGGTTCCTGTTCTTTTGCTGATTCATACTCCTTCCATTGTAAGCAAAGCAATGCCCTCAGACCATCTCCATTATTCACAGGCTTTGCTTGCCTTGAATCTGAATTTGCAGGAAAAAGCACAGCTTTCCAGAGATTTCCAGCTCTAACTTAATCTTTTACATTTTGTCTGCCTGAAAAGTGGGCTGAATATGTTATGAATAATCAGGTGTAAAAAGCATGACTTCTGAGGCAGAATCAGCATTCCCGCTGTCCTCCTGGTAAATAAATTGCATGACAACTGGGAAAAGTTGAAATGAGCTGGAAGTGAAAGATATTCCTGATTCACCCACTCCAACACAATATATGTCAAAAGATTTGAGGGTCACCTTTGAAAACTCAGGTTCTGTTTAACTGTGCTTTCACATGCTAATTTCTAATAATGATTGAAACACATTGGCAATGACATTTTTGCAAGGGCACTGTGAAAGGACAAGGCAGTATATGAAACAAGTATTTCATAGTGAACTCCAAATTCCTGTACTTCTAATGAACACAGTATGCAATGAACAATTCGTAAAGTACACTATTCTTTCCAGGTATAAAATGTAAATAGATTTTTTAAAAGTGTTTGAGGCTTTCAAACCCAGTGAGGGGATTTCCCTCATTAGCTTTGGAAGTCTTAACCAAGTGTTGGAATCGGGTAGTCTAACCCAAACAGTCATGCTTCGTAATGTTTCTCTCCAGACTTATAGTAGAGCTGGCTGTGACACAGGAGGATGAGATGGTTTAGTCATGGTTTTTCAGTGAATCAACTCCTCTTCTTTATTGGAACTTTGACCTTTTACTTCTAAGACTTGCTGAAATCACCAGACTTCACAACCTTCTCAGAAGAGCACAAGAATGAATAACAGTGTAAAATTGTCTTAATGAACTTGAGTAAGAGGGCTAGTTTGCAAAAGCACTATTGCCCAAAAATGAGAAACCTAAAGTCAACCGCAAACTTAATTGTGAAAGTTTCTTTCCTCCTCTGCTGAAAGCAGTTGAAGTGATCAAAACAGGGAAAAGGAACAAACTGAACTGGACTTACTACTCCTCGTGCATGGAGGGCTGGGATTTTACAGAAGTGCACTATATGACTCATACTCTTCTCACGCAGAGTTCAATGTGAAATGCCCATTGACAGCAGTGGGAACAGTGTGAAATTCTACCCTACAATTTATTGATATGATCTCCCTGAAAAGAACAGAACAAAGACCTAGCTCCCATGCCAGACAATTCACAGCCTCGACACAGCAAATGGAGGGTGAGAGTTGCAAAGGAGAATGATGAGACACAGTGCAAAGACTGTAGTAATAAAATATTATAGTGTCTCACTTGTGACATATTCACACTTCGTGAGGTTTTCAAGTGTTTTGGTTTTTGTTTCATTTTACCTGCTTGCCCTGATCAAGGTACAGTTGTGCATAATTATTTTGAGAAAAACCAAAGTTTCTACACAGTGAAATAATTTTGATTAATATGTGATGAATGGGAAATTCAGCACTGGATTGACAGCAGGCGTCAAATCCCACGACCCTCTTCTAAGTTCATCTTATAGAAGAGTGAATTTTGAACTCCTGTATCTACACTGCATAATTTATCCAGAAGTCTTGGCTAAAGACCTGTAAAACAATAGCGAATCATGTAATATCTATTATCATAGAATCATAGAATGGTTAGAGTTGGAAGGGATCTTAAAAATCATTGAGTTCCAATCCCCCCTGTCCTGAGGGTGCTGTCATGTTCCCACTAGAGCAGGTTGCTCACGGTAAAGAAAAGTTAGCAAAAAGTTTAAAGTTATCAAAGAACATGAAAATTTTGTCCATACCTTCCTATTTATATTGAACACTAGAATTTTAAAGCAGGCGCTGGGAAGTGTCTATCAGGTACATTGCATGAAGGTATGTGGTAAACATCTTGCTGCTTAAGAGTCAGTCAGTGAACATAAAACATCTCTCAAAGGAGATTCTGTAATTCAGGACATCCTGTCCAGTCCTGTCCTGTCCTGTCCTGTCCTATCCATGCCAGGCTATATGCCACTTTAAGGTAGGCTGTGGACTGCTCTTTGGACATTCCTTGGGATGGTAGTTGTCACTAAAAGTCTTTAAAAAAAATGCTTAACAGAAATGCTATTGTCCAATCTATTAATGATAGCAGGTTTAGGTTTGTCATGGAGACACAACTTAAGTCTTCATAGTGGAGATCTACAGTAGATGGACTCTGATGGTTTACAATGATACTTTGTTCCTAGCTTCCTTTGAGGATCACTGTTTTCACCTATATCCAGAAAGATCTGATAAATAACAGGTTAAGCTGATATTTTCCAACAGTTATAAAGACACATCGGCTAGTCTTAACCAACTCAATGCAAACCTTGAAAATGCATGATGGAAAAACTATGCCTTTTTTTTAGCCTGTTATAAAAGCTTTGTAATATCTATGGTAATAGAAATTCAGAGAAGAAATGGTTGTTTATTTTGATAGTTTTGTCAACAGTTTTAACATACTAAGCAGTGAGCCAGATGTGAGATAGCTGGAAGAAGAACAATTTTTTAAAAATGTTTCTGCCTTGCTGATTTATTTTTGGAACAGCAAAGGAAGAAAATAATTTCTAACTATTTTTTTCTCTCTTCCTCTATCCTTTTTTCCTCATTACTTTTATTCTTGTTATGGGTAATTCTTGCAAGCAGCTTAAGCAAACCTGCAGTTGACTTTTTTCATGTGCCTAAATAAAGAATGTAACATGTAAAAATGTGAACTTATTATGCAGTGCCTTTGGTCTATGAAGGGTTACATGTTTGGGAGTGGAGTGCTTAAAGGGTTTGCCAACATCTCATCATTCCCAATTAGTCAGAAAAATTGGCATAACTCTGGCTTAATTAAATTTATGAACCAAAGAAACTTCCTCATGCCTTTGCCTATGTTCTTTGTGGAAGCAAAATGTCCTTTTAAGAATAGCACATAATACATACTTGTAAAAAGCGGAGTCTTTTTTTAATATTTTTTATTTTTTTTCATTGCCTTTAACTTAATCTCTAATCATAAATACTAGGAGATGTAGAAGAAGCCATGTTCAGCAGTCTGCACTCTTACCTAGAATCACCCGATACTGGTCATGGGGACATGCCCACTTGAAACATATGATGCCTGACTCAGTGTACCCAAGGAAGACAACAAAAATATTTAGATCTCTTCCAATGTGTTGGGAGGAGGTGGGGAAGAATGCCTTCCTGGCCACAGATTTGGCAATCAGTTCACTTTGTACACGTGAATAACAAATTGCCATATTTACAAGCAATTCATTTATATCCCGAGGTACTGTTTGTGTCCTGGTAGTTTTCCGTTTATATTTTCCCCTTTTTAGTTAATTTTAGGGATTCAGTCCATTTACTTCTATGGGCAGAGAATTTCAAGCCTTCACCTAGTCTCTAATGATTCGATATCCTCAAGCATTCGGGTAGCAGTAGTTGCACCATGTGTGGGACTTGGGCACAGCCATTTAAAAGGGAGAGCTTGTCAGAAACTCAGATTTTTATCACTGGAGAAAGTCTAAGAAAGAAAGATGGAGATGAATCCAAAGGAAAGCTCACTCCTTTCTAGGATTTTAGGAGAGGTGTAACAAATTGCTCCCTCGAGATGCCTGTCTCTCACTTCTGGCTGTATTGCAATTACTTATTCAGACCAGATGCTTGATTTTCTGATGGCTAATGTTGACTGGATGAATCCTATCCTCTTTTTTATGTCCTTAGTACTGGTGGAATCAATATGCCTAATCAGAGTGACTGACAATCCATCCCAATCCATTCTGACTGAACAGCGAGTTAGCACATTTATTCACTTCTCATGCTACACAGAAATGATTAAACATTCAAACGCCAATCTGTGGAAAATGGGGACAAATATTCAGAAGGAACAGCAGCTGATCTGAAAATAAAATTGATCTCTGAATGGAGCAAATTCTGCTCCTTGTCTGTGCTAGTGTAAACCTGCAATAATTCCATTAACAGTCACATAAACCAGAAAGGACTTTGGATCAATGTACTTTGCTGGTATTGTTTACATTGCCAGGAGTTACCATATTTTGCTATTCTTTTTCTATTTGTTGGTCTTACAATAAAAATCACTTTATCTCCTAACTCTTTCCACTTTCCAATTTAGCTAAGGGAATAAGACAACTCGTTTTATTCAGATAGATTTTAAGAAAAAAAAATGGGGAAAATGTTAGAAATACAAACCAAGAAATATGGTGTGTTTCTCATTAATGATTTAAAATATACTTTCACTAAGAAAATGGGAGTGTTTACTTTTATCTAGTAATTTATAGTTAATTGGACATGCTAAAATGCTACTTACATTAATGCAACATAAAGTTCTGACTTTTTGTTGCTATGTAACTTCCATTTCTTATGTGTATTGTTTTTAATGGGACTGACTGTGTTCTCAGGAAATTAAGTACTAAAATTTTTACGTTCTAGAAAAAACGTAATTAAAAGTAAAATAAAATTCTTCTACCTTCATCTGAGCAGACTAAAAATTACGTTGCTGATAGTATTTACAAAATATCTGTGGCAAGTACAGTGTGTCTGTGCTAAAGTCAATGAAGCATACAATGAACAGGACACAGTCACATGAGGCTTGAATTCATTCCAGTTTACTCTGGAATTTTTGGGTTTTTTTTTAAACTCAGATGATTGCAGTGACCAACATGTGATTCCGAGTGAGGCTCTCTCGGGTCAGGCCTGCAGAAGCCAGTGGCAGAACGCCTGAAAGCAGTTCAGACCAGGAATGTTTGAATGTGGTGGTTCAGAGAGTATCACATGCAGATAGATACAACTTTTGAGAGGGTGCCAGTGCAGATGGGGCTGTTTCATGCTGACATACGAACAAGGTGTTCTGTTGAATGGTAAACGCTCCTGAGGTAACACCTGAAGTCTGGATACCCCTAGCCACCGAAGAGAGAGTAGCTGTTCCCTTTTCTCATTTATTACCAGAGATATCTTCCCAGGTGTGGTTCTAACCTGTGCACCTCTCAGGGCAGACCTCAGTTTCACAGGCATTGACCAGTCAAGCTGCAGAGAATTCCCTTGTACTAGTTAAATACATCACATCTGTACATACATTACACTAATGCATTTTATCTATGTCCATAAGTATTTAAATGCACAACATATTTTAAAATAAAGTCACAATGTTATAGCAATTATGGAAAGAGAGGTCATTAGGAGCTCTGCTGTTACTCCATGTACATATGGTAGACCACAGCTAAGTCTAAGATGAGTTCCATGGGTATATGAAATACATGCTACCCTTGCTCTGCCTAGGTTTTGCATACTATATCCAATCCACTGCTCTCTTATTCCCTGTGTTGCGCAGACTACTGTAGCCTTAACAAAGTTTCCCAGGGAAGAAGGTTGAAGCATTTATCTGAGAGAAGTCACTGGTCATGTCCCCAGACACACAGCAAGGGCAGAAACAAACACAGTAATCTGGGAACAGCTTTGGTGTTGTGATGCCCCCAGCTGAATTGGCAATAGAGAAGTCTTAAGCCACTTCTGTCGTTCTGACTCATCCAAACTATTCTGGGTGTTTCCTGAAAATAGCAGTTAAAAGCCATTGAAACCATTTTTCTAACAACAGTGGCTTTTTTCTTTTCAGAGGCAAACTCTGCTGTCCCATCAAATGTCAAGGGTGAAAAGTCCTCACCCACATATATGAGAAAAAGAGCACTCAAGTCTAACATTTAATATAATTATTTAATAGCTCCCCCACATTAGTCAGACCTTGGATTTAGGAAGATTGTTAGCATTTAAAATTAAGTTGCAATGTCCTTGTCATTAAGTTGTCCTTCCGAAGGAAGCCACACTGTAGGTATGGGACATATAAATGAACACAATTTACAGTGGAATATTTAGGGAAGTGGAACTAAAGCATGGATGTACTGACACCTTCACCTTTCTGACAAATACTCATGAAAAAGAAATAGTCACAGGCAAAAGCCCTGATGATATGAAGGTAAAGACAGATCCTCGAGCCATGCAACAAAGTTAAGTGCAGCAATGCTGTATGCCAGATGGCAAGCAGGCAGATTCCCTGTGAGATGGGCTGCCTGCTCCTGCTGAGGCATCTGAGAGGACAGAGGGCCGTGACACCAATAAGTAGCAGTATAAGCAGACGAACACTGGCTTCTACTACTCATATGGGACTAAATTTATAGAAAACTAGAATCATTAGGAAAGTAATTACAGTGGCTGGCAGCCTGCCATTGTATGACGCTGTGACAGACGTATCTCACATAGTACACTCTACTTAAGTAAGTTATTGCTTATAATGAACCTTACTTATACTGTTATTCCTTCTCTTTCAATTAACTCATTTAGGCTGGGATGATCCAGTCACTAAGACCAAACTACTGTCATTTAGTGTATAGTTCATATCTTCAGAAGTCTTGCAGCAGCCTTTTTTCTCCACTATTGGGCTGCACCTTTTATCTCTCAATCTTCTATTTCAACACACATAAAGGGAGGGGAATGAACACATGAGGTACATTATTTCCCTAGAAATACCACCTTAAAGCACAGGATGGGAAAGGAATATTTGGTTTTAGTAGAAATCCCATTTTAGTAGAATCCCATCTCCTGCGGTTATCTAGTTAACCAGAGCACTTTTGATGAAGGATCAAGAACAACTCTAATTTTTCATTAAATCCCAAGGCAAGTAAAGCTTGAAACATCTAAAGAAAAAAAAAATATAAAAAGAAAAAAGTGTGATACACTGGATCTGTTTAGCAGTGGGACTTATCAGCTCTATGACACTTTTGCTAGGCTCTTTGCATTTGGCAGGAGTGAAGAAGTTAATTGACGATATACTACTGTAACCATGTTTGTATTACATTCACAGGGTTATGTTCACTCTGATGGCTAATTTACTAGAACAGCTGGATTCTATGAAGAATCTGGTGTAACTCGTCAGCCATAATTATTAAGACAAACTTTTTCACCACTTCATGGTCACAAAAAAGTAAAATGGTGCAGAAATGGGACAACATGAGGAAATACTGAGGATTTGAATGTTGGTAACAAAAGTCTTTTTGTCACTGATTTAAAAAATTGGTTTTCTAGAATTTAATAAGCAGGAAGTTCTAATTGATAGCAGATGTGGCAACATTTTATTCAATACTGTGGGTAGTCAGTAACTCATATCTGCTGGCTTGAGCTAGTATATTTTTGAAAGACATCCACTGGTAGCATCTGGCACATAGAACTTTAAGAACATTTAATTTTAAAATATCTGAGATTCATAGTTAATATCCTTTGTTGGTTATATTTACCCATACATTTATTATAGTTTTGCAAAGAAGTTAGAGAACTCCATATAGAAATGAGGTGTTTGCTGGATTGTACACCTATTTTTCAGGCTTATGCTGACAACTGCCGCTTTTACATGTGTATTTGATAGCAAGACTGTCTGAAAGGGGTGAGGAAAATAAGGTTGTTCCTGAAGTTTGTTTATTATTAATTCTGGAATAGGTCTGGATAATGTCCAGTTAACACTCCATACTGTTGTGTAAAACAATACTACCATTATGGATAATGATATCTAGTCCTTCACACAGAGTATTATTTTAATTTTGACTTATACGTTTAGATTTCTTTACAGCAATCAATGAATCTGCAAAATTGTTTAATGGAATGCTGGGGAAATAAACCTGCTACCTGCTCATGGTAAACAAGTACACGCATCTGATTTAGACAGCCACTGGACAACTTTTGCTAGGCCTTTGGCAGACACCACTGGAATTAGAAGTCTACAGCTATTAGTCCCAGAGTGCTCCAAGGTAAACAGAAATAACATTATTCCAATCCCAAAGTTTTCTCTGATGATGCCCTTATTTTGATATATGTCTAGGCAGATGTGAATCAGGCTATTATCTTGGAAGAAAAGAGGCTGGGAATCGAATTTCAAACTGAATTCTGTGAAGTTGAAATTAAGAAGATTTTATGACTATTTCATCTGACATCTTGGATACTGATTAAATGCAAGACTTTAAACTCTTGCAATGTAGAGGGTTGTACTTGCAATGTAGATGGTTGTATATCACTGATGGGAAAAGTGGAAACATAGCTTCAGTATTCAAAAAGGGGAAAAAGGAAGACCCAGGGAAGCCAGGGCAGTCAGTCGCACCTCTGTGCCTGGCAAGATCACAGAGCAGATCCTCCTGGAATCTCTGATAAGGCATATGGAAAATAAGGTGAAGCCATGTTGGCTTCACCAAGGGCAAATCATGCCTGGCAAATTTGGTGGCCTTTTATGATATTGCCACAACCTTGGTAGACAAGGGCAGGGCAACAGACTTATGCAAAATGTCCCACATAACATCCTCGTTTCAAAATTGGAAAGTCATGGATTTGATGGATGGACCACACTGTGGTCAGGAACTGGCTTGAAGACTGGACTCAAGGAGTTGTGATCAATGGCTCAATGGCCAAGTGGTGGCCAGTGATGACTGGTGTTCCCCAGGGGTCAGTACTGGGACCAGTGCTATGTAACATCTTTGATTGAGAGATGGACAATGGGATAGAATGTACCTTCAGCAAGTTTGCCCACAACACCAAGCTGTGTGGTGTGGTCAACACGCTGGAGGGAAGGGATGCCATCCAGGGGGACCTGAACAGGCTTGAGAAGTTAGCTTGTGCAAGTCTTATGAAGTTCAACCAAGCCAAGTGCAGGGTCTTGCACCTGAGACGTGGTAATCCCAAGCACAAATACAGTCTGGGTGCAGAATGGCTGGAAAGCAGTCCTAAGGAGAAGGACTTGGGAGTGCTTGTGGATGAGAAGTTCAACACGAGCCGTGAGTGTGCACTGGCAGCCCAGAAAGCCAACTGCATCCTGGGCTGCATCAAAAGAAGCATGTCCAGCAGGTCACAGGAGGTGATTCTACTTCTCTACTCTGCTCTTGTGAGACCCCACCTAGAGTACTGCATCCAGCTTTGGAGTCTTCAGTACAGGAAGGACATATGGAGGAGGGCCACAAAGATTATCAGAGGGCTGGAGCCCCTTTCCTATGAGGACAGGTGAGAGCACTGAGGTTGTTCAGCCTGGAGAAGAGAAGGCTCCAGGGAGACCATTATAGCAGCTGTCCAGTATCTGAAGGGAGCCTACAGGAGAGCTGGAGAGGGACCTTTGTTAGGGAGTGTAGTGAGTGATAGGATGAGGGGTAATGGTTTTAAATTGGAAGAGGGGAGATTTTGGTTAGATACTAGCAAGAAATTCCAACTACACACCTGGGCTCTCTTTACATCTACACATATGTAGAGATTCCTGAAAGTCACAACATGCAATCCTGTGACACAAAAATAATTTAAGATTTGAGAAGAAATGTTTTAAAGAGTATGAAAAAGGGAAATAGACTATCATGGTTTTAAAGTACAATTTCCTTCTGAAGCAGCAACATTTATGAGGTGAAATCTAAGAGGAGAATAGCAAATCAGAGTTCAACTCTGGATCAGGACAAAACCAAAACTACAGAGAAAAAGAAGTCTGTACACTGTTATATATATTTTTCTCCATTATATTCTTTGGTCAAATAGAAGATGTTACCTTTTTCCAGGATCCTGCTGTCACTGAACTACAGTCAAACTAAGTTATTTCTCTAGCTTCCAAGACATGAACATTCAGGATGACACGCTGGATACTTTATCTGGTTGAGTATATTGCCAACTATCTATTGGTGGAAATGAAACTACAGGGAGAGTATGCACCTAGCATGATTTGGCCCTGAAATGACACGAAGAGCCAACAACTGATCCATAACACAAACAGTGCCAGTCTTTCCAACAAGACCAGTGTGTTAATGGCATACCTTTCATTAAGGGTTTTTGAAGTGCTTTCTTAAAATTCATTAACTGAGCCACTCACCACTTAACATGATTAGGTTAGACTAGGATCATTACTTCAGTACTGACATACAACTGCTGTGGTGATAGCACGGGGAAAATGCATGCAGGCCTTGATCCTGTCTCAGTGATGATGGTGGGCTGCAACTGTGTTCTCCTGGAAATGGCTCAAATACAGGGACTGTATGTAACCTTCCCAAGGGCCTCAGTTCTATAAGTTTGCTCTCAGGAAAAGAGGAGAAAGCTTACTGAGTTGGCGCTTTTCCAGACATGAAGATAGTTTTCATTTCTTCTGGGGAAAAAAAAAAAAGAGAAATACAAAGCCTATAAAGCTGGTGCTGGAAACTCCTACCAGTGAGTTCCTGCTTGGGAAGTACCCAGAAATCATTGACTTAATCCAAACCTTATCTGCAAGGACTGATAGGCAATGGCAGAAGCTGCCATAGTTGCAAGTTTGCAAACACAATATGTACAAACTTGCTATCATAAGTTATTCTGATTTTTTTTTTACTGAATATGAATAATGAAGATGATATACAGAAAAAATGCCTCAGTTTTCTGAAGGTTAGGGGAAATTCGCTAAAATGCATGAATTGCTGCTTTTTCACCACAAAAAAATTGTGGTGAAAATGCCTAAATGCCAGTGCTGATATGTATTATCCCAAAGGCAAAGCAGGGCCAGACAAAGTTTTCTCCAGGAAGAGAGTTGTCTCATTTGGTTGATTTCAATTAACAACTTCCTTGAAACATTGTTGACCTTTCTGGCATGGTACACTTTCAAGTAAAACGCAGGATGCCAGTCTAATCCACTCAGCTCCAGAACAGTTTAACCGATACCCGTAGGGCACACATCCTGTGACTTGATTTAATCTTATGATCAGGGGAGTGTCACTTGATGTGTTAGGTGCTGAAGACTTAGGAGGCCCTTGATCTTTTTCACAACTGTAAGACTTCTTTGTTCTCAGAACAAAAAGAATGATGATGATGAAAAGTGATATTTTTTTTGGCATTTTGTTCATTTAATGATCACAAAGCAGATGAGATCTAGCAGTAATTACACTCACAGAAAAACATTTTTAAATTAAGGATTTTAGGAAGTCTCTTAAAAATGAGCTTGAGGATGTTCCAGAAGAAAACAGTTATTGATTACTGCTGTGTTTCATTCAAGTAAGCATAGTTGCACAAAAAGCTGAGCATTTCTACAAGTAATATAGAGAATTGTTGTTGCTTATCATGATTTCTGCTATTCAAAGCGGTTAACTGCTCTCCAGGAGTAATGTTTTCCCTGATGCTACTTGAAATTATAATGTTTATAGGGCAATGTTAGATCTTGATTTCATTCAGCTGCTACAACTGGTGAACTTATTGTAAATTTCTAAATTTCTAAAGCTTTCCTTTGAAATATCTGATAACATAAAAATGTAACTTTTGTAGTAGGCAGCTCTCACTATCTGTGTGATTCAGAAGAGCATTCTGATAAGCGTAAATGTGTATATTTCTCTGCACAGGTACCTCCACATAAATGAAATATTTCAGCTGTTCCAAAATTTAGCCTAAATCCAGGAACTCTTTGTGTCATTGAGTTCCCTCAACATAACACTTGCTTTGTTATCTGGAAATTTTACAGCTGTTAGGAAAACCAAACAAATGAAGAAAAAAAAATTAAAAATGTCTTCTTCTTGTGTATGTCAGTTTCTTACTCTAAAATTCAAAGTAGATGCTCATATAAGCATTGTGGTATGTACCATTCCCAAAGTCAGTGAGTGTTTGTCTTGGGAAATGCAGACCTCCTGAGTTTCAGAATGGATGGAACACAACGACCTTTACCCTCTGAGTGTCAGAAACACAGACTGAGGATTGGGCCCTTCACTACCTCAAATCCTTGTAAAAACCAGGGATATATATGTATGTATGCATCTTTAGTCTCTTTCAGTCTCAACAGTTGCCTTGAGTGGTGTACTTTTAGCCTAAGAAATTGCGTTTATGGGATTACACCATTAATGAGCAGTCTATTGAGTACTTTCAACTAATTTGAAGAGTCAGGTCATGTCTCAAAGACCTAAATTGCTATTACAGGCTTGAGCAATGAATGACCCACAGCAAAAGGCACAGACAGAACAAAGCCGAAGAAACCCATCCAGAAAGGTTGAGTTGCACAATTCTAACATAGCAAAGCAAGAGGTGAAATCTGAATTACCTATTTTACTTTAACATAGGGAATTTTAACTACAAAGCTGACTTCTTCATATAGATTATCTGTCAAACCATTAATTTTGATGAAATGATTTACATACCTTTTAAAAGTCAAGGTTCTGGGTTTTTTTCCTTACATTTCTTTAGAGATAATATTTCATTGCTGATAAAAAAACAATGATCTGACTTTGCAAATTAATCTTAAATATAAAGTAAACTTTCTTGGAAAAAGCTTCATCTAAAAGACAGTCTATACAGCTGTTTTCTCATTTTAATGGTAATCAGGTACATAAGAAATCTTGATTGTTTCCAAGCTTCTTTATAGCATTGAGTCTGCTCGTAATAGACCTTGTAATGGTTTACTTATTCACTCACTCATTCATTCATTCATTCATTCATCCATTCATCTGCTCATACGACAGTAGTCATGTGGCTTGGACCACATTTGTTCTAGTAGCAGCATATAATCTAACTGATTCAAGAAAGTTATTTTGCTTTCTTAGGCACCTTTCAGGAAGTCTTTCAATTTCTATATTATTTTGAGACCTATTGATGTTAGGAGGCATTCAGCATTCAAAAAGTGGTTATATTATAGACTGTGTTTTATTTTATATATCCTCAAAAAGTCAAATACTATTTCTCCCAAAGGCCAATTTGCATGGTTTGACCTAGGAAATAATGATGTTTTTTGTCTACATAAGGAGGTTTGCTTACATTTCAGAGGCCAAGGTATAACTGTATCCTGCACTGGCACGTTTACCTTTGTCTGCTAATACGAATGTTGTACTTCAATTTTGATGCTATTTTTGGAAATGTCTAGCTATGTCTGACCAGTGCCATGTAGATACTTGAAGCCAAGTTGAATCCCAGAAGAGCTGCATTGGGATAACTACATGGTCAGCACAGCATTTGTGCCAGTAGAGCTATGGGTCTTCCAATTTAAGATCTAGCTTGTGTGGCATTAACTGGGTGTCTTCGTAAGTCCCAGCACAGTGCAATATCAATATAACCCTTTCACTTCTGATATGTCTGCACTTAGTCTCAGTATAAATGCATGACCTAAACAATATTAATAATAATAAAAATATTTAAAATGTCTCATTCAGAAAGCAGATATTAAGGTATGATTGAGTGCCAGAATTGAACTCACTCATGCAACCCTTTGGCAAGTGTGAATGATGCTCTGTATTTCATTAAGCAATCACCATTATTTCATAAGGTCTTTGCCCCACTCATTTTCTGACAAATAGACATCTGGGGAATTTGAGGGACAGAGAGTGTTCATTGTAATGAAAATCTTCAGAGAATTCTGCTGTTAGTTTTCAAGATTTCATTGAACAGGGATTTTGTAGTTACGCAGAAGAGATAAGATAAAATTGGCAGCTTATTGGATAGGAAAATATGTGTTCTTGCAAATAATGATGATACCATCCTTTGGACTCTGCTCAGATGTATGGCCTTTCAGTAAAGGTGTTTAAGATAAGCAGGCATTTTTGCTTTTTTCTCTGTTTTTGGGGGTTTGGCATAGTTGAACTCTATTAGCTGAAAAAAAATAGTCTGAGAAAAAATTTTTCCTAGTAATTTTGGGAAAACTGTAAAAATAAAAGCATGGAATCTTACAGTATAGCATTCTGGGCAAACTAATTTCCTAAAACAACAATGTGATGAAATTGTGACTTTGATCATGTACAGGTAGGATTCTTGTTTTCTGTAAAAGGTATTGTAAGTGGTTTAACTATGCTATTCAAAAATTTGCAAGTTATATGTAGGGCTGTGAAGAAACCTTCCTAGTTTGTTACACTTTCTGTTACATTTTGTGTAACAGCACTTTTTGTTCCATTAATAGTTTTGCAGAAACAAGTTGTTTTATATGGCGGTTTCTTAGTGGTTTCCTCAGATGTAAGGCACATCACCCTTCCGACTTTCCCCACTGAGCGTCTGCTTGCTGGTGTTGCAGGATTGCAACAAACCCCAGTTGCAACAACTGGAATTTGACCCGTAACACACAGCTGCCCATTTCCTTTGAGAGATAGGCATTTAATACTTTATAATACTTTTTCTCGGGGGGGGGGGAGCAGGAAGTGGTGTC
>VXBJ01007458.1:333570-361267 GCA_013400055.1 Nycticryphes semicollaris | reverse complement strand
TTTTTTTTTTTGTCCCCCCCTGCTCCGAGGGAGGCAGTTTTTTTGCTGGTGGAAACTGTGCTTGACCTTTAGAATAGGAGATCACAAACCTGTGCTGGCCAGAGGCCAGCGCTCTTGGTCCAGCACGGAGGGCAGCTGCCAGGATGCTGGTGGAGAGGAAATGACTTGATCACGCTGCCACCTGCTTCCAAAGTGCTATGCCGGCCACCGGGTTGCTCCTTCGTCGGGTCACCTTGTTGTAGCAGGGCCAAATCATGCTGGGTGCTGAGCTCACTGGCTTTCCAGCACCCTGGGTGCCTTGGGCAGAGCCTGCCGGGGACTGGCTAAATAATTGACGCTGGCTGTAGGAAGTATGATGCAATCTGTTAAAATAGTAACCTGAAAATGTCAGGAACTTTTTTTTTACTCCTTTTATATGTAGATGTCAGCGATAACAAAGGGAAAGAGGTCAGTGATGCCAAGGAGAGTGTCAAGTAGTTGTCATAAACCACAAAACAATTTCAATGAGCTGCGTACAGTTTTTGCTCATACAACAATTTCTGAAGCTGGGATTTCCGGGATTTATTGCAGGAGTTCAAAACGATTCTGTGTCATGAATGTACTGAAATGACACTCCCAGCACAGGCTATGTGCAGCTCCTACCTGTATGTCCGATGCATCTGACTGGCTGATCAGGAATGTGGTGGGTATATTAGACTTAATTTGCCAGAGTAACAGAATTTCCTATAAGCTCCTTTCCATGAGGCTGGGAAGAAGCTCTGGTTTGTGCCCATCTCTTGTCATAGCTTTATCAGAAAAACAGCTGACAAAGAGAGCCCTGATTGGTGGTTCTAATATTAAAACTATCCTGTTAACATAAGGCAGAAAAAAAACTTCTTTGAATGGCTTCGAGAAAGATGTTATTCTGGAGTGATGCTTGCTCAGAAGCAGATGCATCGAGAGCTGCATAGAGCAGCAAAAAAGGTAATGTAAAAGGAGGAAAAGATGGGCTGTGCAGTGTCTCTCCTATTTCATAATTTGGACCATCATTGCACCACAAAGGGGAAAAATCTTGAGGCCTGGAGGCAAATCTGCCCTTGGTCACATCTACACTGGGAACATGGGGAATTCCCCAAAGCGCTGCACTAACACTGCAGCAAGGTGCTGGGCAACTGGTGGAACAGAGGAGCTGCTCCTGAGGTGCCAGCTGCACTTCACACCTTTTCTGACCCTGCGTGAAGCTCAGCTACCCCAAGTCTTTTTGCAATGCCAGGCCTTGTTTGCAATATGCAGTTACAGACACTTTTGCTGCTATGGTTTGGCTAGATCCTGTAGCCTTGCAATATCAGGAGAGGTCCCCCAAAACCATCAGAAATAAAGCCGCTTGACTTGAAGGATTCCCCTCAAATGAAACATTTCACGCAAAAAGCAGAATGAAATAACATTGCTTGCACATTTCTGGCTCCCCCCCTTCACAGCACGCTCACGTACACTTTTTGACTCAGCAACCATGCTGAAAAAGACCCATTAGCTGTGCAGCTCTAGAATTTAGACTGAGACCCACAAAGGACTGAGAGTACATCCATGCGTGCACGGCAGGCAGACACAAGCAACCTCTGTCCACACTCTAAGCTCACAAAAAGCCCACGTGACTACAGTTTAGTGAGTCACTGAACCTCAGCTAACATGCTCTGCTGAGACAAGCAAACACATATTCTAACTGCAGGGCAAAATATTTAAAAATGTGTTTACTGCTGTCACATTTCTTGGGATCCAAACAAGTATTTATTGGTGCCATTTTGTAGTGGAGTCTAGAGGCCCCTGGCTCCACTGTGTTAAGTACAAAACAAAAATATAGGAAAGGTATGGTCCCCACCCTTCACAGTTAGTGATCTGTCAAAAGGTAGAGACAGACAGCAGTTAGAACCGAATGAGCAGTTGTATTACACCAAGGTCACCTTTGGTTTGAGCAAAATGGTGTCTGCTGATCCCATCATCTTCCTGCATTTTTTTTGGGATGATGCAAATAAGTATTTTCAGGGTTTAAAGTCATACATAAAACATTGATGTGGCTAGGCAAAGCATTAAGAATGGCACTCCCCTTTTGGCCTTGGTAATTAGAACTTATTCATACTCAGTTTAACATAGCCTTATGGAATTGTAAAGCAAAATCTAATGTCTATGTGCACTTCCAAGACAGTAGAGCAGATTGTAGAAGCTGCATCATCAAAGCTTTTCTGAAGCAGAGCTAACCTTTCTCCTTTATGCCTTAGTCTCTTGTTACACATATGTTATGTTACATATTAACTGGAGTTGCTGATGATTATGGAAAACTGCTGTCCTCTGTGTCAGAAGAGTGGCTGTTTGTGGGAGATGATGCCTGAAGCTACTCATGGAGCTCATTACTACCCAGTGAGAATATTGTTTTTGTTCAAACGAATGGGTATTCTTGTGCTTGCAAGCTAAATTGTCTCAGTAAATATAGTGAACAGTGGTTCACTCAACAACTAGATAGGGCTGTGTAATTCCAGACTGCCAGTGCTCAATACTTTCTTGAAACGGGCCTCTCAGTGAGATCCTTGAAAAACACCAGACAATCAAATCACAAGTTAATTTAAAAAACCTCCATCTAATTGAACATACATTTTATTACACCCTTTAAAATAAAGGCAGCGGTAAATGATCATATGCTCCGAAGTTGCTGCTTGGATATTACAGGGATAAACTCCTGAATACTTATCACCAATACTTACTTCTCCAGTGCCTCTCTAATCCTGAGTAGACATCTGCTTTATTGCTCTCTTTTTAGAGCTCACGGCAGTATCACACAACCACTGTGCTTGACTTCCATGCAGCTCGATACTAGTTGTTTTGCGATGTTGTCACTGGGGGAGGCATTCCTCAGTAATGACTCCAGGACTGAGTCCGAGGGAAATCCTTGCTCAGAAGTAAGTCTGAGATAGTCTTCAATTCTGTACCTAAATCTATCTACAAATCTTATTATTTATCCCTTGATACAGAGTATTACATTGCTTTGAGTTATTTCACGATTAAGCTGCATAGATTTTCAGGACTGGGTGACAGAGCTGGTTTGAAATGAAAGTTTTTGCTTTTGTTTTGTGGAGATGGCCAGTGAAGGAGCTTTTTTCTTCTTTTTAAAAAAAATAATTATTTTTAAATGGAAATTTCAAAATAAAAGTCAACATGCTGGAACATGTTGTTTGGAGAGGCTGTACAATCTCCATCCTTGGGGTCTTTTTAAAATAATCTACTGGACATAGCTCTGAACAACCTGTTTAAAGATTTGAAATTAACTTTGCTTTAAGCAAGGCCAAGACTAGATGGCCTCTAGAGGTCACTTCCAAAAAGAAGTATTTGGTGACCCTGTGGTGCTATCATTTGGCTCATGAACCTTTTGCAAACCTTCAGGTATGTTTGCACATTGCTGTGGATGTGGAACACAGATCTAAAACCAAAACTAGAGCTGACCTTTGTCAGTAAATTTACACGGCACAGAGCATCACCTCACAGCCATACTGGCTCCAGTCGCAAAGCATTAAAGACTTTGCTTATGATCCAAGCTGGCCACTCAAGGCTCCTTGAGAGCTTACTTTACAGCTTATTATTTAAGGCACAATGCTGTAGAACAACTCTAGGCCTCCAAGAACCAGGGAGAGGCTGCCTCAGCAAATCCAGTCCAGGTTATCCAGGTTATCGCTCTTGTCCAGTGGTGCAAACACCTCCCTTTCTGTTCAGTCTTCCCTCTGCGCAGGCAGTCTGCATTGTCAGATGTGACTTTAGCATTATCCAGTCTGCTCACAGACTAAGGAAAACCTCCAGTTTGAAAGATGAATCTTTAAGAGTGGCTGAGGAGCTCAAGAATTGTCACCTGGTATCAGTATTAACAGAGGATACTTGCGAACAGAGTTATGGTAATCAAAAACATGGGTTTTGGTTTTAACTTACTGTAAAAGGCACTGCATTTAGTCAAGGCATTTTGTGCTAATAGTATTCCGTAACATAGCAGGAGTAATTTAGGGTGTTGTAAAGATAGGTGTAGGTGTATCAAAGTGGGATTTGGAAAGGCAAAAGAATTGTCCTGATAGTTCTTCCCAATCTCTAAGGAAGCAAACACCCTCCCACTGTTTCTAGTGACTTCTCATTTAGGCACATCCCGGGTGAGAATGCTGGAGAGGCCTCCTGAGAGCTGAGCATGGAGGACTCCAAGTCCAGTTAACATCTGGTCAGGCTCTCCTTAAGACAAGCAGAACCACTTTAGTCAACCAAAGTCACTCACCACTTTACTTTTTGATATCTTACAGTATTGGGCCCTGTATAACATCATGTATTGCGTTACCTTGCTGTCAGGAACCACTTAAATTCCTGCTGATTTCAAGGAGTAACCAGTAAGTCATAACCAGCAAACAGAGATACACAAAGGATTTGAGGAAACTGTTTAGTTTTCCTACAACCAAGAAAAGATCTCATAACACAAATTTGTAAAGAATCCTATCTACTCACCTCACCACATATATTTAATACTGGTATTTGAAGACTATTCTACACATAAGTTACAAAGAACCCTTGTTTACTGAATTTTTATAGCAATCAAGCTGGCTGTCTTCTGTTGGTTTTAGCTAGGATCACAGAAGATGTGGCTCAAGCAATTGACTAGCACGAGAAACAGAATTCATCCCATCTTAACTTTTCTCATCCAGAATGTAGGCATCTCAGTCATCTGTGTTACTCACCAATGCCTCCTTCATAGTCTGTGCAAAGCAAAGCATCTGAACTTGGCAGAATAAATATTTCTCTGCAAGTTCCTCATTCTCTCCACTGACTACACAGGAAGAATTCACTGAGACTGGTATCTGATGTTTAATTCAGTGGAAAATCACTTAAGATTGTATGTGCATTATCTGAATGTGATCAGATGAAGAAGTATACAAAATAAGCTAAAGAAGATTTGCATATGTAAAGGGATTTATTTTTCAGTTTATTAAAATATAGAACTCTACAATAATCTGAGTTGAATGGCTATATTTTTGTCAACACACAGTGGAAAATAGCAGTGCAGTTTCTAGAGTTATTGTTATTTTAGGAGACAGCGAGAGCTGAGTGTCCTCAATAACTCTCAAGATAAGCCCTTTAAAGCAGTTATTTAAGACATAAGGTTCAGGAGGTTTCCATGGAGATGGCTCTTTTTGCGTAGGTGTATCAAAACAAGCATTTGCATCAAAGGAGAGTTCTGGAAAATGGTTGTTACAAACTCTGTGTTTTTCAATCCATAGTTTGTCATGGTCTAATATAATATCCCTCATCTAAATATTGAAGCCAAAAGGAGTAGCAGGGTTTCATCACCTATGCAAATCAGATGATGCATGCAGATTAAAACCAATCCTATGAAATCCTGCCTTACAACAGAAATACCTTCACTCTACTTACATCCCAGATGACAATCCACAGTACAGCTGCTGCTGTCTCCTCACTACACCAATACATGTTTCAGGTCCTTCCTTCCTGCTTCGTGCAGCGGGTACCATGCAGCTCTCAGGCTTGCTTCAAACCACCCCACTTGGTGATATAGGTGCTCATGTCCTGTCCAACCTCTGTGACCGCTTTGATAAACTGCCTAAATCCTACCTAGCATGGAAAATCTCTCAGTGTCACTGGGAGCCAAGCTTCTGGCTTGCATGGCAGGGTGAGATCAGGGATGCACCTTGGCATCCCCAGCAGCCCACAGCATCTCAGACCTGCAGCACCCATTCTCCTGATATAAGACCCAACTATGTAAATGCAAGTGGTGAGGACAGCTAGCAAAGGGAACTGCCTGACAGGGGTGTAGTGTCCGGTGGGCACTGGTGTGCTCTCCAGCACTAGGCACGGGTGGGGATGGAGCTCTGAGAGACACCCTCTTCTCCCCTTAGCAGTGAGTTCAGATGTTTCTTTCTCCGTGTCAGTAGCAGAGATCCTCTACGCTTTTTCTGATTGCATCTTTGGCTATTTTTTCTCTTGCTTCTCAAAGATCCTCTGCTCCTTTCACCACTTGGGAGCCCAGATCTTTGCAAAAGTGCAACTAGAAAATTTCCTCTGCTTTTGAGTGCCTGCAAATGTCTTTGTTTGGGATGGTGTGACATGGATGGGAGCGCACTTGGGGTTAAGGCCTCTACTGGTTAAGCTCTCTGAGCCCATTCAGAAACTTAAATATTTGAACAACTATCTTAATGAAGGGCAAGGGGTCACACCCCTCTGTTTTTCAGAAAAGAAAATGTTTTCAGGCTGCAATGTTTTTCTAAACCCTATTAACCATACTTCCTAGTGAAGTTAGATAGCTTGCAGATTAAAGTTCAAGAAAGTGTATTTGCTGACCCCATGATTATATGAACATACCCTAAAGTATTGATTTGCCGTCATCAGCTACTGAAAACCAGAAAAGCATTTTGCTTTAAGAATAGTAGAGGTTTAACAACTTGCTATACCTTTAGACCTCCTCCCCTAGTTAAAAATTAACCACTGTAGTTAACAAATGTTTATCAGCTAGCATCAAGTTCACTTTGCTGATTCTCCAAATATTCAAATGGAATTGACATCTGATCCACAGCAATTTCAGCTCACGTGATTACAGACACCTACCAGATCAGATAGGTTCAGCTTTCACTGTTCACCTCCACTAGGCTAAGATTTACCCTTGACCCAGATTTTTCAGCTGCTCACATACAAAAGAAATGGGTAAGTTATAGTAGAAATACAAAACAGGGCTATGTACCTGTGGTATAATGCATATGTAAAATTTTGTGGCAGTGAAAAAAGGTGGAAAATCTGTGTATCAAGATCATCATATGAATTTAAAGCAAGTTCCAGATATTTTGCATGTACACAGATGCCATAGTAAACATACTCCAAAGATCATTAAGAGAAGTAGTTGATGAAATGTTCAATAAGAACACCTTGTACATTCTACTGGAAGAATATTACACAGTCTGGAAGAAAATATTTGAAGGAATTATTAATACTATCACTGGCTTCTGTAAAGAATTATTGCAGGAGTCTAATTTTATTTAGCTAAATGGCATACACTATATCTAGACTGTATGAAAGATAATATAATGTTGTATATATATAGAGAAAAAGGAGTATTAATTACCAGTGAAAATATGTATTATAATGGATAAGAAGCACTTGAAATGCATCAACATTTCTTGATAGCAAAGGTTTTCTGGATTTTACAGTAATCATTAAATGAAGCTACACAGCAATATATGGAATACCTTTTTCTTTCATATCCCAAATCAGAGCTGTGGAGATTATTACAATAACTATAACATGTTTTCCAGTGTGAAATAAATAAGCCTTAAGAGTCCTGTTATTTCATCTCTCTGTGTGGGGATTTATGCACATCCTTCTTGGTACCATTAACAGAGATAAGACTTATGTATGCAAATCCTAAGACAGCACATGGAGAATAGACCGGTAAATTTAGCAGAATAGCTATTAGCTTGAAATTATAGGGAAAACACAAAAAATAAAACTCTCCTGTAAGAAATTAAGTATTCTAGGCTTGATCTTTATTCCCACAGCAGAGCAGATGGAAAAAAGTATAAATTGTAAGATTAAAATGTAAAATAGTACAATAGAGAATGTTTCTCCCTGTACTCCTGTCATGGGCAGGCAGTGCCAAAGTACACTGCAGATATTAACTGAAAGCATGTTAATCTGAGAGTGTGCTAAGAGTGGGAACAAAGGGCTATATTCAGATGATGTGCCATAGGTACTTGATTTAGGAGATGGAAGTGGTTTGGGATTTAAGGTCAGGAGAGTGATAAGTTAGCCAAGCTCTTCTTTCCTAGGGCTGGCACACCCTAGTTTCCCACAGAAACCATGGGGAGGCACAAATATACTAACATTAGGTAGCTCTGTTCCTCCTTATATATTACAGGATATAGTTTTGGTATATGGAAAACAATGTTATAGAAAAAAATCAGAGGAATAAAGATAAATGTGTTAATCACCCCCATTTCTGTAGAGCTTATTCCCCAGAGCAGTTCATGAAGCTCAGGACTCCCAGTATCACCCTGAATTTGTGGCACATGTTGCTCTTCTTGTGCAGTCTCTACCGCTGCTGGGCTTTGTTATTCCTGATTTGTGGGTAATCGGATAGCAGAACTCTCCTATACCTCTTTTCTCTTTTCTTTTCCACCTCTGGGCTTGAGCAATGGCTGAGATCCTTCACCTTATTTTTAATTTTAAGGTAGCTTTACATGTCACCTTGCCTGTGACTCAGGCTGTGTGTGCCGTATCTTTTGCATATGCCTTAGATACTTTCCAAGAGATGATGTAACACTCTTTATTCATCTGCAATTGTACACAAAGCTGGGCAGATGTTGCATGTGTCTTTCTCAATGATAAGATAGTACCTGATGCCAGAAAACATCTCTGCCACCTTCTCCTTTATTAATTATAGGCTTATGTAATTAATGTAAATAATGTCGATTCTGTACATCATGTAATTACAGTACATTGTTAATCATACCATCTGGAGATCTACTGAAAGTGAAAAGCATATGGTGACTTTGTTTTCTTGATCAACCAAATAATTTTAAACAATCTATAATGTTTAGACAACCTGTGATTTAGGGAGAGTGGGAATGTTGTTCGGTTCTAGTTAATTTCATTGAAGTTCTGTTGTGAAAATGAAACCTGAGGAAACGCAATAGCCCTGCTAGCTTTTCTATCATCATGTCAGTAAAATAATCAATCTTGTAATAGACTACAGGGCTCACTGACTGGTACTAGAGCTCATTTGTACTGGGAATGGTACAAAAAAGTGACAAAAGGAAAGTCCTTGCTCCTGAAAACATAAATGGATGTTTTTATATACAACACAGCTAAGCAGAGCAGTCAATAATTTCAGTAACTCTTCATCCCTCTAGTATATAAGATTAGTTAATATTTATGTTAAAAGTAATAATTTTGTTTGGCAAGTGACACTGTCCTTTCCAGTTTTCTTTTAGCAAGAATAATTTCCAAGTTCAGATAATATCTGCTTCCCTACCGCTTCTGCTAATGGAGAATGCTCCTTCTGTCGTTTTGAGCTATGAAATTTAATTGCCCAGAGTGGCTGATACTTATTTTCAACAGCTGCTGAACAAACTCTTTAAAATGCTATAATTGCATACACAAGAATCCTTAATTTAATGTATGCCTTGTGGCATTAAAAATGTAACTTTATGCAAGGGAGATAAAAAGCCCATGGGTCTTCTGAAGAATGTTCATTTGGGGAGGGGCACATATTGTGCTTTAGTCTGCTCTCACAGTTATTATAGACAGAAATAAAGTACTTCATTTACATGCACTTTTCCTCCTTTGCACAGGTAGCAATGGAAGGTGGTCTCACCTCTTTCTCTTATTGAGGACGTTTTCAGTGAATCTAAACACTTGAATGCTACAATTTATATTTGGTAGTCATTGTGTAATGTTCGTTTGTGTGACAAAGACAATATATTTTCCGCATGGAAATATTTTAATCTCATAATTTGTAGCTCAATATACAAGTGAATTTTTCTCTTTGGAAAGGAAAAGTCTTTGAGTACAGTCTAGAGTCGCCTATTCATCGAATTACTCGACCTCATATCCTATATTGTGCAGTTGATCTATGTGAATGTTTTTTACTATATTATACACATATTATGACAGCATCTTTACAAGAAAGCATTCAGAAATTATTTGTTATAGTAGGTAATGCATTGATTTTGGGGTGGTGGCCAGGGAATGCATCCCTTGTTCTTCTTCACGCTCCCTGAAGGGATCCCAAAGTTGATGACTCCCACCAGGCTGGTTGAGGTTCACTAAAAGCTGAAGAAAAATCAAGCAAAGCCCAGCATGAAAAAGTTATAAGCAGAAAATAGTACAATACTGTAGCAAATAGTGGTTTTAACCATTTGACTATTAGGTAAATCAATCAAAACGTTTATACCACAGTTAGCAAGCTGGGATAGGAAGTAGTTTGTGCTAAATATCAGGAGGTGACAACTGAGAAATGCCTTGTTGTACTCTGTGGACCAAAGAATTGAGAACTTCTACCCTGGAGGGGTAGACAAAAGAAAAGTAGCTACCTGATATCAAAGAGTACTGTCTAGATTACAGCAGGAAGATACAGCTGCTGAAGTGCTGAAACTCTCTAAATTGGAAAAAAAAAAAAAAAAAGCAGCATTTAGCCTAGTCTGTGGGGGTGTGCCTTTCCCATTATACAGGTCACAGAGTAATAGTTTAGCTACCTAGGCATGTCCTCTTTCCAGTGATAGAGTCACTGACTTTGCCTAACCTAAGTCATATAAATGTTGCCAGGGGATTCATTAAGTGCACAGTGTAATTCCCGGCAGTGCCATAGAAGTATGCCATTTTTGTTCTTAGCTATGTTTGTTGTTGATGGACTCCAGCATTCAGGGACTTCCAGAGTAACAGCTCTAAAATTAACTCACAGGTTCAAGAAAGAGCCAAGTAAAATTTCTTGCTTAGCAGAATTTCTGAAAATAGGAGATGTCTTAAATGGGGTTTTTTTGCTAATGAGCATCCAGAAGTTTCCTGTTGCCTTCCATTTTGAAGAATCTTGCTAGAAATCATCCCAAAGAACATGTGGGGACAAAAACCCCAAAACCAAACAAACTCAACAATAAGAATTTATTTGGAAGAAGTTTTTCTCCTCCACCCTTCATAAAAAGTCCTAAGCTTTGCATAATTCAGTCTCTGATTCTTGGGACTCAGCGAATCATCTGTTTTTAGGATGTGCTGGAATGGTAAAGACAAGAGAAGTGGTGCCCAGGGGCAGAGGGTTAATTTATGTTGTTGTCACTCCTGAATTCCTCTTTGGGGAATGACCTTGCAGAGCCATCAGCATTTTTCCTGAACCAGTATGGAAGCATTACCGGATTAATATGGAAATGTAGGTTAAAAATGTTCTCTGTCATTGGGAATGTACAGGAATTACTTAGCTACTATCAAGGGATTGTGAATGAGTTTCAGGGCAATTGAACACTGAATTTCCTAGTGTATCACAATTACAGAAACAAATGTACTGTGAGTGGGAGAGCTTTTAAAATGTCATCAATTACTTCATCAAAGCTTTAATACTACTACTTGTGAGGATCATGCCTTTCCTCTCCCCTTTCCAGCAACCATCATTACATTTTCTTTATCTTTACCTTTATCCTTTCCTTTGTCCTCATGTGTTTGGGTGTTTATTGTGTTTGGGTGTTTATTGTACTTATTTTCCATGCCTGGGGTTATAAAATACAATCTGGGGTAAGGAAGGAAATACGTGGAGGTAGGTAAATAAAGAATTAGAAAGAAGGTCTTCATTACGTAATGGTCCGGTTAAAAAAAAAAAAAATAATTACTGAGCTGGAAATCAGACATTTCAATTCTCAGATCTCCCATTGCCACCTACAAACGTATTTGTGTCCTTCACAACCATTTCTGCTTAATTGAGATCTCTTATCCTACATGAAGGAAAAAATTACTATACACCCTTGCCATAAGTAAGATAACTGTGAATTTGTTAAAAGCACTCTGTCAAAACTGGGAAGAGACCCATCAGTGCCGGTTTGCTTTGCAGTGGACTGGTGAGTGTGCACACATTCAGCTGACTCAGCTCCATTTGAAAGTGGGGAAGGTATCTCCTCAAAACACAGTAAGTGGATTGCTTGTGGTCATGTAAGTATTCCTTCACAGAGGTCCTAGACTATAATAAATGTGTTAGATTTGACTGTTGCTTGAAAGAATTGGCCTAGCGTAAAATGTCTAGTGTTGCTGAATTATCTGAAAGAATACAGAAAGCATTCGTGTCAGCATCTGATGTCTCTGTTCCTCTAAGCAACTAGGATCTCAAGTGCTTCTGCTCACACTGGGAACAAATACATTTCCACTATAATTTGGCATCTTCTCAGAGCATCTTTTATTATTCTGTAGACAAGCCTAGAAAGCTCTTTTCCTTAATTAGAAAAGGAAACAGTATTTCAGGACTACTGAAAACACTTAGTTTATATCCACTTGTGGTAGAGAAAGTATTATGGACTGCTTTCTATGGTTTAAACTTGGACCAATTTTCATGCAGTCCTTTCACGCAATTGTACAGATTTTAAAATTATTTTTAACACTTTTTAATTTTGTTTAGGTTTGGGGTTTTTTTTCTCCTTAATTTTCACTATTCTTTATTAACTGCTGCTTAATCATGGTTGTCCTAACCTCAACCCTGAAACAGAAAAGTACAATTCAGGTGATAGATATTATGGTAATGGAATGATTAAAGCTGGATAAGAAATGGAATACAGTTGAACCAAAATACTACATATAAAACTTCAAAGGCTTTGTAAACTTGAAATTCAAATGTGGTTCGCAGTCATATTTACTAAATCACTTCTAGCAACAGAAGGGGTTAAGCCAACCTCCACTTTTTGCAGGAAATCTTCCAGGGAAAAGGAACTTCCTTTCCTTGGTTCTGGAACCAGGAGCTTTGTTTGTCCCCCCGGTAGAGACAAACCACTCCAGAAATACAAATATACTGGTAATTCCTATAGTGTTACAAAAGCCATCCCCCTTTGTTTTATTCATTGCCTGCATGATAGCTGAGGGATTGAGAAGGGAGAGAGAGGTTTCAACACAGAGTGGATGTGCTGGCCAGGAGTCTGCAGGCAGCAGTGCCTGGGCTGCGAGGATAGATTGGCCACCATGGCCATTAAATCACTGTTGTCCTCTTCTGTGCACGCTTGAAAGGCATTTGGATGTGTGCTTCTCCTGCCTTGTAGGATCTCCACCTGCTCGCAGGCAGCTCGTTTTGCATGGGTTCCTTTGCAGCCATCGGGTGGCAGTCACTTTTAGTTGTCCTTCCTGGCCTCCTCCTTCGTATGCCAAACACTGGGCAAAAAGAGAGATTAAAGACCACATAGCCCTTCAGCTTCTAACATAAATCCAGTTTTGCAATAAAACTAAGACTGTAGTGTAAAAGATAAGTTGAAGTTATTCAAGTTGTAGGGTATGAGCCTGAGGTCTCCTCTGGGGGCCCATTCCAGGCTTTGAGTTCTGGGCAGCCGGTTTTGTTGTGTAACTATGTCATCATCAGCTGAGTTTTGGTATTTTGTTTTCCAGAACTACTAGTGCAATAATAATGAGCCCAGTAGTAATCTTTGCAAAATCCCTTCTCATTGCCTGCTATATTGAAGTAGAATCAAAACAAATTGGCAGCAGGCATCTAGAAAATTAGATATTAACTTCCAAAAGTGCATGCTAGTTTGCCCTGTAATAGCAGGGAAGCAAGAACATTATGTTTCAGCACTGAACCTTTTTGTGGAATCAAAATATTCTCTCACTATAGCCTGCTTCACATCTGCTGTGGGCTTTAATGTTGTTAACAATACTTGTGATTGCAGTAATAGAAATGAAGTCAGGGAAGAGAAAGGGAAAAGCCCTCTTATTTGTATTCATAACTCTAACTCTAACAATGCAGTTAATCCTACTGCAATTATGTGGGAAAAAAAAAGAACGGAACAAATCTGAGAAAAGAAAACGAATGTGAAAAAACCACTCCTCTGCATTTAATTAACGTTAAGGATGTGAAATAAACCCACATAAGTGAAGAAGTGCATGGTGTGACAGAAAATTTGGATCAAAATCAGGTTCTTCATAAAGACTGTTATTACACAAATTACGTATTTGACCACAGAGAAAGCCAAAGAAAAAAAATACCTCCCTTTGACTATAAGGAGATTTAGGGCAAATCAGACAGCTGAGTCTGTTATTAAAGTGACTATGGTTTACAGGTTACAGGTTGGAGGTAGCATTACTGGAAGGGAAGTTGCCTAATATCAGAGTTTCAGAGTTGCTACTCTGCCCTGTGTCTGTGAGTTCACAAATTTCATGAGGTAGTGCTGATGGGGCAGAGGTGCTCTGTCCTCTTTGCTTTCTCATTCCCAATAAACCTGACAGAAAAGTGCAAATATTTCCGTACAAGTAAAAGAGACAGTATGTCCTGTTTCCCTGGTTTCAGCAAATGGGTACCTGTCCATTTTATCTTACATTTCCCATTTCCCATTTTTATTTTGAGCATTTTGGTAGGCTCCTTATCTTCTTTCTTTCACTGCTGCCTCACAAGGAGCTTTCTTGGCCATTTTCTGTTTTTATCGTCTGAGGCTTGAGCTCCTGTCTGTTAGCTTCTCAGGAACTTCAAATGAACTTTCTTTTCTGGATTTGCTCCTTCCTGTAATTCTTGTAGTCACACGAATATCTGTCCATCCTACTTTCTCTAGGCTCTTATTACTCATGATGTTTCTCTGTTTTTTTTTCTGGTGATTAGCATCATGAGACTTCCTGAATGGGTTTCATCCCTGCTAAGTTATTTAGACATTAGATGTCTGCACCTGAACTGCTCCTTTAGGCTCCCTTTGGCAGCTATTCACAGGAAGAGACACTTGTACTGTGACTCATCTGACTTATTTTAAATCTCTTCATTGGGATGAAGTGCATTCTGGAAATGCCCATATATCTTACTGTAAATAACAGGGAGTTATACAAATAAGTTGAATGAAGCTGTTGATATTGTAGCTGAGTAAAATGTGATAAGATGAATGCTTCTGGTACGTTTCTTTGGAATGTAGGGTAGAGAATACATATAGCAAGAATTTATTCAAGACTTCTTTTAACTAAATCTTAAGTCAATTTCTGAGAATGATTAAAGAACCCAAATATACTATACACAGTACCTGATTTTTATTACAAACATAAGTGTACTATTTTCAGACTATTAAATAACACTAAGAAGGATTCAGAAGCACCAGTGTTCCTTATAAATTCATTTATTTCCTGCTACCCATAAAAAACATACTTTTAATCTTAATGACTGATAAAAATTGTGATTTAGTGGAAATGTTTTTGATACTGTTAAAATAAGACAAAACAATTTCTAAATGTAGGAACTTAATCCATAAATATTATGAAACTATCTCCAGCCTTGTGCAATAAGATATTGGAGTTATGAGCTGTCCAAAAGCTACCTTAGGGTGTTCTTTTCGATATATATGAGTATTTTACAACACATTTTTTTTATTGTTAAATTACGTTCTTTTATAATAAAATAGTTTCAGTTTTTAAGTTAGTCTCTCAAATCAGATATGTCAAACCATTGGGTTATATCATTGCTCACTATGCACCAGGACATACAAGAATGAATTTTACATGACATAATGTTGTTATACAGTTTCTCAAATCACAGAGAGTATAGCATGGCTTACTTCATTGTTATGTTGGTCATCTGAGTACTGGCCAGTTCTACAAATGCTCAGCTACACAGTTAATACCTTATAGATGCATCTTCCTGCCTCCTGCAATGAACCACCGCCCTGTCACTGTGGACTCTTCAGCCCTGTTCACTAGTGAGGCCGGTGTTGAGATCTTTCTTCTTTACCCCAATTCACCTCGCTGAAAAGATCATTGTGGTCTGTCTGGCTCATCCATTTGACTCAACTCCCTTTCATTTCTCTCAGTGGCTTATGCTTCACTGGTGCATCTAATCGCTGTCTTGCCTTGAGGTCTCCACAGAGTTCATCCCTTTCCTATGTGAGCATTCTCTTCTTCTGCTCTGTCGTTCATTCTTATCTGTGTTGCTGCACCAATGATTCCATGTCCAGTTTTCTCTTCACTATTTTTTCCGTCTTCAGTTTGCACTGTCTCCCAAGCAAATCATTTCACCTGGGGTTCCTCTTGTCTTGTGGCCTGCAGCTCCCTCCTCCTGCAAATTGCTTCTCAATACAAAGTTTTGCCAATATAGCAAAATTCTACCAGTTAAAAATTTCTTTATAGAAATGCAGGTAAGGGTATGTTATAAATTCACAATATGGAACAAAAAACCCCCAAAACATGTGAAATATATCTAGTTTATATTTTTGCCTTTGTTCCCGTTCTTAGTATGTTTATTTTTCTATAAAAATAAATATTCATATAATGTGTTTGTAAAGTCTAAGACAACTTGTGTGGTGTTGAAATATTGAAGATTGACAGAGATATAGAGGTACTATCTATTAATACTGATTGTGGTAAATATTCAGTATAGCACCATATGCACAAACCAGATGTTTTTGAAAGGCTGCAACTTTTTATCTTGAGTGCTTCTATGAAATCTGTTATTGTAGCATCACCCAATTATACTTCATAATTCATATGATATTTTTCTCTCTAGTACCAAGGCAATGCAAATATGTGCTATTGTTCCCATTTAGCAGATGGAGAAAAGAGAACATAGAAACCAAGATCCAATAAAGAACACTGTTATTCAAAAGCAGAATGCAATTGAGGTGTCTAGCTATTAAAAACAAACTCAAAAACACATTTGATAAACTTTACTCACTATAAACTTCATTGTAAGTGGCTGCTTCTTGCAATTCTTAGTAAGAAAACTCAAAATAAGGATTATTTCTAGATTTATATCTCAGGACATAAGTTATTAAAGATAAGTTATGCTAGAGCCACCATGGACACAGAATATTCAAATTTTTCATCCTTGTAAGTGCAAAAAAATGCAGAATAACAGTAATAAATAAACATAACAAAACTTTCGTCACACTTATGTAGTATTTGCAATGAAAGAATAATTTTTTAAAACTGAGAACAATATTTAAAAGGAATAATTAGCTAAAAGTGTAAAATTCTTATATTTTCACACTACCTTAGAAGCTTGAAGAATACACAGTGCTCATCAAAAGCACTTGTAAAAGGACAGTGCTCTTCAATCTTTCTCCCCTAAATTAGCAACTCAACAGCAGAAGACAGAGGCTTATTAGAAAAAAAAATAGTATCATCCTTCAGAAATAGAATAAAGCTTTTTCCAAAGAGGAAAAAAAAGGGAAAGGGGGGAAATATTTCAAACATTTTAGAAGTTTAAAAGCCTGCTAAAGGCAGGGTTTATTAATGGTTAGGACTGTACTAAACAAAGAATCGAATACAAGCCTATAGATGAAATATTAGATTTCTTTCTTACATTAGTGGTCATTATAAGAAAGATTAAGAAGCCACCTACAGTGCAGATTTTCCTTATAGGTAAAAACCCCAAGGACTGTATCAGTGTGAACTGGCAATAGAAGACACTAATACCCTGCAATTTGATATCAAAATAATGGAAAGCGACAAATGGGCAATCAGCTGTTAAAAAGGGCTCTTCATTGCTCCAGCAGATCAGTAAGTTTGACGTGCCTATCGGAAAAATTGCTAGATATTATAACATAAAACAATTAGTAGACAGAAGGGTAAACATGATACGTTGGGCAAGAATTTTATAGAAGAGAGCCATACTTTGCAAAATTATAGCAATTCTCTGAAGGAGCCAAGGATTATTTGGATAATGTTGATTCAAACTTATGAACTTGAAAAAGATAAACAACATTATTGAAAGTAATGAAACTGAATTGTCATGAGCTAAAAGGCTAAACCCTCTCCTGGTTTACTTGGTGAAAGATAGGAAACAAAGAAACAAAGGGTAGGGTGAATTATCATTTTTCACAAGGAACCATCAGCACTCCAGGGATCCAGATTCATAAATGCTGTGGAAAGGTGTTGAGTTGAGAGGTGATTTTTTGTGTAATGATACAGAATTAATCAGGATAGTAAAAGCGTGAGCTGGATGTGAGGAGTGACAGAACAGTCTCATGATATTGAGCAATGAAATGACAAATGAAATCAATGTCAATAAATGGAAAGACATGCACTGAGAAAAAATAACCTTCACTGTTCATACACAGTGATGGACTCTAAATTAGCTATCACTACTCTTGAAAGCAACCGTAAAGTCCCTGAAAACGTCAGTGAAATGTTTGGTTGCTGTGTCTTCTGCAAGAAAAAAGTAACAATTAAAGTAGGAATTCTTGGAAAAAGAATAAGGAATTAAAAAATTCAGTTGGATGTGTAAATTCCTTGTACACCCATATCTGAACAATAAATATGGTTCTGATAATCCATTTCTAAAAGGCTGTAATCGCACTACAAAGCACAGAGAAGGGTGACAAGGATGAACTGTGCTACAGAAAAATTTCTATACAAGAAGAGATTAAATAGATAGGACTGGAAAACATGTTTGAGGGGAAATGATGTAGCCTGTAAAATAAAAACAAAAGTTCAGTAAAATAAGTTTGAAAAAATTATTCGATCATTCCTTTAGCATTAAGAATTAAGAAGGCAATCAATGCATTTATTAGGTACCAGACTTGAAGCAAATGTCAGGAAGTACATTTTCACAGTAAAGCTGAAAAAGACATGGAGGAGAGTTCATCTTCATTTATTTAACTGTGGCTACAGCTTCTGGTTCAGGAAGTTCCAAGGGTGCTGAACTGCAGAGGCTGGGATGCTATGTATCAGGAAAAGGATCATTTGACTTGATCTAGTTTCTACATTCTTTCCTTAACAATCTATTAGGCTACCTTTATTCAGGACACTAAATAGAGCCAGAGCAGAGACCCAAGTCCAGAGACTTTAGCTGTTTTGACAGAAGCTGTGCTATGACATCTGTCTGCAAGGCCAAAAGGCATGCCCTGGTTTCTTTTATTCACTGTTAGAAGCACAGTCTCAGTAGCCATCTCAGTGGTGGGCAAGGCAGGTCTTTAATTGCCCAAGTACAGCAATTATGTGCTTCTAACATTGGTCTCCCTTTCTTTACCTTGTACATTTTTAAAAAAAAATCTTGAGGCCAGTTAAATCCTTTACCTCTTTTAAGTGCTTTATTTCTTTTAAATCCTTTACAATCTTTGCACCTGTATCAAGTGCTTTGTTTGTTTGAAGTATGAAGTTATTTCTACTGCAGATTTTTGTTTTAGCTGTAAAATATGTTCCTAGTAAATTCTCTGCCTGCTATTTTTTTTTTGTGGTATGGTTAGATGTCTCAATCATGCACGTATGAGGGATTCATTCTGATGTAAAGGAAGTGAGATTTGTTCAGATATGGGTGATAATTTTCTTGGTTCAGATCCAGACTATGATAATTTGAATTTATATCAGCCCAGAAACAAAACAAACCGCAGACCTCTCACATGGTTTTTGTTTCATTCCCACCCAAGCACTAGGGTAGCTCTAGAAATAGAAAGAAAACAAATGTTTGTTCCCACGCTATTGTTACAATAAAACAAAAGCTTCCAATCTTTGGAGGAATTTTGGAAAGCTATTACATTTCTTGTTGTACATGCTTGCTGCAGGTGAAAAACTGTTTTTCTGAAGAAGCTTTTCGTACTCTTGTGACAGTAATTTCCACATGTTGAACCAACCCTCGTAATTTCTCACAGGCCACTGTGCACATCTACCATTACACTTTGAATCAACACATTTATAAATTTTGCTGTTTAACAGTGCTCCTCAGGCTCACTCGCAAACCATCATGGTTTCATACCACAGCTTACTGTACCACACTATCCCACATCATACTGGATAAATTAATTTTAATTTTCCTAATGATGCAAGATAATCCCAGCAGCACTGCACTGAGTTAACCACCATTCAAGAGTCTCAGCATTTAAGCTGATCACAAAGCTGTGTTTATTGTATGCAGAGCCAGCAGATCATTTGGAGAAGCTCTCTTAGACAGCAGGTCACTTCTTACAGCTTGGTTTAAGAGCAGAGTCAGTCTGGGCTGAAGAGCTGTGTGCCTGCAGACGTATAACCTGCCTGGACTCTGCTTCTCTCTGGATGAAACTTGCTGGAGGCTATTGTCTCTCCAGCCTTCCTTATCAATGCAGAGATGTCACCTATCTATACTTGCTATTTCCCCAGTAAGAATTATTTTTTATCACAAGCCCATTTCCCTGACAGTGTGTTGATTATGACATTATCCTGAGGCATGAAAAAACAAATTTTTTTTTGTTTCCATATATGTGTCTCTGACTAAAACATCTGCAGGGCCTGACAAATATGCATATTTTTAAATACAGATTAGTCATATCTCTAACTGAAATCAAAAGACTTCACAGATGCTTAATAGTTCTGAAAAAAACAGGACAAGAGGTGAAGTTTTCACCTTTAACTATAGGCTTATTTGAAGTGCATTTATTTTCTGAAAAACGAGAGCATTGTAAAGATGCTGGTGATGCAAGTGATTTTGTCAGAAGCTGTTCGTATGCTTTCAGAGAACAGTGGTGAAGATACCAGCAATGATAAATGAAACAAGTATGAGAATTGAGAATATAATCAGGAATATTTAGGTGATTGTGTAACAATGTAGGACTTACTTTATTCTGAGAGCAGTCATCTGAGTACATACTGAACTGAACAAGAACACTTCCTTTAAGAAATTATTAAGAGGCTTTAACTACAACATAAATAACAATGTGGCACAAAGTGTTTGGATATGCCTTTAATGGAGAGGAGATAAGCTAAGATAAGAAAGGAATTGGAAGAATTTCAGCTCAGGACAAGTTGTATTATTATCAGACCCTAATGTTATACATGTGATTAGGGCTACATTGTTAGGATAACATTAAGTTTTTGGGAAGTCTACATTGTGTTATTGCAGTTACATAAATTATAGCTATTGGCCCAGGTAAATCTAGGAATTTGACCTTGACATGTAACACAATTCTGATCCATTGATCTAATTAGTATTTCCAATGAAGTAAATTTGTTTGTAGCTAAATATAGCATCAACTTCCATGCTCACAAAGATTTATCTTTTAGGTAGCAAAAGCAGCGTGATTCTCACTTGCATGAGCATGGCACTGGTACGCAAGTGGGTATTTTCCTGAGACTTGCTCCAGCACTGAGGGTCTGGGGCTTAGTGCAGATTGCACACCTTCTTGAGATGTGTCCTGAGGGTGTATATTGGTAAGAATTGGTAATAAGAAGGTAAGAAGTACCTTCTTTTTTTCTAAAAATGTTGCCATTTTTTTTAATTGGGGGTTTATTGGGAATAGTCCACATCTGAGTTACCTTGCTTGGCCAGCTCAGGCTTATAAAGCACATAATACCATTTCTGATTTGATGTTGTGTGACGTTTTTTCAGAACAAAGAATTGTAGTCACTTAACTGTGGCCTTTCCACAAACTTACGGAAACAGGATTATTTCCAGTGATCAAAAGGTAGCCTCAAAATAGCTCTATTAAAACAAAAAATAATCAAACATCTATTGCCCAAAAGAGAGCCTGCCCAGTTGTGTATCTGTTCGGCACTACGGAATGGACCTAGCCTAGACCGGACAGATGCTTGTACTGCCATGGCCAACTGAGCTTTAAAACTGGTGGTCTATGAGGATGGCAGATGTGATAATGTGGGCTTTTTATTATGAAATGTTCTTGGGAATCTGTATAAGTGCTCAGGTGGCTAATCTCAACTATGTCCCTTGTAGCAGCTATCATTCTCCTACACTGGTCCTTTAAATTGCTTTAGTTGACAAAACTACAGACAACTCAGTGACAGTGCATCATAAGTGTTATAAACTCCATTTGGAAATTTTGACCAGTGCTCACTAGCTCCTCTCTGCTTATCTTACTGAAAACCAGAGAAAATAGATCCATGACATGTTCCCTAAGAGAATCCTTAAGGACGTGTCTACACCAAACTCGCTCTAAAATCAGAAACAGTGGGAGAACTATGAGAAGAAAGTAATGGTGACCACACTACATATTAAAGATTTCAACATAAAAAGTTGAAATTTGTGTGCAAGACCTTGCTAACATGATCGTGTTGCATTTCAAGGCTGAAATATTCCCTTCACTGAATTAATGAATCCACTCAGTGGTAACGTGGGAGTCCCTGTACCAAACTCTAATATTATCTTGCAGATCTGCTGTTTAGCATCAAATAACCCCCTTAGACATTCAAAAGATACACTCTGAAAAGCAGGTTGGGTACAACATATATTGAGAACACCTTTGTGCTCACAGGGGTCAGCTAGGGAGATGGCTCTGTTAACCACTGTCAAACACCATCTGAGGGAGTCACACAAAGTGACACTTCTCTGTCCCAGGCATCACACATTCTTTCCATGGTCTGGTGCATGTGACTGCTTGGATCAGTCTGTGACAGCCAGCATTACAGGGGGGTGCAAGCAGCTGCAATAGGCTGTCCTCAGACTCTCCTTTTAGCTCCTTCTGTCAGGGCTTGTGCTTTAGGGGTTGTACACCTATGTGCTGAGTGCCGGTGACACATGGCTTGCTGCTTGTAAACCACAATTTGCTCTTCTCTATTATAGGGGTTGGATTTCCAACCTCACCACTTTTCTTTTGATAAGCAGTTTGATAGTGTTGCTGTGCTATTTCTGGTCTACAGGGAATTCCTAGGGAATACTGCAAATACTGTGGTGATATTGCCTGATGTTAGCTAAAGTGTGTGAGAGGGTGCAGTGTACTGGTTTGCCAGGGAGAGAAAATTGGGTCATATTAAATCTAGTAGGTATTTCAGCCATTCTTCATTTGTCATAAATGCAGATAGCTGTTGATCTCTGTTACAGAAGGGACAGCCAAAACACGGGCTATATGCACAGATAGTGTGCGAGCAAGACCATGGGCTCCCGGAGGTCCTCAAACTAGAAGGCTGGGGAATAGATGGGTCTGTAGGGCTCCCACTCCCTCAAATTTGCCCTACAAAAGCATCCTTTGGCTTCATACTAACAATAGTGATCTGTGGCACGTATTAGCTGGATCATAAGTGTTCCACTGGCTCTTGAACTACATACTTGTGAGCACTTGAGCCACAGTTTCTATGCCCAGGGCCGGTGGAGCAACCAGCAGGGTAGATGTCCTTGTCCAAGGACAGTTAAATAATTTAAAACCCCAATTATTATAAGGAAGAAGCCAGTGAAGTATGCTGCTGCAGCAAAAATCACAGGTTTTTGTGATCTAGTGGTGCTCAGCCTTGCTCTGCAGTGCACAGGCTTTGAGAAGAATTTAGGCGAAATACACTTTTATTTGAAATTATTATGGTAACTTGTCTAACTCATCTCAAGAGGAATTGTGGACAAGCGAGAAATTCAGCATGGGGATTTCAAAGACTGTGATACAGAACCTGTGTTGCCCTAGAGGACTGTTTCTGGGAGAAGAGGTAGTAAAGAGTAAAGCTGGTATTCATCTGATAAGACAAGGGACCTTGAATCACAAGATACCTTGAATCTCTTAGGAAAAACAAGAAGACCCATGTATGACTCTTTTAAACCTTTCAATAGAAATCTCTTGCTGTGTTAGTGAAACAACATTGAGATGTTACCAGAAATTTCACAAGACAAAGCTTTTGTTTTCTGTCTGTAGTTCATTTAAAGCTACTGAATTGTGATTCATACGGAGACTGGCTACTTTTACTGTTAAAGGGACTAAAGTGACATATGATCTTCTTCCTACTGGAACTGAATTAACCTGAGTGCAGGATTTTAAGATCACATGTTCTTATTCTGGTTCTGAAGTTATTTTTGTTTTCTAAACAACTCCCTAAACAATACTGGCAAATGCCAATTCAGGTTTTCATGGCATAGCATATGCTGCTACTTTCTCTAATTCACAGTTTCCAAAGTTTGTTACAGATCCTGACACACATGCATGCATGCACACAAACACAAACCTGCATGTGTCTATGCAAAACAGTTGAAAGAAATAAAATGAAAAACACAAAATGGAATGAAATCTGAAAAGTGAAAATAGATTAGGATTCTCTTATAATGTGATTTTGCTCCAAACTTTACTGACAGAAATTTTCACTTTGTGAGAGTATTGTGGATAAAAGCACATTTTTTTACTGAAAAAAAATAAATCAGGATTATTAATTTGTCACTGTATAATAACTTTAACCTTGGCACAGTCTTCAAAGTTGAATAAAATTATAATGCAAATGTCTCACAGATTACAGTGCTGAGGACGGAAGGATACACATTCTCCTCAGAACAGGGAATGGGCCCCCTGCTGTTTCCTCGCTTCTTTCCTTGGTTATTGTCGTCTAAAATGAAGCTGAACACTTTTTTACACTGTTTCTCTGGGATGACAGAAAATTTTTTGTTGATCTGTGAGTGACCACTAACTGTTGACACATTGTCCCGAGGTCAGCAACTCCATTCACAGGTATGAGGACATGGACTTCAAACTGCTACTACTCCTTCGCCAGGACACATTCAGGCCTTGTCAAAGTTGGCAGATGAATTAAATGTGATTTAAACTCATTTTTAGTTTTTACCTTCAGCTACTAAACCATTTTTTGTCCAAAATATGTTACTACACTCCTGGTCGCTGTTTTTCTAGGCTGCTCAGCTGGCCTATCTTAGTGATCATGGGATGGATTGACAGTAATCTCTTGCTGGCTTCAGTGAGATAGCAAGTCTGCATATCAGTGTGCTTTAGTAAACGGTTGCAGTGATCTCTAAAGGGACTTTGTATATCTATTTCTGGTTTTTACTGAGTAATATGTTGGTCACAATGAAATGTCCTCCCTCTACAAGTAATTTTTTTTTTTTTTATTTTGAGGTTTTGGTATGACATTTGTACTCTCTTCTACTAAAAACTTACTACCTCCACAGAATAACTTCTATTTAATTCCATTTGCAAGTTTGCAATCTTTTGATCTCTAATGAAATTGAGCATGATTTCTTTATCATTAGTCTTTTAAAGCTCATCTACTGCGTCAGAGGATCACATGTCATGTCATGTTTACTTCTCTTTTATTTGCCTATGTGAACTTTATTGCAAGTTACACATTATTTTGCCTATAGACAAACAGGCTGACTAGCCTTGTATCTGTGCAGCTACACTGCTGACAAGTACAGTCAATAAACACAGAAGCATTTTGCTCTGTCTCGTATTTAGACAATACAGTGGTCACAATAGACAATACCTACATAGAATGTCAACAAACTCCAGGCTCATGTGATCAGGTTGTGGGTTTGTCTTTGGTCAAACTTTGATTTAAGAGAAAACAAAAGCTTCAGCTAAATCCCCACCTGGTATAAACTGATGTAGCTCCATTGAATTCAGTTTACACCAGCTGAGAATGTAGTCTTGTGTTTATTGACTGGAAGTTAGCTCAAATATCTTATCCAGGCTAAGTGTGGTTAGAATGATTGCATCTATTCTGACCTGAACAGCTGAAGGTGTTGCTTTCAGCTACAGGTTTTTTTTTCCAAATAGAGTATGAGGCAATGTCTCTCCCAGAGGTCCTAGATCACACCTGGGGGTGCTGCAGCATGGCTGCAACTTGTTTATCGCTGCTCTAAACCCTGGGATGATTGCAGTATAATTTGGGAAGCTCTGTTTCTGTTAGTCGAAAAAACCTAATGCATTTTTTTTGCATTTTTTCCATTTAATTACCCTGCCACTCAGTTTGAAGCTACTGTAACTGAAAAACAGTTTCTGTAGCATAATTAAGGAGCTCACATTAAAAAGAATACCAAACCTTGCCTGATTTGAAGGCTACCTGACGATAGTCAGAGGATTTGAATATTGGAAAATTGAAAAAATTCCCTAAAATTTGCAATATTAGAGAGTTTCATATGGAAATAAAGGATAAAGATAAGTAAATAAAGTAGATAATTAGTCTGAAACAGGTTTAAAAGTAAAAAAAAATTACTATTTCTTTTCATTATATTTTCAGTTTTATCAATCAAGGCTTAATATAATTGTTAAGTTATACATACCAACTGTGACAGACTTGGAAGCGAGTTGGAATGTAATAGTAATCAGAGGAATCCATGAATACCTTCTGTGACATCAACCTCCAGTGCTACTTACCAGCGTTATTAAATCTGTCTGGTTGGTGACTGGAATCAGCATTTTCTCTGATCATCATTTTCTTACACAAAACCAAAACTGAATTACATATGAGAAAATTTTTCTGCTGTTTTACAACCAGATGCTATTGCCTTTTCTGGCTTTGCACAGGGTTCTTACAAAGTGAATCTTTCTTCTCTTGGAGCATGTGGATGGAGAGCAAGGTAAAGTTGAAAGCGTGGTTAAAGGGTGGTCATCCCTCCTAGTTCCACGGGGGGCAGCCAGAGGCTCTCACTAGGCTCTAAACGTGGGTGTCCACGCCACAAAGGCTAGAATATCTCCGAATAGTTGTAATTGGTTGCTGTTACATTTAGATAATCAGCCTACAATCCCTTCTGGACAGTCAAGAAATAAAGGCCTTGCAACTTACATTACCAGTACCTGCCATATTATAGGTCACTTTGAATATAAGTTCTTCCTAATTTAAAACAATTATCCTCACCAGAAAAGCTAGCATTAGATACTGTTTCTTATATGATTATTTTGATAAAGGCTTCTTGCACATCCTTGATAAAATGGAAGCAGCCTTTAATAGTTCTGATGAATACACATGTGATCTGCACACCAAGTGAAAAGCAGGTTCATGATAATTTGTCCACTAGAACCTATGAATGACTTGGGAAGTGGATTGTTGCTTGGCTATGCATTTATTGCTGCTATTTACTATTAAGGGAAAAAAAAAAAAGAAAAATATAAGCTTGTAAAGAAGAGGCAAAACACTGCATTTTTAGATTGTTTATGTTAGACCAGATTAAGAACTTCTTTGTATTTGAGATAGTAAAAAAAAAAAAAATTTTACGTTAAAATTGTAGGAAAACAAACATCTCTGAAAACCCAGGTTGCACAAACCTCGTAATATTATTGGTTGTTTCGTGACAGAACTACGTTTCACATAGGACAGTAAATTGCAGCTTATTAACAATTTTCCAATTTGCCTTCATAATGCAACATTTTTCCAAGCAGCTCTACTCCATCAGGCATCCCTGCTTTGGATTATTCGTCCATTAAGTAACTCATGGATTCCTGCCAGCCCACTGACTTCCCTGGAACCAGTTGTATTTGCTAACCCTGGGCCTTTGGTTGTTTACAACCCCTTTAGCTTTGTATTGCTTGGAAATTCAGTGTGAACTGGCCTATTCTAAATCAGCTAAGCAAACAGGAATAAATTTGACACTTCCCTTAAGGAAAAAATCCTGACAGCGAAACCAAAAGCCAGCTACTATATACTACACTGGTATGTAACATTTATGTATAAGTGAACCTCATATTTTGCTATTTCTATTAAGTATTACTTTATAGTACACATATTCCTGCCCATCACAGTAGGACCATTTTGGAGCACAGTACGTTCAGCATAAACAGTGGCATAAGATCTCTGCCATATTGCTAGATGCCAGAACCAGAACTGTACAATTTTTTGGAAAACTTTGAGATTCTAGCATTCTGCTTGCCCTGTTGTTCAATAGTCACACACGTAGGAAAACCAGTTCCAATTCTCAGTGAGAGTGGTGTTATTCCACAAAAAAGCAAAACGCAGAGAAACTTGGACGGACAGAGACACATCCCTGAAAACGGATGTGCTAAGGTTACCTCAACCCTTTACTGAGACAGAGCTAAAAAGTTGCCCTTACAGAAAGATTTTTAGCAAAGACATGTTTCATCAATACATGCTACATGTTTCTAAGCTATACCACATTACATTGCAGAGCAATGTATTAAATTTTATTATATTAAATTATATTAAATTTTACATAAACATCATAAACTACAGACCTTGCCCGGATGATTTACAGTCCATAATAATAAATGCAGTAGAAAACACTTCATTCTCCCATCTTAGTAATACTTAACTTCTTTTAGATATTTTTGGACTCTGGGATGTCTGTTCCATCCAAATTGCCCTTTACTCTACTCTCTTCCTCTCTTATCTGCAAATCACTGTCCGTGCCTTTCCTCATACTGTG
>VXBJ01007458.1:200744-333563 GCA_013400055.1 Nycticryphes semicollaris | reverse complement strand
TGTGCATCAGCCACAACATTCATCTTGCCTCTCTGCCACAGCTCCTGCTACATACATTGCTTATTCCTAATTGTCCTTTATATCAGCACTCCTTCATTTCTTGCCTTGCTTCTGCCTGGCAACATACCCCCACCTTTACCACTGTTGATCTAATTACTTCTTCTAGATTGGCATTTAGCGGAAATATTCATGTCTTTAGCAGGATTGATTAACAGCACACCTCGGAGAACAGTGTTACTGCTTAAGGGGAGAACAATTTGTAGCTTATATAAATGGACAACTTCTGAAGTGATTAAAGTGATCTGTAAAACTGTCAAACTAAGTAAATGCTCTAAAAGGCCTTTGTTCCTTTCAAAAAAAAAAAAAACAAAAAAAAAAAACCAAAGCCAAAAAGGAAAGTACTGTAGTTAGCAAAACTGCTATTGCAATTCAAGAACTGGGCAGATTTCCTAAGGTGTAGAGACTCTGCGTTGTTTAATTCCCTTTGGCTTGATTTTTATTTATAATATTGAAGGAGTAGAATGTCCTTTTCATGATGACTTGGAGTTGGACAACTCAGAGGAAATCCCCTGTGATAGAATGATTCATTGGTGATGACTCAGTCAGGATTTGTCCCCTAAATTCAGCAGTAGCCCGGTTCTGGGCAGATGGCAAGACTGATGGTTTGTGCAGTAAAAAACCAAGCTGCAGTCCCAAACATTTCAAGAGATTAAAGAAGCCAAGGCAATTTTTGTAAAAACAATGATTTTACTATGCAGCAGCCATGTTTTGTCATTGTCATGTTTTAATGTTGGGGTTTTTTTCCAGGATTTTCAATTCAATAAACGATAGGTTTTGCTAAAGGACAAAACTATTAACAGGTTTTTAAATGGTAGTTTGGTTTAAACTAGAGGCAAGCAGTCAAAAAGTGTGCTGAAAGTTGTTAGCTGAGCTAAATATCTAGGCCTCTCATTTGGGTCCTGGTTACACTGACTATAGGAGATATCCATGGATAAAAGAACAGCAATCCAGTACATTAGAGAGTATCTGCATATAGAGACTATAACAGCATAATATGTCAGTCCCTCTGACAGGAATCTTTTTGAGGAGGTGAGACATTTGCATGGAGAAAATAGGTCACTGAAGTGTATTTTGATCAAAAAACTTACAGTTTTAGAACAGAGTCTCCGCATAGTTTCCAGTGAGTTCAGTAGAAATGGAAGACCTTTTTCCTCCATTTATCAAGAAAACCCAGTTTAGTGTTCACAGCATGGGGCTGTTTCTAGGAAGAAAGCTTATTGTTCAGAGGCAAAATGTCTATTTCTTGTGTGCAAATTCATCACAGATAGTATTAGGCCTGCTTCGAGAACACCAGGGACAAAATTTTCTAGTATCTTCTTCCTAAAAGATGAATTAAAATTTTTGGATCTGGTGCTCTGTGGAGCATAGTCATACATATGTTGGAAGAAGTCATTCAGACCATTCAGAACCATTATCAATAATCTCTCACCTCTCCTTCATCTCTTTAAGATTAGGTGCCTTTTCCTTCTGACTGCAAAAATATTTTGTATGCACATATGTACAGCCAAGAAGAAAGCTAAGTCACAAACTTGCAGGTACGCTGCTCTACCCCTAGTTAAAGTAGAAAAAGTTGTGTATGGAATCTTGGCCACATCTCCCAAAACCATTACCACACTGTGAAGCTTTGGGACTTTCACACAGCAGGTTATGTTTTCTGCAGTTGCTCCTAGCTTGAACAAAGCTGGAATGAGAGAGGAGGAGTTATGAGACACCAGTAAATGTCAATGTTAATGTTATCGAGTAAGCCAGCTAGTTCTAGCCTGAGCCAGTGCTTGTTCGAGCACAGTCAGCTGACCTATACTATTGCCCTGTACTTCTGGTAGGAACAGCGAGATCTTTTGAGACAGAGATAGCTGGAACAGGCAATCCTTGTATACAGATGGTTGGGTAAACATTTAGACTGGGGAACAGTGAGCCACAGTTTCAAATCACTTTGTAGGAACTGTGATTTCATCTGACAATTTCAGAGAAAACAAACTCTTACCAATATGAAGAAGTGCGTCCCTCAGAACAATAAATTCCTGTCGCTCTTGGCAAATTATACCAAGCATCAAATTTATGGAATAGATTTTATTCCATAAAATTAGTTATGAGGGTTTTTTTCCATAGACATAAGGGTCCAGTTTCTGGATCCAAGTGTCCCTCTAAATGTTGATCAAGAGGTGTTCGAATGGATTTTTAAAAGTCTTTTGCCACTTCTAATGCTGCTCCCAGCTCCACTCTCTGGGCAGCACAGCCTGGTGTCACTCTAATTTATTCTGGAGGACCTGAAGTGAAGGTCAAGCTGGATGTACCATAGGAACACCAAAAGTCACTTGAAACTACTCATGGGCACTTGCCTGGCTCCATAGGAGCCCTAATATGGGTGCCATTATCTACAGACTAATTGCAGTCACCTTGGGGCTGTGGAGTGCTGGCCTAACTTCTCTTGTGTGCACCAATTTACACAGTGGTTGGACCGAGATCCTTGCCCACAACATAGGGGGTTTTATTGCATTGTTATCTTGTCTTTTTTGGCCCTCCATGTACTTGGTGCATCTGTTTGGAAATTAAGATGTTAACCTTTATGGGATGAGAATTTTATTTCTAATTTGTGGTTCTTTATATGTCATTACATAATAGTATGACATATGCTCTTAAATATTTGGAGTAATTTAATTCCTCTTCTGAGAAACAGGTCAAGCCTGTGTCATTACAGTTTCCATTTTCACAATTTCTTATAACTGCTTTATTTCTTTCAGTGCTAGAGCAGCTTATAAAAATATAAAGGATTTGCTGACTTGGTTGGAAGTAAGATAGACATGGAGAAAAGAAAGAAAAATTCATGGATTGTTGTTTATCTTCCTATTCTAATGCTTAATGTTTTCCCATGACTGTTTTATGTGAACTCATAAAGAAAATAGCTACTTGACAGTTTAAAGTGAAATATGCAACAACTTTTAATTCATATATTGAAGACGAGAGAAAGGCTTACTAGAAAAAGGAAACTGCAGTCCCAAGTATGATACCCTTCCAAGTTCCAAAACCAATTATTTTCCCACACAATTTTTTGCCATTGATTACAGTATATTACAATAGTGTTGTTACCTACCACAGAGAATAACCAGAGCCTGAGAAGTTCTCTGTAGCTGGTTGTTAATACTCTTCAGAGTATGTCTGCAATGGAGTTCAAAGGGATATCTTCAGTTTGTGTAGCCATACTTAAATTGATTTTAAATGGTCTAGGTCAAGTTACAGAGTAGGATAAATGAGCTGGGTAAATTAAAATGTTAGATACCCTGTCCTGAGCTGCTGTTGGGAAGCTATTGTCAGCATCTGACCTGCATAGTATAATGCAGAAGTAGAGAAATCTTCCTTGCAGGGGACTGAATCTGCTTTCCAAATAACTTTTATGCACCATAAAATAACAAGTATCTTAAAATCACAAGGCTGCAGGTTATATGAAGTGAAGTCCCAGGCTTTATTTAGTTCCCACCGAGAAAATCCCCTCCACCTTGGAAGTTTCCTGCAAAAAACATCCCTTCTTGCTAAAATCTAGACCCAATGTATATATAAATGTTACAAATCTACATCAACAGCTCCTCAAAACACAAAGGCTAGAAGGAAAAAACCCACCAGAAGTGATATATACAATATCACTGATTTCAACTCATTAACAAAGTCAAGCTCTAAATTCAGGTGTTCTGCATCTTTCACTTGCGGTCCATGTATGCAGGAAGGGAGCTTAATGATACTCAGGAGTAACTTCTCAAGAAAGTTTTATGAATAAAATTTGAGAGAAGTATCTTGAAGTATAGCTTTAGTTCTTGTGTGCTGAAAAGAAACACAAGTTATCCAGCTACTGAACTACTGAACAGCAAGACTGGAGAAAACTTGACATTAAAAATCAGGAGCCAAAGTTATGTCTTGGCTTCCTAAAGATTTATTGGGTTATCTTGACAAGTTGCAGTTGTGTGACTCTGCTGGTAGAGGTACACAACTGTCCGTGAGCACGCACACAGAGCATTTCCGAAATGCATCACAGTGTCTGTGGAATGTGGTTGTTATCCTGACAGTCTCTGCATACTTTCTTGGAGCAGATGAATATCTGCACCTGTTTGCCTTCCCTGTTTGTTCCCATCACTGCTTCAAAGACTCTTGCGTTTCACAAGCAACTGCCTGTTTGCTGTGTGCCTTGTGTCCTCCTGCAACTTCCGGTGAGTGCCATGGCACAGGATGATCGGCTGCTGCCTCGCACATGGCCCAAAAAGTTTGGGGTGTGTCCTTATGGGGACATGTGCATTGCCATGTGAAGATGAGTTTCACCATGATAAAGCGCTTAACACTCATAGTAACTCATCACTCTTATCAGCAGACTTTGTGATATTATTGTCTTCTGTCTTTTTTTGTCATTTCTTTAACAGGTGAGCTACCTTCTTCTTGCATATTTTAACTTGGTTCTTGCAAACGGGAGATATCAAGGACGAGCACATGTGATCTATGCAGCACAAATCCCAGGATGCTCCTTGTTTGATAGATAGCTTGATACTTCACAAGGGAGAGAGCAAGTAAATGTGTTAGCAGAGAGAATGTCCCAAGGAAATGAAAATACATGCTGTTAGGACCACGTGATATGAGATAAAGTTGATCAAATGAACTGACTTAACATATTGACTGGTTCCTGGCAAAGTGGTACAATGTCACCCAAAAAAGCAGCGTATATTTTTCAGTCAGGAATTTGAGCATCTCTGTGCCAGTGTAGGGGTGATTTATTGTCTTCAGTACAGATATGGCCTTTACTTCCAAAGTTTAGCAATTTGACTTTCATAAGAAATGCATTTTTAAGAAAACGAATAGTTTTTTTGTTAAAATATATCAATGTTGATGAAATTTGATTTTGAAAAAAAAATCAGAAAAAGGCATTGTTTTAATAGTCTGCCCCTTTTAATTCTCTTTCATTTAGACATTGATTGCTATTTCAAATTTAAAAGGTATAAAACTGTAACCACAAAAGAGTGAAGGTAAGCAAAACGTTTTTGATTTACGCCTAGGTCAAATGACCCATAATGAAACATTTTCAAAATTTCATTTTGTGAAATGCTTCCGAATGATGGCTTTCCAGTCCCTGTTTTGATTTTTTGGCTGTCAATATTTCTTTTTAAGGAAGTTAATTTCTATTATGAACTTCACTACTAATTAATTACCTTTACTTCATTTTGGTTCCAAGAGGCAGACGTGTGGCTGAGTTTGATCCACAGAATTTTCTTCTTTTCCTGGATTTTGAGCACTAAGTGATTTTTCTATTACTCTTGCACTGAATGCCAAAGTAGAACTAGCCAAACAAACTAAAGGAAATTTTCATGCTTCAACTTTTCATCAACAAACCTTACATTAATGCTTTCTGTCATTTATTGCTTCTTTAGTAGGATAAAGCAGGCAGGGAACTGGGGAAAGCCAGCCAATTACCTCTTTTTTTCACGATCTGTCCCAAGCCAACAACTCTCAAACCTTTTTCCTTGAGCTCCTTCTCCAGCAAACTACTTGCTTCTGCTCCCATACAGTGCTACAACAAGGGACTGACAAGCGTGAAACAGAAGTTGTGGTGAGGAGGAGGATGATGGTACCTCAAGAAAAAGTTATAAAGCATTCCCTCTTCTGAATTCATGATGGTGAGCAGAGGAAGCCCACGTCTTCTAGGGCATCCTAGCCACCTCCTGCCAGCCATACCCCCATGGTATATAGGTATCATGCACCTCCACTCAAAAATTCCTGAATTTTCTTTGAGGCATGCTCCAAGGGGTCGTGGAGGTGGTGGGAAGAGGGCTTTTCACAAGTGGTTCACATGCAGGTGAGTGAGCGGTGGAAGAGTGAAAATTTTGCAAGATGTGTTGAGTATTGAAAACAACCCTTCATAAAGACATGTTCTGTCTAAAAAAATGAACATCATGAAAGAACACATGATTAGGCATAAATGCTGTATCATAGCCTATATGAAAGGTATACTTGCTAGCGTACACATGCATACGCACAGAGTGTGTATATATGTATGTATGTGCATATCATTAGAAGCTACTTCTCAGTTGTGCCTCTCAAAATGGTGTCTGTGGTGGAAGCGAACCATCTGCTTCTCAGCACTTCTATTTTTAAGATCTGCAGTATAGCAATTTAACACATGCAGTGTCACTTCAAGCCCTCCTCCCCCAGATGAACTCCAATATGTCACTGGGTCGTCCCATCAGCTCTACATTGTCTCTGTAAACAGAAACCCTATCTCCCTGCAGTCTGAGTCAGCAGCTGTACTAGAGCAGGACCTATCTTTAAAACTTACAGAATGTGTAATTTGATGTCCAAAAAACCACAGGAGGGTATTTGCCACCTGACTTTGGAATGGACAGCGGCCCTTTAATAGAGTTTCTACAAGTCTGGCTTCATGCGCATAGATGAAACACTTTTGTGGCATTCGCTTGACTTTTCCAAGTCTAGAAGAAACCCCTCCACTTTTTAGCCTATTTTTCTGGGAGTTCAGACTCTGAACTTCTTACCTGCCTGCATGCCATTTTAGGAGTGATATGTAATATGCTTATCAATTTTGCATATCAAATATGTAATGTGCATATCATATTTATTTTCAATTTTGGTATTTAGGCCTAAAACTCCTTAAGGTATCAAGGAAATAAACTTAGCAATTCAAATCTGACTGAAAAGCCTCTGTGGTGTTAAAATATCTGACAGGAGCATGAGCAGACCTAAAGAAGCTCGATGAAACAGTGTGTTGACATACAGCTACTTGCATTCTGCATCCTGTTAGAACTTCTGCACACATTTTAGCGCCCTCCTGCCAACATGGCTTATAGGAATTCTCCTCTAGCATTATCATTAAATGGAATCAAGGAATAGCCCACAGCTAATGATTCTTGTTGACACCTTGAGAGGTCAAAGAAGTTTGTGCTAGAAACTGCTACAAGTATTGTCCAGTTGTGGGACACATGATGAGTATGCCTGTGTGGACAGGTTCTTTTTTCCTGTTGTATTGTGATGGCAAAGAAGAGTTTCATGCTGGCTTTCACCACAAACCCTGATGGAATGGAGATATCGTTAATGAACTCACACAAAATTCCTGTGGATGATAGTGTGGCATTATTGACTTGGCTCTGTCCTTTATTCACAAGAAGGTGGCAGAGGTTTTTTTTGTCTTTTATTGCTTGAAGGGTTAAAGCCATTTATACCAACAAGTGATTTCTCCAGAAAAAACCCCAATGCAATACTTTGTCACAAGTTATGTTGTGTGGGAGACTAGACAAAATGGAATTACCAGTGTTCTCCACATCAACAGTGCACAGCATGATCTTGTTAAAGAATTATACTGCCTCATAATCCTCAAACAAATAACATTATGCTATAATGGATTGTTTTTTACTTCCTAAGCAGAAGATGGTAGGTTTGTTTTTCCTATTAAAGCTAATTTTCATTTCAAGCACAAGATAAATGATACATTGATGTATTTACTTATCCTTTTCTTGAAGTTTACAGCTGGGAAGAGGAAACTTATTTTGTAAATCTGTTGGTGTAAACAAAGCTTACTTTCCTGATTTATAATTTATCATTTTTTTCCTTTTCTACTGCTTTGGATCTGAGTATTGATGGAAGAAACTGTTGGTTAATCAAATGCACTTGCCATTCTTGATAGCAAAGAATGAATTGTTAAATAGACCATCTATTTCATCTTGCTTTCACAAATGGGAAAAGCATTATTCCTAAGTCAAAATAATCATGACTAAAACTCCCTATTTCTTGCTTTTCTCTACTGCGTCCCTCTGGCAACAAAACTGACCGGGAAAGGGAGTCCCGATAGAAGCCCTGTGCATTACCCTGCAGAACTTTTCCTTAATATATAATTGATAATAATGACATGAGCATGGTTTCAGGTCAATTAAATTTTTTATATATCTTTTTTTTTTTTTTTTGACTCTTCTTGTTCAATGCTTCAATCTCTAACTGAAACATTTCCAAATACAATATGCAAATGTATCTGTCAAAAAATATTGAAATAAAGCATTCTAACTTTAAAAGAAAAGAACATTTTTTAAGCCAAAATTATTTAACCGATTTTAACACACACTTCAAGATCATGTTGATACATTTAAGAATATATTACTTAAATGTAAAATTAAAAGTCTGAAAAACATTATGCCAAGTACTTAAAAATCTTTAGACACTTTTGCCCCCTAGCTATTAACCACTAATAACTGCCTTTCTGCATTGGATTGAGAAAGAAATGATCTCCCTGCAAATTAAAAAGCCTTGAAGGCAAATACAAATATACAGGAGCACATTCTATTCATGAATTTCCTGGGCTTATCCTGTCTTGTTGCCACATTCTGCACTTCTTTTTGCCATGACATTGTTTTCTGCCAAATTGAAAATAAATTAATAATTGTGCAATAGAAAGTGTATTGTCATGTTCATTTTTCTCTTTGTGGTAGCTCAGTAAAATATAACCTGAAACACTGCCACCAATAGCTAGATTGGAACATCAGTTTCAAAAACATCAGTCTCAAAAAACATTAAGCATACAAAAAAAAACCCAACCCCACTATGTCCAAAAAATTTGAAAGATGGTTATATCTTCCATGATGGATCCCACTGACATTTTTAGTGAATTATAATATGTGTACCAAGGGCATGTCACATGGTTTCCTGTTGCTTTTATCTTTCCACCCAATGTCAAGGTAGAATAGTCCATTACAATACACTATACTGTTATTCTTTCATGAGAAGTCATGAAGACAATGACCCACTGTGACCAGGAAAGACCACTGTACTTCAAATAAACCAAGGTGTTGCTGAATTTAGCTCTTTCTCTTGGAGTCTTCTGCTGACGACTAGAAACTTTGCAGGACAACAAAGTATAGAACTATGGATGTTTTCCAGAAGGTGCAGATGACAATGAAGGCAGAAGAGCTGATGCTTGCACCTGCTCATCAACACACACCTGGTGAAAAAGACAAAATTCTGAACTTTGACTCTATTCTTTCTTTTCTTCTAAAAAAAGAATCTCCCTCAAGCTTTCACATGAATTAAACAGAAGGAGGTTTTCAATTAATCTACTAGTTTGCAGGTTCAACTCTAGACTCGAGTAAGCAGAGTGTAGAGCCTCCTCCTCACTCCTGTGTTTCCAGCATATCTGTTTCATGGCTGAGCAGGTCTGGCAACATGGTGGAGAGCCAACTGTCCCATGTGACACTGCCATAATCCAGTACTAAGATATCAAGAGGATGTGGAATGATATACATGTAACAGACACATGCCTCATGGAAATTCTGCAATATATTTACTTAGACATCCTAAACATTTCCCAAACATTGGGATGGAATAAACAGATCAGTAGCAAACTAACAGGAGGAACATTTTTTTTTTTGCAATAAAAGTTGTGGTTGTACAGAAGACAAGGGAAAGACAGGGAAAAAAAAAAAAAAAAAGAAAGAAAGAACCCAACAAAAGCCCCAAATAAAATAAAGGGGATATTTGAATTAATTATCCCTTGGTATGAGACCAAAAATAGTCACTCTGGCTATTCACATGAGCTGGAAAAATGCATCCATTATAAAGCTGTGGATTTCCCTACTGGAGGGGAACTCCAGTTAGATGAGACAGTTTACCAATCCACATGTTCCCTCTCCTATCATCTGGGGTTTTGGCTTGCAGGTGGGGAGAATTCACCCATTATCTTCTGTCCAGTTGTCACTGGCACACTCACTTCTAAGTGGCTGCTAAGTATCAGGAATGCTTAGGACAGCATGAAGGCTGGTGAAACCAAAGACAGAGCAGAGCCACATTACTGCCCTGGTGTTTCTTCCTACTCTTCCTAGTGACTGTTTCCTAGTGTTCTCTGCAAGGTTAGATCCAGTGACTGCATTTACCTTGGACAGTAAGGCAACTAGTCAGGTTGAGAAGATGACCCAGACACAGTTAAAGGCACCAAGGTTCTGGACTGAATGCAGAAGTCAAGGTAGGCATCTCAGACTAAAGTTCACTCTGAGGTGGAATTTGCTTGCAGCTGGCAAATAGAGAAAGCTGATTCCTCCTCAGAAACTGAACTCCTCATTCGGAGATTCAGGATTTCATGACTGTCTCTTCCTACCACATCCTTTCTAGAAAGTAGGGATGAGGAAGGCTGTTCTTTCAAAGAACCAAACAGGAATTGCTCCTACAAAGAGATATAGCTGATGGACATAGTGCTGTTTTTCAAGTAAGAGTTTCAGAGTGGGAGCACTCATTCAGGACTGGGAAACACCAACTAGGTCTAGACTGCAAAGCAAAGCAAGGCATGGGACTTATCTATCTCTGAGACCAAAACGATCACATCCACAAGGCATATCACTTGACTCTGCATGTTTGGCCAACATAGATATTCCCAAAGCCCTGCATGGAATCTTTTCTTTTCAAATTTATATTTTGCCATTGGATATGCCTGAATAAATGCAGGAGTAAGTGATGCAACCCATCAGAGCAGTGTCTTTACAGCATGGGAATGGTAATGTGGGCAAATGTCTTGTCTAAGCTGCATAGAAGGTGAGCCAGGCTATGCTAACAGGCAAGTAGTGAGAGTTACAAGCAGTACCATTCTTGAGTTTGTTTCATGTGACAGTTTCAGCTCAGCTTGGTATTCTAGGTCTTCCTACGTTTCCTTTCTCACAGAAGAATCTCAACTGTGAACAAAAGCTGAGGGAAGAGAACCTCAACCTCTCAGGTGGGAGTGCAGGACTTAAAGAGAGTTAAAAGTGCAAGGTTGGTTGTATCTAAGTGCCTATCCTGGAGAAAGGGTGCCTGAGGTCCATGTCCCTTCCCCTGGTCTCACATACCTTACAGTGAAGTGTCCAGGGTAAAATGCAGATCTGCATAACTAGCTCCTTGCCTGCCTGAGGAAAGAATTGGGTTTACATCTGCTGACAAGACTCTGATCACTTGACAGGTTTTTAGAAAAGAGAACCAGGGAGCCCGTCCGTGTGGGCATGTGTATGAGCATGCATGTGTGTTTGGGGGACTATCCCAACACCCACTTGTTCGAAGATATGCTGCTTACAAAGGCATTTTCTGAAGAGCTTAATTCTCTCAATATGGGTATATTTGTTTGTATGTATGTTTGAAGCCCACGTACTGGGCTGACACCCTCCCACTTTAGGAAAAGTAATGACTATCAGTTATATTCCAGCATCATCCAGCATAATCAGGGGGCATTAGGGACTGAGCTGCTCTGGCTGGTGCAGTGTGTACACGCACAAAGAAGAGCCCTTGGCAACCAAGGAGTTTAAAAGTAAAAAATGGAAACTTGTACAGAGCAAAGGTCTCCTAGGGTGAGAAGGTGAATGATATTTTTGTAATTATTTTTGCCATCGGTTTTATCTCTGATTTGTTCCATGTCTTTTATTAGATGTATTTCTGACTTGCTTTGATTTCTGCATGTTGGTGCTGAAATGGGGTAGCCTTGGGTCTAAAAGCCATGAAAGAGGAAAATTACTTTCCCTACTGGTCAGGTATAGAACCCGGAACTCATTTTTCATTTCTCTGCTTTAATTAATACCTACTGCACCCATTCTGGGAGTGGTGTGGTTTAGGATTATTAGGAAACTGACCTTTGAATATGGACCCCTCTGACTCCTTTCCTCTGCAAATTAATTCTGTTATGTCAATATTTATGTTATAATCTCAGGAATCTCTGTATTTGTGTTTGGGAACTTATCCAGACTTTGATTGTCTGGGAGAAAATAGTCTGGTTTGTGTATGTAAAAGCTTTTTCAGGTCAGGCAGAAAAGAAGTAGGTCAAATTTTGCATCCTCAAATTTTGATCTGAGGGATGGGAAAATGAAAATAAAAAGGCATCATGTGACTTAATGCTTATGCTTTCAGATTTTTTTTTCTACTAGAGTTACTCTGAGGACACTCACACAAATCTGTATACACAAATACCAAGGCAGTGACTAATAAACAAGCTCAGTTACATGAAATGGGGCACAACAAGTTCATTAACAGCTGTATAAGCCAGGTACTCATTAATTCTCACTTCCCTTTGTTTGCCTTGGAATTGCAGTACAAGCGGGGACAGTAAAAGGCAGAAGTCTCATATATTCAGCTGATATTATGTGGAGTTGCTATCAGCACACAGGAGAGTATTCTCTATTTGTCTCATTACTATGCCTTGTCAGTTCTAGGTCAAGCAGTATATTTGCTATGATTTTTTTTTAAATGGTCAATTATAGTTTTAATTAAATTAACTTAAAGCTTTAATGACAATTTTTGTAGCTAAAGCCTTTCAGATCCTTTTTCCTTTGTGAGTTACAGCTTCTGAAATAGGATTGTGCAGTTACACCATTTCTAGGTGAGTTTTTTTAACAACAGCAACAAAAGCAATAACATCCTGGACCTTTAACTGCCAGGTGTCCGTAAAATGGCTCTTCTCTGGGGATCTGAAAGGAATGCAAAGGGAAGCATTAACTGGCTTGGCTGGCAGCCTAACCTGCAGTGGCTTTGCCTGTACTGTGGGAAAACTTACTGCAGTGTCACAGCCCTGTTACTATCAATTAGTGTCAATATGCGCAAAGAACACCAGTTATGAAGCCAATGTTCTGGAAATACAACAGGCAAAATGATGTTTTGCAGCAAAGCTGAACTTCCAGTTTGTATGTGAAAGAGGATCCAGGACAGGAAAAACAAAAGCAGATTAGTCATAACTTTTTTCTTTTTTTTTTTTTTTTTTCATATATGCTACTGTTTCAGATAGGTCATGGAAACTAATGAAGTCAGTGTTATGAGATGAAAGGAATCCCATGATGTCCTGATATGAACTCATGGAAGCCTGATAGGAGGATTTGGCAGGGAATGTGGAGGACCTTTTTTTATCATCCAATGGTTCCTAGCATGCTGTCAGCTGAGCAGATAAAATTGGCCCACTTCTCCAGCCTCCCCTCCACTCCAGTATCTTCTAGTATCAGAGAGCTGACTTGATTTTTTGACTCCCTTTGAAGGCTCCGCACGATCCTCCCAAGAGGAGAAGGGGGTCTGTTGACCATGAGACACATACAGACAGCATACAGACCTCCTTCTCGAAGAACTGAAGGGTAAGACAGGGCACACAAGACACCTGCCTGCAGTGCAGGCATCCTACTCTTTTCTGATTTCTGTGGTTAAAGCTTAGAAATAAGGACTGTTAACTATTAGTTCTTCCTTTATCTTTGTAACCTCTCCTTTGCATTTCTCTGTGCTGTGTGCAGTTCTGCACTGGTGCAGCAGCAGAAGTAAAAGTAGCAGCCTATGGAAACTGAACCACATGCATGTAACTATTTCAATTTACATATCTGACACTGCTATCTGCTTCCATTGGGTAACAGGGACAACACTGACATATCCTTACTGCCAGTGTATACTTGCCAAGACCAGAACAGAGCTTGCAAATTGGAGTACGATTTAGTTAATATTGTTATTAGTCATTGCAATCAATTTTCTAGCTAAATTAATCAATATGACTAAAACGGCTGAAGCCTAGTTTAAATTCCATCCCAGGTTATCAGCATTTGTGGGTCTCTTGTCCTGGTATACTGCTACATTTATTTGCTTTAATTTATTTATTTATGTGGAACTGACATTTCTATGCAATTTTAATGGTTTTGGGAAGTGAAGTTTTGCCCTGTCTAAGGACATATTGCTCAGGTGATCAGTGTGTGCAAATCTGAATCAGTCTATTATTAATCATAATTTTGTGGGCCTGCTTGAAAAATAATAGTGCTGATAGTGAAATATATTATTGTTTTCCTGTGCATTGTTCTAGATTATATACAGTTCAGAGAACACATGCTGTGCTCTCCCCCTCTTAGAAACATGACTCCTTGCTAGTAGTAGAAGTATTGCAGTATTATGCACAACTACCTGAGACAACTCTAAACAATCCATCTTGGATACTGGGAGCAACCCAAGTTAGTACAGAGTTCCTACTGGGTTGAAATTATAGCTCATAATACTCCTGGCACCTGAGTGAATTCATTTGGAGCCATCATCAGCATCTCCATATGACACCACATAGCACCATCTAGACAAACCTGGAGGCCCAGGGACTTCAGTCATTGCTGGGCAGCAAAACCTAGATTTTGAGGTTAGCTTTGTAACAATGTGATAGTCCCTGACAAATTGCTTGGCTGCATGATATGCTGATGGCATAGACTGGTGAGGACCCTTTCCAAGGGTGATGAAGCTATTGGTTTTGATATATCTACTCTGGAAAATAATGAAAAAAAATCCTAGATGACTCAGCCATAATTCCTTCCTTGACACCGGTTGCAATGTGATTCCTTTTGCAATCCTCACTCCAGTTTACTTGTATCTTTGGCAGAAAACTTGTCCTTGAACAGTGATTATGCAAGAACAATATTGAGAGCGCAGGTCAGAAAATTCACCCACTAGTAAGACCTAATCTTTTATAGAAGTATTCTCCTAATCTGCATATAGCCATAGTAATTGCCTATAAATGCAACAGTTCTTTTTCTTTCAGGTGTTCTGCTGCATAAAGAAAATAGATGGGAATAGATGGGTAAAAAAAATAAATTTGCCATCTTGAGTAAAAATAACGTATTTCAAGGAAAAAAAAAGAGGCATTGACCTATTCAAACTTGTGTCTTGGTGATTCCACTATATGGTAAAACACCTTCATACTTTCACAGTATTTTTCAAGTAGTGTTTGATCTTCAATACACAGCTTTTAGCACCTGAGATTTAGACCAAAATTCTTGCTTGTCTGCCTGCTTACACAAGGTTGGAAAGGACCTACCAGATCATCTAGTACAACGGTCCTCCTATCACCAATACTACCCACTAAGTTACTAAATCGTGTCTCGCAGCACCTCGTCCAGATGATTCTTGAATACCGCCACGGACGGCGACTCCACCACCTCCCTGGGCAGGCCACTCCAGTGCCTGACCTCTCTTTGGGAGAAAAAGTTTTTCCTGATATCTAATCTAAATCTCACCTGGTGCAACTTGTGACCATTTCCTTGAGTCCTATCATTAGTTATCTGGGAGAAGAGGTTGACCCCCTGCTCTTTGCAATCTCCCTTCAGGAAGTTGTAGAGTATGATGAGGTCTCCCCTGAGCCTCTTCTTCTTTAGACTAAACAATCCTTGCTCCCTCAGCTGTTCTTCATAAGACTTGTGCTCTAGACCCCTCACACAGTCTTCAACACTATTTCTTTCTAAAAAGAGGACCCAAGCTTCTCTAGATTTGATGTTCTCCTTCTGCTATCCATTACATTTCACAAAAATGCAATATAAAGTTACCACCTCAAATTGTCAAATAATAACCTGTGTACTCAAAGGTTTGTATATGTCCACAACTGCAGTGGGGCAAACATATTCTGCCCATATGTGTTCTACTGTTAAATATTTGTGTAAAATATCATTATTTTTGAGAGTGCTACTTTAACCTGTTTACCTGTTCCCTCCTGCTCAAATTGGAGGTCTGAATACCATGTTTTGCATAGCTTTTTTGCCGGTTTCACACTGATATATGGAACATGACTGGATAGCAAGAAGATGCAGATGAAGTTCTGGATTTAGCAGCACAAAAACCTACAAAACTGGGCCAGAATAATCCTAGGCATAACTGAGATAAATGAGCTAGAAAACACCTTAAAAGATCACTCTGTTTCCCTGACCAAGAGAGTATCAGTTCTATCAAAGGTACAGTTTATCTAATTTATTCTGAAAGACCTCAAAACTGGAGATTTCATGATCAACCCATGTAATCTCTTTCAGTGTCTCACAGCTTTCGTTGTTGGGAAGCTATTCTTGACATCTTAAATGAAGTCACCTTGTTGGACCTAGTTCTTTCAATTTTTCCTTCTAAGCCATGTTTTCCAATCAATTATTCATTCTTGTTGGTTTCTCCCTCATGACCTTCAGGTGCTCCACCCCTCACTTGAAGTGCTTTTTCTGGTTCTGGGCAGAAGACTTTAAGCAAAACCTTGCCAGTACTAACCTTCCCTCACCTTAGAGATAACACTCATGTTTGTCCAATTTTGTTTTTCACCAGTATGACAGCTGATTCAAGATCAAGTGATAACGCAATTTCTATGACTTCTCATAAAGACAATTTATTCACCCCTTCCTGCCGTATCTATCTGCTTACAACAGTTCTTACAGGGATGCCATTTTTTTGCTCCAGATCATTTTTTCAAATAATCAAAATTATTTTGAATTCTGCTCCTATCTTCAAAAGTACTTTCAGGCATTTCCAATCTGATTTTATGCAAAGATCTAATAAACATACTTTTTTCTATCATTCAGGATATTTTTTAGTGAAAATATCAAGTATCAGGCCCAAGCTTTGCAAAATACATTGTTACATTAAAGGTAAAATGAAGGTGAGAGAACAATCTGCAATAATTTATAAATTGAACCAATTGACTTCTCTCCACCCTGACACAAGAGGACAACCAGTGATCAGTTGATCATAGGTGCGTATTGGCTTTTCATGTTCTTCTGAGGCAGTGTGATCAGCTATTACTCTAGATATGTAATGGAGTCCAGTATAGGTCTTTTCATGGAAGGAGCAAATTATATGCATTGGGATATTATTCTGTCCAGATACTATATTAGGTACCATATATAAATATTCCTCTANTGAGAAGGAAGATGAAGAAATCATCACCACATTAGAAAGTTAAATGAAAGAGCATTAAGGATGTTTCTTGAGGGTGTGTAAAGGGAAATTTTCTTTTCAAAATTTGGAGTAACTTGACTGCAGACTGAGGTTAAAATAAGAATATATACTGAATGTTGGACAGAGGTCCAACCCTGAATGTCAGACAGGTGTCAGAGACATTGGGGAAATCAGGACCTTAAAGTGATCTATAAAGGGATTTGTGCTTTTCTCTTTCATAAGGCAAAAGGAAAGAAGGACTCATTTAGTTTTCACCTGAGGAAGGAAAGGTTTAGCAGTAAAGATATGTCTGAACAATGGAACTTTACAGAAAACTGAACAGCAAGAAGTCACAGATTAATAAGAAGACTTGAGAGATGCCTTTAAAGATTTTTGAAAAGATAGCAATGACAGACACCAAGGTGCAACCAATGATTATCCAGTGAAGTCTTACCTGCATAAAATTATTTGCTTTGTGAATAAAAAAGAGAAGAATTGATAAGCAGTTGTTCAATCCTTTTGCAACTCATTCCAGACCCACTGAAATCAATGGAAAAGGTACATTGACTACATGAGGTTTGGAATAAATCCCTTAGAGTGTGCCATTGAAATGTTACAAGATAAATTAATCCCTGGTGTAATTTTATTAAAGTAAATTTGATTTGTCATAAGGGTCTGCTATGTCAAATATACATCCATTCTTTCATTTACTCATTCTTCCTTCCATTCATTCACATGGGATCTCAGTGTGCTGTAAACAGAATGCTTACTGGAAAGAACAGGAAACGTGCATTGTGAAGAACATTTGCTAACGAGAAATATGGTTTTAAATAGTATTTGTTTCAGCACATATTTGAAATACCTTTCATAATTATGAAACTTGCAAGGAAAAAAAAGCTACAAAAAAAGCTGCCAAAAAATCCCCCACACACCATGAGGGGGACCCTCCTCATATTCCATTAGGTTTGTGGTTCCTATCTATCTGATGAAAACAGCACTGAGCTGGAACAAACAATGCGTCAAGGATGATTATGTAACACGAGATGAAGAAATATTTCTCAACCCAGTGCCAGGAAAGCTACAGGCAATTCTGGAAGTCACATGCTTTCTGGTGGGATTTTTTTGCATTTCTGTTTTTGTATCTTGTACAAAAGGGTAGCCCTGTTTCGGAAGTCAAGTTGCAGGAGGAAACAGCCAATAGAGAGGATCTTTTCTGTGTTTGTGAATTCCGGTTGAACCACAACGGGCACATTCTTCCTTCTCTCTTTTGTGTGTGTGTTTGGAGTTTTGTTCTTGTAGTAGTGAAAGTTAAACGGATAGAAAGGGATCAATGGAGACATTGTTGAACTGACCTCTGGTGACCATCAGAAAACAAACGACGGCCAGTAGATGGACATTGATGTAGCTAGCCATAACTGTAGTGTATGGTATCTACTCAAATAACTATTGTAGACTGGATTCTATACTGTTATGTTTTGCTTGTAGTGTCACTAAAGGCCAAATGTCAGTGGGATACTAAGCACTGTATCTTAAGAAAACAGCAAATAAATGTCTGGAGGAAAAAAACCAAACCAATAAACCAAACCAAACCAAACCAAAGAAAGAATTTTGCATAGTAACATATGATATGTCTGCAAGGCAGTGGTAAATTGATAATTAGAGCTATGAAAAGATTAAATGCAATTCAAAAGAGATTTCTGTGAACAGTGCCAGTTTCAGCTGTCCCAAGCTGGCAAGAACATGTCTGCATGAGGAAGGCAGGGGCTGAACAAATCCTAAACTTCAGTGCAAAATTCAATCAGTCCACAGGACTGGCAGAACTTTCACACTAAGCAATTCTGTCTAACTGCATAATCTGGAACAGCAGAAAACATTGCTGCAATATGGAGCAAAATCTATGAAAATTGCTTTCAAAACAAGGATGCTTTTATACTAGGATGCATCCACAAATTTTTATCTTGATAACTTCAAAATTTTTGCACAAGTATCACTAACTTCAGTCTGTGAAAGACTTAATTAAGTTGTTTCAAAATATTGTATTCAGTATTTAGATAGTCAGTGAGAGATGGATGTGACATAGGATCTGTAAGAGACAATCTTCTTCAAAAAAGGATAGCGTGATGCAAGAGGAACAACACTGTACTCTCGTGCTCTGGTGGCTGACTCCCACCCTAAGCACAGAATTCAGATTACAAAGGAAAACACTCATATTTAGGTATCTAGACACCCAAAATGTCACTCAGATGCCTAAGTCTGGTTAATCACTCTTGCACTTCTATTGACAGCAGTGACCAATTCTCAATTTACAAGGATAGTTTAGACATTTATTTAATGTCTGCACAACTTGATTTTGATATCTGGATTTGAGGACTAGATCCTACCTCAAGATTCATATCCTGCTAGTATTTCAGATGTTAGATTATAATTTAGCCATCAAAACATAAAATTACTATAGAAGTGGTGAACTCTTGCGTTGAAAACAGTTACAGTGAGTGAAAACTTTGGGACAATACTTTAAAAAAGCCTATTATTTTCTATTTGTCCCTTGGGAACTACTTAAATGTCACAAAATAAACACTAAATATTAAGTGTCAGAGACCTATTTCAAATTTGCACCTTAACCCAGCTTCATTTGCCAAGTAAATAAGATTAATTAGTTGGAGGATTATGTTTTTTTTGTGGAAGTGAAACAAATTTTGTATTTGTCTGAATCACTGGCAGTATCTAGCAAAAGCCTTTACTCATTCCTGTGAATAAATCAGGTGATCAGGAGAAACAAAGACCATTAAAGGACAGGCAAAGGAGGAGCTTCCTGTCTCCTGAATCAGGAATCCGCTATGGGTACTGTAGTGTTTTGTCTCCTTACTTTCACTAATGTCACTTCCTCTTCTCAGAAAAGGAGAGACCACAAAGTAGAGGAGAAACAACCTTCCTCTCCCCTATCCCCAGGAGAAAAAAAAAATAAAAAGGAAAAAAAAAATTTAGAGAACATCTTTCCTCTCACTGTTCTATGTAGCCTTCTAAGGAATGACCCTGGATGGCAAAAAACCCCACAAGACTAAAATGATCCTTTTATTCTCTTCTATTGAACTCTAAAACAGATGGCATTTTAGATTCAGGAGCAGTAAGAATTTTATAGAAAATCCCAGGTAATTTCCTTATTGTTTTGCTGCTTCCACTTTTTGTTAACTGTCCTTTACTTATCATTATTGAGGAGACTGGTAGCAAGGGAGATGAAGGGAGATGTGCATTCACTTTTATCACTTTAAATTTAAATATACGCAGCCACAGCCTGGCTCCAATACCACAGACTATCCAAAAGGTGTGATTCAAGTATGTTATGTATATTTCTATTTTGCAGACCCTTCAAACAGCTTTTATATTTCCGATTTTTTCTTTCACAGATGATCCAGTGGCTCAGGAAAGGATGGCCACCACCAGAGAGACTTTCTTAACTTCTCAAACTTCTTGCAAACATCTGACCATGCCAATAAAAAGAATAATTGAAAAAATAGCCAGAAGGATGTGTTAAACATTCCTGATTGAGGAATGGATGAGGCTGTTACTTTTTTAATCTAAATCTGAGCATATTCATATTCTGAGGACTTCAAGGCTACAAATACTGTCCCAAAAATCAAACAAAACAGGTCAAATTCTTCTCTCAGTTATACTATTATATGGGACATCTCTATCGAATTCAGGCGATTTACAGGCATATATAAACTGAGTCAGGATCTCCACCATAGAATATTAAAACTCTAGATTAAATGTTCTTTAGCATATTTTAAGTGCCAATGCATATTAGCAAATATAATATTTATTTAATGTTTTATTTTAATATCCATTTCAATTGTAGTATTTGGTACTTGTTATAAAACACTAAATTTTATCAATGCAAAGTACTCACACCCCCCTAACAGGAATAATGCCTCTAGAAAATCTTCAGAAATAATGTCTTCTTTTCTTGATCCCTGTGGTAGTTGGGCCAGAAATGAACTACTTTTGTGAGAAGAAGAAAGGACAGAGAGGAAACATAGCCTAAATTTGTGCCATATATTTGCTGCTGTGTGGACCTCTCACACAAAAGGTTATTCAGATCAGTAGCATGCTTAAAAGGGCATCTCAGTGGAGCAGTGAGAGTCTGGTCACACTATACTCTGAACACAGGATCTGTCCTTAGGGTTTCTGTGGGTAAAACTTAAAGATGATTTTTAAGAAATTAATTACTACTACTTTTCCTTCTGCTCAAGATTTTATGTACACCAAGGAAAAAGCCTTGTTTTCCATTCTCAATAATTCAGGCTAGCCAAAGTGAGAAATCCCCATTTCACAGAGAGGAAACAAAGCAGTTGAAGAAACTCTTCACTGAAGCAGCAATTAAGCCCGGATCACAGTTCACATATGAGGTAAAAGACCTCTGCAGCAGTCATCTTTCAACTAGAAAAAAATCAGTGTGTTGCCGCAGAACACTTCCTGCACAGTGACACTGAGCGTGAACTGCTGTCTCCTTTGAAGATAAGTACGTGAACTTGTTGCTTATTTTCTTAATGATGGCAATAGAGACTTCCTCTGCAGAAAATAGGGGATGTGTCAGGTAGAAGAAATAGTCTACTGTATCTTTGCCTTTGCATTTGCTACGTACCACTTTATCTCTCTCAGAGAGAGACTATTCCAAACTTGCAACGGATTACATAGTTCTCCTGTACTGCTTTTATTTAAAGTGCAATATAGACAAGTGTTTCTTCTTCTGGGCCCAAATGTGGAATTCCCCTAGAACTACCCTGGCTTGAAGCCCAGGATGAACAAAATTCAAATGAAAGTCAATAAATGTAATGATTTCATCACTGGAATTTCCTGATTCCTGGGAACGGCCTACATTTTCCGAAAAGTCACTTAGATTTGAGGTTTCAGGGTTGAGTACTCTTCAGTGCTTGCTACCTAGTGGAATTTCCAACCTAGTTTTAGGTTCCCAGGTGAGTGCAGAAAATTCAACACCTGAGAAGCCAGTGGTCTGAAAAGTGTTTTGGTTTTAACCACTATTTGCATACCACACTGGCTTCACTGTCACAATGGGGAAAACCATTCATCACAACTTTTCATTATTTCTTCCATATGTAGGTGAATAAGAAAAATAAAATCATGCGCAGTCACAAAAGTTACATTGTGCACCTGGAATTATACTTCAATGCCTACTTTTATTTGCTCACAATTCTAAATAAATCAGTGGAAAAGACTATTTTCTACCTTATAAGCAAGCATACATCTCTGACTTCTTGTGAATTTTAAATTCTAAGTATCAACCTTGCATTATTCATATTTTATGTGAAAAACAATAAATTTCCACTATGATTTACATTTTTGTTGTTTCTTAAACATGCCAATATATCAAAAACAGAGAGATATTGAGAGTCTTCTTTTCCAAGTCCTCTATTGATCACCCAGAAGCAGATAAAATGGAATTCAGACTTCTCCCTAAGGAAGTATAGATGCATTCAAAATCTCTCACTTCAGCTAATAGTTTGCTATGCCAGAATGAAATCAGAAAACTGACTGAATTTATCTGTCCTTTCAAGGACATGTTTCTGCACACAGCATGATCTGTGACCTGTAGTAAATCAAGCATGCGTAACTATGAACTAACATACTACTTTTGTATGCTGCCTCCCTCCAATTAAACAGATGTATGGCTTATCTCAGTAAAGATTGTCCATCAACCAGCAGCTGCCATTGTTCTTTTTCTTTTAGCTAGAAATTCCTACCTCTCAACAGTAAAACACATTACTGCATTTTTGCGTTATTTTCTCCTTAGCTATTTCTTTGCCGGTTAATCTTACTGCGTTTCTATGAAATGGAGGGCATATACTCGCCATTGAATGAAGCAGATCTGGAGTTTGGACTGGACACAAGGAATAATTAAGATAAACAGAACTGCTTCCATCTTGATTTGGTACCAGCCAGAACTAGTACTCAAAAAAATGAGGCAGGAATTTAGAAGGGGAAGGGGGGATTGAACTTGTTATTAAGATGTGCTTTCCTGTTTACATATATGGAGCAAAATGATAATTGTGCAGATACAAGTATTTTTTATCATTTTCTGCTTTGTAGGTGCACTACCTCCAAACATGAACATTCGCTTAATGTTGCTTCATTCTCTACAGTTTTGAACAATGACACAAATCTCCAAAGCATGTCACAAACATTATTCTTCAAAATGGTGAAAAAGGGGAAAGCTGTATCTAAAAGTTGATGAGGAGTGGAATTTGGGAAAAGAAAATAAAGGGAAGCTTGATCCAGGAATCTCAACAGATTTAAAGACGCATTCTTCACAAATATTGCTTGTATGTTTGAAGGCCATTACAGTCAAAATAGGACATTCAAATCATGTTCTTATTTATATAGTACTGGAGTGTATGAACCCTGAATGTATTAGTTCAAGGCCAACGAAGCTCTCAGTGGTTTATGTTTGAATTTGATTTATGTATACAAGCAAAAGTTTATTTCTCCTATGAAAACACGTGACAAGTTTCTCAGAGGATTTTCTGTGACCAGGGCACTGTAGGCCACCATGGAATCATCTGTAAATGCCTGTGCTGCAGATGCCTGCTTTAGTTACACTCCACAACATGCACTTTTGTATGAGCACTTTTGCAAAAACGCAACATTTGCTCAGGTCCAAAGGCAGCTATAAAAACTTGTCTGAAAAGAGACTTCTCTAAAAAGGGGAAAAGGACAGTGCAATCTGGTGGGTGGATGGATTGGAACACACACAATGATGATATTATGAGCAATAATAAACAAGATGTGATATATTTCACTCAGTTGATTTTCCTCCGCAACTTCTATGAAAAAAAAAGAGATAACTTTTACAACTCTTAGTAGTCCTGTCGAGTGAGACAAGGAGCTCTGACTTTGGCAGCACCAGAGCAGAGCCCAGGTTAAAGGGCTCCCTTTTATCTCCCCACCCACTGCAACAGCGGCAGCAGCAATTCAGAGCTTTGCCAGGCTGCTTCTGTTTTCCGCTCTCCTTCATGCAGCTAGAGTTACTATGAGCTTCCAAGGCTCGTGTATGAGAAGGAGATGAGCCCACCTCTCATACTGGCCCAGGGCTCTGTGCTGTCTATGCATGTTACTTGGGCTGTGCTTGGTGCTGGAGTAGCCCTTATCTGCCAGGAAAAGCAAAGGCATCAGATGACTGTCCCTGCAGCTGCAGTGTGCGGGCTGGGTAATGCTGAATAGGGTAAAATTCATCTTAGCACGGTGAAACACTGCACACCTAAACAGAGCTGGAAGACTGAAGAAGTGAAAAGCAGACAGGAGGTGAGGTTGCTATGGCAAGTGCTGGAGAATTTTGATTCGTGTCCAGAGAAATGAAGCTTAGAAAGGTTTGGCCAGGTGGAGAAAAGGGAAGACATGCCTGCACCTTTTCACTTTCTCTAGCAACAAAGGGTAAGAGTGAGGTAGGGCCAGGAGATGAGTTGGTGAACGGGGAAAAATTATTCCTTCAAACTCAGCTTTACAACCAACATCAGGCCCCAAACCTGTCAGAGTCCTTGTTTTTTGGTCTCGTCATCTTGCTGGCAGGTGAAGGGCAGTCAGAGCTGCCACGTGTCACAAATAACACATGGCACCTGAACATCTGTCACGCCTCCTCACATCTCAGGTAGAAGGTCACTCGCTGTACTCCCAGGGAGCAGCACTATTTGTCTCACAGGAACACGCTGCAGGCCGAAAGTCAAGCAATCACAGGCTCCAGGCTCAGTTGACTGTTGTTAATAATTCCTTGTAGTTCACAACCTTTGTAACCAGGCTGGGCTTCATTTCCCTAAGCAACTCAGCCGGCAGCTATCAGGAGATGTGTGAAAACAGAGATAATCCAAATATATAATTAAACAAATAGCCATAGGCTTAAGAAAGGTAGACCTTTCAAGTTTTAAAGGGTACATGCTCCGGTTAGCATTATGATAGAGGACGCCGTGCTGTACTAACTGCCGTGGCACGCTGCAATCTCTTCAGCCTCACCCAGAGCTCAGGAGCAACCTGATGAGCTCAGAAAAAAGCAGCCTGTCCAGCGTGGCTTCTCAGGATAGCCAAACCCATGCAAATTAAACAATCCTGTGAAGATACCCTCAGCCATCAGTAAAACTGAGAATCCTAGAAAACTGGGAAAATGCTTACTGTACTAATCTGGGACCCACTGGGCAAGTGAAGGAAGACTGAATCTTTTGAAGTTCATCTTTTTTTAAGAGGCTATCCCCTGCTGGGGGAAAAAAACCCATAAACAACAAAAACCAAGTTGCTGACCCTTTGGGTCAGCTTGATTGCAATCTCTGCTCATTTTGTTGTCAGTGAAGTGTGCTGTAGCTGTAACCACTGAGCAATAGAAAAGAATGAGTGTATTAATTGCTAAGCTGTATTAAGAATTTAAGTAAACGATAAGTTTGGAATTTCCTTTAATGGCTTATTTACTATACTTACAGTAATGTTTTGAACTATGAACTGAACTTTTAGATCTGTCATAAGACTTTTCTTACTTTGCCTGGAGACACATAACATGTCAGCCTTCTGCTGTGAGCTATTTTGCTATGCAGTATTGGGGATTTATTCACTTTCACTCAAATTGGCTCAGGTGGGATTGTGCTTACAGAACAACTTTGTTTTCAGTAAGCAAGAATGAAAGTTTCATTTAGGAAACAAGCTCAGGTTTCCTAGGGTGAGGTGAATTTTACCCCATGAAATCTTCTTAAAGCCAATGAAAGTCTTAATTTTCTTGTGCTTTAAAAAGAACAAAGATTAATTATGAAATTTGCAGTACGACTTGCAATACTATATGTGAAGTAGCACCTGTGAAGACATAAGGGAAAGGTATACAGAAAGCTGATATGCTTAGAAAGTACAGACAAGCTTTTAGATATTCAAGCACTTCTTGAGTCAGAAGAAATTTTATACATTGAGATGTCTTTACTGAACTTTGACACAGGAAATACTATGCAGAGAAATTTCTGTAAAAACTATTGTAGACTGGCAAGAAGTACACAGGAGGTGCCATTTTCTCAGTGGACTATGCAGTGGGATTTTGGCTATGGCAGAGATGGGGCAGTGTATGTGTGACAGCAATTTTGACCTCTAAATATTAGCTTTGCCTCAGCGTAACTTGTATTTTTGCATGATGGTCCATAGCTTGGGGCTTCAGGAGAGGTTACAGAAGGGCTTTAGTCAAATAGTAATGCAAGGGTGGCACGGCAACTTAAGCAATAACAGTTCATTAACTAGCTGGAGTCACCCTGCTACTCTGACCTGTTTGGTAACCAAACAACTCTGGATAGCTTGAAAGCCTCACTACAGTGAGGCTACACTTACAGCTTACGCTTACAGCTACGCTTACACAAGCAAAGTTGTCCCAAATGGTATAATGCAAGTGTGCTAAATCAAGTTGAATCTTAAGCTCTGTGAGTGGGTATCATACATGATATTGATCAACTTCAATTTAGTAGTGATAGACATATTAATTCATCCCAAAACACTACCTAATTTGACTTTAAAATAAAAGTAACTAGAGAAAAGAGAAGTCTCAAAAGAAAAAAAAAAAAAGCTCAGCAGAAAGGAGTGCTGTTCCTTTTTAAACCCTTATTACTTCAACAAACTGCAAGCTCTTTCATTAAAATACGGTCTATTTCATTAAAAAGATCTGTTTATTAGCTAGGCTAAGAGTCTTCCAACTTAACTTTAAACATCTAAAAGACGGACCTTTCAGTCTGAGCAAGTAATTTTATCTTTTCCTTATAGCAAGAATCTGGCAACAAGGTGATTCATGTGACCTGTCTTCCAATTGCTATCTGAACATGAGACGAATCTGTCTCTGCCTATTTCTCCTCACTGACTGTAAAGAGAGTTTAGGGTGAATAGTTCAGTCTTAGATGGTTAAGTTTTAGATATGTAAGTTATGGTAGACTAAATCTTATCCTTCCTCTATCTTCCTGCCTATATTATTTCTTTCATTACATTTTCTGCTGTATTCATTTAGTCTCAGCAGTAAAATTTCCTCAACCTATCTTGGGAATCGATTCCCCAGTATTGCAGATCAGAAGTCACATATCTTACCCTGATACTCAATAATATCAAATTGCTTCCACAGATTATCTCAGAAGAAAATGTCTTAAAACATTCAGCTGTCACTGACTTCTGGTTCTCTCCTATTCTTTTCTTTCTTTGCTAGTCTCCTTTTCCATGTAATTGTTGTGTAATAGGTCTCTAAATGTTTAAATTATCAAGCCATGAATGATTGGAAAAATACATAATAGTAACAAAGATTTCAGTAGTGCAATAACTGCAGTAAATAATTTGTTAATTTTCTCACCTCACTCCTTGAGTCTTGCCGTTTGTATTTGGAAGCTTGTTCTAGGGATGAAAGAGGAGCTCGGTTCTGCTTGTTGAATCTTTGAGTTTTATATTTTGTTTGAACAAGAAGCCAAGGCAGTGGTTACTTTGGAAGCATCAAAATAACAGAAAACATAAGCAAGAGAGTATGCATAACAAAGTAAACTGTTGATTTTCACACAATCCATAATGATCTAGAAAATCATTACTAGTAACATTTGCTGAAAAAATTCCACTGACAACACTTACCAGACTGCCTGACTTCTAGCATTATTTTACAAATCAATGCAACACAAAACAGTACAGTGCAAGCAACTTCATCAAACATATTTTCCCCTCTGTTGTTACTCTTATCTTAATATAAGAGCTCAAAATACATAGTCAGAAATGTAAATAGCATTTTTCAGTTTTACTGCATTTGCTTTTTTGGCAATTATGTTAATTTATTATATGCGAAACATATTGTATTTATTATATGTGTGTACTGTATAACTTGCCACATTTCTGTACAGCATGTGTTACTTTAGGATTTGTTAATGACACAGTAATTGCTGTGTTTTTCTGAGTTGGATTGTCATAACCTGTCTGAGCTCTACAGAAACACTGGCTAATACATGTTCCCACTGGGAAAACAAACCGAATGGAAGACAAAAAAGAAAACCAAACTGCAACTACAGAAAATTATTACTATTATTACAAAGTTATTTATAAAACACAAGAAATGGTAGAAATCCATGTGGAAATATTACATTATATGCAGGGAAATTTAGCTGCTTTTTGTTCTGTTTCTAGTCTGCTTAGCCCAATTCTCCATAAGAACTTCTGCAAACCTTAAACAGGATCACACAAAGTTTGTTCTCAGATATATGCACCTAGAAAGCAAATAAAATGCAGGCTCATTTGAAGTCTATAGAAAAACTGCTGGGAAAACTTCAGGTAGCTGAGGAACATGACATGGACTGCAGTGCTCTGTGGTATATTCCCACTGTATTCTGTGCTGGACAGAAGATGATGTTTCTGCTTCACAGCAAATTTGGAGGTTTGGAATTTGCAGGATTGAAATAAAATATCTGGCATACAGCCACAATATGTACTTGTACCAAAACATAGGTCAAAGGCTTTTTATTCAGAAATCTCGTTGAAAGCATCTTCAAAACCTGTTCAGCTCCATTAATGATTCAGCTTCAGTAAAACAACACCTTTCAAAAAAAACACATTTTGTCAGAAACTGCCTGACCAACTCTGCCCTGTGTTTAGAAAGGCCATTTAAAAATAGGTTTAAAGGCAATTTTAGAATTGCAAATTAGGGGAAATCTATTTACTTGAGAAGTGTAGGTCCATAAATAATGCTGAACTTCTATCTTCATCTAGCAACAACTGGTATTTCTGACAAGTTGCAATTACTTTTCAAGGACAAAAGCTGCATGTGACTTTTCAGGACAAACCCTTCAATTCCTGCTCAGAACTCGGCAACCTTTCTGTTACTGACCTCTGTTACAGAGTTATCTGCCTTTTTTTTTTTTTAAACCAGCTACCTGACCTTTTGTAGAAAAAAAAATATAATTCTAACAAACAAGAAATGTACTACAAAGAGAATAGCTTATAGATCTGCCCATAGAGCAGCTTTCTGCTATCAGTTTGTCTCTCTGCTATTTGCTTGTAGCCGCCCTGTCCTCTTCTGCCTTCCAGCATCTGTGATAATTACTTTGTTGTGTTATATTTCCAGAAAAGTTCTTCTCTGGACAATATCCTTGCATTTTTACATATCTGAAAACTGTCTTGTTCACAGTTGGAGCTTTAATAATATCAGAGAGGATTTGACATAATCGCCAGGATTTCAAACTGGCCTTGCAGAAAAATGGGGCTTGTCTGTGGGGCAAATTCACAAAGAGTAAAAAATTCAAAAGTTTCTCATTTGAGTTAGGTTCTCTCGTGAGACCCCTGTTCTCAAAATATGGATTACAGAGTGAATGAAGAGAAATAGACAATTCTGCCTCTGTCAGTACTAACCAGGCAGCTCTAGTTTATGCAGTGTTAATTAACTCATTTGAAAAAGACATGACCGTAAAAGTCTCACCTTTTATTGAGAATTTTTAATACTAAGCCATTCTTTCGTAGTTTATATTGGTTCAGACTACCAAAATTATAGGTCATTTTGCTAAATAAAAGCCGTCAGGTTATTATTACACATATTATTATCACACATTACTAAGGAAATCTCTCTAATGTCTGTCGGTCAAAAATGAGAAGGTTCTGTAAGATTGAAGCTAAATGTGCACTCTGGGAAGCTTCCATGAAGTTTTGAAATTGGTGTTTTTTAGCCACAATTAAATAAGATTGCACAGTATGTGCTTGTGAGAGATTGTGAAAAAGGCTGATTTTAAGAAATTAATTTTAGTGAGTTGAATAGATCCATCTGAAAATAATTCCAGATTTAGACTAGTAGGGGTTGAAAAAATTATCTTCTCAGACAGTGTATGTTTGAATTTAGGAAGCCTAAAGCACTTTTTGCCATGCTATTGTCAGGCCTTAAAGGTACAAAAATCCTCCACATGACTTTTCCCTGCTAAATGGCTTCTTGTTCTGAGGTACCTGGAAACAGGTCTGGTTTTCAGCTCATTTTCTGTTCAGCCCTCTGTGAAAATCAGACTGGAGTGGTGGTTTGTGTGTTGCAGTCTCCCTAGGAGAAATGCAGGCCATGAGGAAAGCACGGCTGACAGGTATTTGAAATTCCCTTTAGGTATGCTCTCACAACAAAATCCCAGGGGACAGGATCTTGCAAATATACCATGTACCGGCCATTGGACTGCCATGGGATTGCTGGCACTTCAAACCTGTGGTATATGATCACTCAAGAAAGAGTGATCAATAATTCAGACAGTGCCAATTTTGAAGGGTTGAAAAATCTCATATATTAGATACTTTGAGTGTTTGGGACCTGACAAAGCAGAAATCCCCAAACCTTTGTTTTCTGGTGTAATTTTCAATATATTCTAACTAGAGAAGATGTATTACAAGGTGATAACCCAAGAAATATGCAGGGAAAGTGTACAGTGTTTGAACTGGATTGATTAATTAAATTGACAACACAGAAGTAATTAAAAAAATACTAAATCAACTTTTTCTGACAGAGAAGTTCCTACTTTCAAGTCAATTTTTTGTGCAGACTGCACATATAATCTGAGAAGGAAGGGTTTTGTGTGCTATCATAGGATGTAATTATCTGAAAGAGAGGGATATGCAAATATAAAAATAAAATAAAATCTATATTACAGATAATTGTACATCATATCTTTCTTCATTCCAGTTTGAGAATCTTTAAAAGCACTTTAGAGTGGTTAATATTTCGTCTCTACTGACCTGTGTTGAGCTTGCTCAAGATTTATGATCAAATATAGTGTTTTTCAGAATCAATAGTTGGCTGGTCTGAAAGGATTTCTTCAGGCACGTACACCTAGGAGGCTGTCTGAAGATGCTGAACAATTTTCTGCTCTGCAGCAAAGGGCCATGGGGGATTTTATCATAAGGTCAATTGCTTACGGGTGGATGGAGTTTTCGGGTCTTTTGCACAATTATTTTGGTCATCGCTTTCTGCAACCAGGAAGGAAAAATCAAAATGTCTCAGTAAGTTTATTCAATGTTGGTGTCAAATTCGTATTATAAATTGTTGTAACTCTGTTTGCTTCAATAAAATGGTGTTGAATTATCTCAGTTGAGTACACTTTGGTATGTGGGTTCGGTCTCCCTGCTCTTACTCATCAAATATCATGTTGTAGAAAAACACAGCATTTTGTATTATCTTTGGAACTTGTGAGGGATTTACACTTTCCATTGAAATCTTTATGACTAGATAGTACTGCTGTTTGCTTATTGCTATTCAATTGCCAACTTAGAGTCGGGCAGTGGTTGGAACCACAGGGACAGGGCGTCCAGGAGGTCTGCAGGTGGCAGAGGGGAGCAAGACATCAGCACTGCAACAGTGTGAGACCTCCCCTGGCCTCCTGATGCCAATGCTGACTAGAAAGAAGCATGGCTGTGGTTGCCTCCTCCCACCAATGGACTTGAAGGAGAACCATGGTGAATAATCTCTTGGGCCCTCACTCAGTTGAGAAGATTTTCTAGTGAGACATCGACTAGGCCACTCAAGAGCTTTCTGAGATGCATTTTAAAAGTTGTCAAGCACCTAATTCCTGTTGAAATCATATTGTGTATTATAAAAATATTGGTGTGTTTTTATAACAACTCACTCATTCGTGTGAGCATATACATCACTGTGGAATGGACACTATCTCCAAAGAATCTAAAGAGAATGTTTTTGGGGATCCAGTACAGCTTTCTGTACTATATCTGCTAACACAGCTGTACTAAAAGGATGATGAAATAACTACCAGAAGGAAATGGGCTGTTAGGAGAAACAATAAAAGGGATAAGCAATGCATAAATCCAGAGAAAGAGAAGGTAAATTGAAATCCAGGCAATAAGAAAAAAATATCACTTAATCATTTGATTAAATGAGAATCCAATGGGCAAATGAACTTTTTATTGTTTCCTGAGACGGTATAACATAAGAATTGAGTAGGCCTCCTCAGAAAGTAACAAAATGCGGGCTCTGCATTTATGGATACTAAACTTGCTAATAGCTGTCTGCTTTCCCAGGCTTAGATTCTAACGCATTCACAAAGAGAAGCATTTCTCTGGCTCAGCCATTTTTGAAGTGCACATCTAGATGAAATCAGTACAACATTAATGTCTACAAAGGGCATTAACAGAAAATTTAGACGTGGGGCAGAGATTTAGGATTCTCTGAATAAACATCCTACCGTAATCAGAAATCAGCAAGTGTTAGATATTCTTTCCTGCATCAGAAACACCAGAAGCAGGAGGAAGAAAGAAATGTGTTCCTCTAGTAACTCTTTGTGTTTGCCCTTATCTTTTCTCACATTTGTACTCTGTCCCCTTTCTCTCAGAATTTCTGACCTAATCACAAATCTTAACTGATCTATGCTCAAGCTCAACTTTATTTCTTTACAGGAGATAGTATTGTTGGACTGTCCAAATTGAGTAGGCAGATTTTTTGTTCTACCTTGACTGTATTAGATTAGATGCTGTACTGTCTTCTACTTATTGCTACTTACTGCTTACTTTTGAACACATAGTCAACCTTCACGTAATTTTTAGGAACTGGCATTGATTTTGATTTTTTTTTCTATGCTCTCTCACTTGTTATTTTTGTCAGTACTCAGCTGGTCCTATACATTCTTCATGAGCTGCTTTGTTATGTATGACTGTATACTATGATATTCGCCTTAAACAAAAGAAGGATTTAATCCATCTGATTTTTAATCATCTCATGTCTTTTTGGTTTTCTTTGTCTTGCACAACCTGAATTCCCACTACAATCAAATTTGGGGTACAATGGATGAAAGGCTGGCCCCTACCAATTATGTCTCAAATTGGCTCTTGTATAATAAACCACTGAATATTATTGAAATTAACAGTTCTACTCAGGATTAGAATTTACCAGATAATTAATACTTTCCAGTCTTCTCAAGTTTGTCTATTTCTCTAATTTGTGCTTCTATAGATAGGTCTATGATGCTGCATCATTTCACAATTCTCATATTTCTTGTTCATCTCTGTTTTTCTGTGTTGTTTAGTGTGCTAAAAAACTTTCCTTAGTACTTGCTTTCAGGGAAAGTGTTAGCGTTTATAAAAAGGAAAAGAAAGAGGGATGAAGAGTCCCCTTTGCAGGCCTGGGCATTGTTAACCTTGTGTCCTGTTCTGTTTGTGTTTGTGAAGTTCAGTTTTTCCCCTCACCAGATGGTATTCTGCCTCACGTGACATCGACATCACATTTACAGGTGCAGGCTGTATGAGCACCAAGTATCCAGGTAGCTGCCAGTTATATATTAAAATTTTGAGTGTTATTAGCAACTTTAATTAATAGCATGTGAATCATGTACTCACATGTCATTTAGTTATGACCAGTTAGCTGAAACCCTTAGCTACATTACAAACTGACAACACCTGAGAGAACACATTATGCCAAAGCACTTCTGATTTGTGACAGAAACAACCTTTGCAGAGCTATAATTAAATATTGGTGAGACAAATTTCCATCATCAACTAACAACTAGTGAACTGTACATTCAATCAAAAAGGTGCCAATTTAAATGAAAGACAGTTTATTTACACTGACACTGTTATAGTTCAAATGGCTATTGAACTGAAGTCTTTTAAACTCTTTCATCTGAACAAGCATGAACAACTTTCCAGTAACACAGACAGTTGAAATATTGTGAGGTTATTTTCCTTAAAGGAAATAATTCATGACAGCACTAAAATAAATATTTTCTGGAATTTCTGACAGGAAACGTCTTTCATATCCTATTGTATTCTCTTATATAGGGGCAGGTTTTCCCCAAACTTTCACTAAGATTAATAAAATAAATCTGACATCTATGTGTTACAGAGGTTCCCAGAAATCTCTGAATCCCCAAATGTATATCACCTTTCCTCCCCTAAATTACCTGGACTGTGTTAAAAGCAAATAATAGAGTAATTAAAGAAAATACAGATGATAAGACAGTGGAAATCCCCTTGCTACTTAAAATATCTGATTGGGGAACTGAAACATTCTAGAAAACTTTGAGTGTTCCCTCTGCTGATATACATGATTAAGTGCCCTTTGATGGTGCACGAAAGTCAGCAGCTGGTGATGTGGAGTCCTACAGGCATCTGGTGCCTTTTCCTGGGAAGCTCTGTGAGGAGGGGTCAGGGAGCCTGGGGATTTAGGCTCTCTCCAGTTTCTCATGTTGGCTCTTGCCAGTGGGAAGAGAGGGGGTCTGTAAAGCCATCGGGTAGAGGATGGCTTCCCCAGGCCCTGCTGACCCAGCTGCTCCAGGGAAGGTTAAGCCTGGGCTGTGCAATGACTTTTCCCTGTGTTTGTCCTGAGACTTCTCCTCTGCCCCAATTCCATACGCTTTATCTTTTCTCCAGAGAGTCATTCCTTACTCTTTCTGGGCCTGATCCCAGAAGCACTGGGATGACAAGAAATCACGGAAGAGATTTGCACTAATTTTAGTAGGCTTGGGAACAGCTCCTGTGGAAATCATAGAGAAGCAGCCCACAAAATACCTAAAGAAAAAGATTAAAAATTTATAGATGAAGTCCAATTTCACAATGAATGGAATAGGAATATTTATTAGTATTGTAATGGATTTCAGTAAGGTTTGGATTTAACTTTATGTATTCTTGAGTATTTCTAGCAACCAGTGAGATATTTTAGTAAACAGAAAACATTTTAAGTACTTCAGCATAAGACTTTTTCAAAACTTTTGTGGAGTTATATTTTGGTTTTATACTTCTAAAAGGAATTCAGTAGAGAAAAAAGTCTCTTTAACACAAGGATGCACTAGGATCCAGCATTATGTGGTGTTTGCTTAGTATTTTCCTTGTCTAGTCTTTGGGTTTTCACTCTTCCTGGTAGAAATTAATAATTCGTTTCCCTGTGTAAGTGTAATGCACTTACTAATAACTCAAAAAGGAAAAAAGCATCAAAGGGATTGCTTCACTAAGGTAGCTTGTGTTGCAGTATATGTAAATGGGTTTAGGTAACCAAAAAAGTGAATCACAGTGATGATCGCCCAGCCTGATCTCTCAAATTTGCACTTTCACACATATGCACACACACAAGTATTTATGTATATACTTTTTCAAATTTTTACAAAAGATGGCTTTGTATTTGTGTATCACTTAAAATTACTTTTCTGTGTATGAAGACCTCACTGAAGCTAAACTGGCCTGTTTATGCTTGTTCCTTTCTTGCCCAGGGAAGCTGTGGCCAACTCTCTGGATCCAACAAGCCACGTACTTCATTCTTCACCTAGTGGAGAATTGTACCCTATCTTTTGATGAGACAAAAGATGACAGTGATTACCCACTAGTCCACTTCTCTGCTGTGGAGGGCAGGGGGAGCAACCCTCAGGACTTTGGATGTTTTGTCTGCCAAAGCTGATATTCCCAAGCATGGTTGGGAATATCCACAGCTTTCCACCTGGAGGATGCAGAGGTAAGATCTTTTAAAAGTTCTACTGCCTACATAATAGGGATATCTCATATTCCCTGAAGCTCAGGAGTTTCTCATGGTGGTGACTGTGTGGATCCAGTTCATGGGTAAGAAGACTGTGAAATGATTCTTTATTCACTAGGTTTTGGTGTAGAGAGAAGAGATAAAGAGCGATGTTTTTCCAGTGACATCTATTGCTGAGCAGATGGGCTGTTGTGTTCTGCATTAGATGGAGCTGTTTCTGAATGTGTAGTCTTAATTTTTGTGCTTCAAAACATTTCCATTATTTTATTTGTCCATTAACTGAAACTGGAAAAAAAGAAATTGCATGTAAATATTTGGGAAACACTGGGGAGTCTCTCTTTGCCAGACCAACCCATTCTGGTGGATTATGTGCCCACTAAGGTTTTATTCTCTGGCAGTGGCAGATTTCACCTGGCTTTGCTGATGATATTGATCCCTCTGAAATGGAGTACCTGCCACCATAAACAACAATATTATCTTTTTTCCCGCTCCTCCTACACTCCACAATGACCCAGAAATAGAGCCCCAGAAGTGAAGAGAAAGGTCTTAGAATTTGGATTTGTGATTTTACTTCCTTCTGACAGAAATATTTGATCTTATAGTCACAAAGACAGTTTCATACATAAGACAGGTTAAGGTGGGAGTGGTAACCAAAGCCAGAAGAAGAATGAGTAAGGGGGTGTGGGCATGTGTGCAGAGGAGAAATGGTCAGAGTCACTTCTGCAGCATTTATTATTTCATGCCTAATAATAAATTTATGCTCACAGTACCCCCACAGATTAGAAAGCATTAATCTGTGTGTGAGAAACAAGGGAGAAAAAATAAAAGACAGAGACAGAATTCTTAGGGAACTCCCAAAGGACTAAATGTTTGTTGTTACTTAAGCCATGTAATTTCACATTCACCTGTGTCATCATCTTCCTTATGCTGTAACAAAAATGTGTTCACTGAGACTAACCCTGGCTCCAAACCCACAAAATTGTACCTTGCCTATAAATCATGACTCCAAAATAAAAGACATATATATTTCAGTATTTATTTGCAAGGCAGCAATGAAACTTAAAAGGGAAGTAAATGTTATTTAAGTTTGGGCAAAAAAGGAATAAACATACTGGAACTGCGAGGTGGTCCAGCGCTTCATCTGTAACTGAAGTAGCAAATTTGTAGCTGTTTACTGTTGAATGGCTGCTGCTTCTAGGTCAGGCTTTATCAAGAAAGTAATATTTAATTAGATAAATACCATGAACTTTGAGAGGGAAACCTCCATGAACTGTTCTGATCGTGTGGTTGGCATAAATTCTGCTTCAGAGACTGAAGATTGCTGTGAACTTACACACATTTGGAAGTGGTGTGGAGATCTGGTTATCCAAGACAACAGATCTGTCAAAGAAAGAGGATTTTGTCAGAATATGCCAATTTTCCACAATCTAATCACATCACAGGAGAATACGGGTTTTGGATAAAAAGTGGAGGGGGGTAAGCTGAGGGTAGAGTTTCTGATTTGCCTGGGAAGAACCTCTCCAGAGCTGTGCTTCTTAATACCTGTCTGATCAACAAGAGAGCAAGAAAATACAGGCTTAATTTTTTATCTCATCTCTTACATCCCAGATAAATGTTCTTACCATAGATGTACTTCCCCCCTCCAAAATGCTTTGAAATGTTTTGGTTTCATAATGACATGGAAATGGAACATTTTTGTAATCTCAAAATATTTCAAAGGTCAGACAGTTCATTCCCTGCTGAGCCCTGTTGTGCCTGTGCCTTAATCAAGCTCTGTCCATTAATATAATTCATCCAGAAATAATGCACGTAGAAAGAGCCAGCAAGCATAATCAGTGAAAAGGTAAACAAGCTAACTGCCCTGTCAAGTGATCACTTTATTCTTATGCTGAACAGCATATAAATAAACCCTAACTTACTATGTAACACTTACACATGCTTTTGCTTTCGGATATGAAGTATTTTGTAAGCAGTAAACTTTAATTCACAATGCCTGTTCTTCAGAAAAGGGCTTTACTGAAACACTTGTTGAAGTTTTTTCCTAATTAGCGGCTAATTGATGAAACCTCCTGACTTTCCTGTGAAGGGATATTTTTTCAGATGGGAAAATGGAAGCCAGACAAGTTGTCTTGCCAAAGATTGCACAGAGAGTTACAGACAGAGGAAAGATTTGAACACCTATCACCTCTCTTCAGATGGCAGTGTTTTCCATGGAGCCTTGTTTCATGTATTTATACTATGTTCACAGGCTAACTGGCAGAGCTGCATCACAGACTTTGAAGTCAGGAAGTGTGGTAGACTATAAGGATTCAAGCTGACAACTTTTGAAACGTTCTCTAATGTCTCTTTATGGGTCAGGACACGGCAGAATAAGTGAGAACCTGGATACTATTTTATTGACACATCTTCTTTGCAATTCTCAGACCTTGTAAATCACTCAAAAAAAAAATTCCACATTTCTGCACATCAGACAAAGAGAAAGGGAGAAGCATTTCCTTTGACAGAGAAGGTCAAGGATGTTTTTCACTTTCATCTACAGTTCTGGCAGCCAAGGGAAATCCAGATTCATGAACAAGGAAAATGATTCTTACGGTCGATTAATCTATTGCTTTAATTCCCTTCAGAGTGATTGCTGTGATCCCCAGGTGTTTTTACCCTGAGCAGGGACTGCCTGTCTTAGTCTTTGATGACAGCCTGACAAATTCCTTATGGACAAGTGCTCACTAATACACATGTTAATGCATCAGCCACACAGCAAAATATTTGTTAGGTTAACTAAAAGCCTACGTATTATCAGTGTGTAAGGACTAATGTCATAGTTCTGTAAATAGAGCTGGCTGATTGTTGTAGCTGTGTACGAAGAAAATTATACCTTAACAAAGTATTTTCTTCAAAATATTTCATTTTAAACTATACTTCTGTCTTTGACAGCAGCAGTTTTTCTGAATAAAGCAGGGAGTTCTGCAATGAATTTATAGGCCCATTTATCAAAACCAAGCAACGCCACAGTACTAATTTGGGATTCAGCGCTTTACCAAATGTGCTAGAAAGTAGCAGCAGGAGATGTTCCCAATTTGTGAATGAATTCAGTGCTCAGTGAAGTGAATGAGCCAAGAATAGCCTGGGCACAGGGAGGTGTGTGGTTCCTCACTCAGCTTTCCTTCTTCGACACAAGACAACTCTTTCTCAAAGCTGGACCTGTGACATTTGAGGGTTGTTTTCAGAAATGAGTTCTTTCCTTGAGCAAAAAATATCTTACATGGAAAGTAGGGTCTGAAATGGTTAGCCTCAAAAGAATTTTGCTTTAATGAAACATATTTCATTAAAGAATATCCGGCAGAATATGTATGCCTTCTTAGACAGTTTGGTCATCTTTCTTTTGATTTTGTCCTTTTCTCAGCATCAGAGATAGTAAAGTAATCCTTTCTACTCACTGGCACAGATTCTGGCTCTGTTCTCTCCTAGTTGCTCACCAAGCTTCATACTTCACCTTTGTACTCCTGAAGCATTTAAGATCAGCTATTTCTTACTTCTTACATGGTTTCTCCCAAGTCCCCATCTTTCAAAGGAAATATTTCTCTCTTCTGCTGGTTTTATATTTTATCTTAAATCCTGTATTTAATCTTTCCCTGACTGTCTTTTTTTCCATACATGTGTTGGTTTGTTTGGTTTCTTTTTATAGAGAAACTGAATAGTTACAAAAAGTAGCAGCAAAAAAAAAAAAATCAGCTTTTTATAGTGACATCTCTCATTTGAGATTGGCATGAGAGCTGTTTGAACACATTTTGCAGAAGGGCCAATTAAGGTTTTCTGCTTGTCTTTTTTATCTTGTTCTCTTTTTGACCTGTTTCTGTCTTTCTACTAATTCTCACTTCAGCTCCAGAACACATGAAAACACATAGATTTAATCCAAACACATAAATTAAAAAAAAAAAAAAGAGGGAGCATTTTTTTTCCTTGAAAACATCTCTACTTATGCAGATATTTAGCTGATATTGAACCACAGATAGTAACCACAGTGACCACGTGCTTTGCGTCCTTCCCAGAAATGCAGGAATACAAATTTGTACTTTTAATTTTCTGCTTCTTAGCTCTGCTTACCTGTCTCTTCTACATCAGGGGGTTTACCTTACTTAGCTTTAGCCTTCTAAAAGTTGAACATCTCTTCTAAGCTAGTTGATTGTATTCCCTCCGTGGCTGACAGGAAGAGCTTCATTCCACTCAAAGATACTTAGCTCTCTGTATACATTTCCATAGTTTACACAGAGAAGCTAGATAAACTTACACACTGAAATTATAAATAGCTGAAACTATGTGAGAACGATTTCATCATTTATGACTAGATCTTATACAGCACAAGGCTATAGTGATAGTACAGACTTAAGTATTTTTCGTATAAAAAGGAAACATCACAAAGCAGAGCTAGGATGCTTATACGCTCCACAGATGTGTTTTAACACACTTCTATGGATACAGACATGCTACTAATCACACCTAAAAATCACAGGAATTGTTATTACGATCCATCTATTAAATATTTCATTCAATTATCCTTTCATTTTTCTGACATGACTTCAGTTTAATGCTTCCACTTTCCCAGCAAATGAGGACAGCCTCATCCCAGGCACTTCGTGACCCCACTCAAATCCCACCTGAAAATTGAATTTACTTGTAACTCCATGGGTAGTAGAAACCACAGTCTGCGATCAGTGAGTTGAAACTGATTGACATTGGTTGTTTTTTTATTATTTTCCTGAATCCAAACTTTTGTATTTCTGCTTTTCAATGTAATGAAGTGCGTGGAATCTGTTAATTTGTTTCATTTCATACAGTACTTTCAGTACTTTATAAATATGCCAGTCATAGTAATGGGCATGCATACGTGCGAAGAAAAAGCGTTGTCAGGTTTGAATACTCAATGGTTTATATGTACATAGGATTCATTTCCATTACAGTCCAAAGCTGTTTTTCAACACTCAGCTACAAAAAGGCACAGAGTTCCTCATCCCTGTAGATTCTGCTAGGTAGATGTAACACTGGCAGTCCCAGCAGTGACACATCTGATAAACTCCAGCTGCTGGAAGTGCTAAATGTGTCCAGTGGAGCTGGGTAAACACAGCAAGAACAACATAACATTGGAGCACCAAACTCATGTCCAAATCACCTTCATCTTACACTACAAAAAACAATTTGAATGTCTAGAAACCTGAACTACTAGATAACCATAAATTTAGGGAGTCCCTAGGCAAAATAATAAGATTAATTACTATGAAAAGAGGCAAAGTGCCTCACATAGGGATGAGAAAGAAATGTTTGAATTATTAAGGTAACAAAAGTCTTTCATAGAGAAGGATTTTGGAAATACAGGTAACCAGATGTGATTTTAAGTCAATATTGCCCTACTTTTGGAAAAAGGTGAATCTTATTCTATGTTAGGTAATCAGCAAGTCATAGGGAGTAATCCTTCTACTCCACTGAATGTTTATAAGGTCTCAGCTGGATTATTGTACAAGAGTTTGGGTGCAACAGCTCTGAAACAATGGAGGAAGAGTTACCAAAGGTCTGAAAGCCACAATAAATGATGGAAGAGTTAGCGCTGTTTATTGTATGGAGCACAGAAAATGGGATGTGAAAACAAGTTTACAGTACATATGCTGCAAAGGAGACCTGTGTGCTGCCCTGTGGTGCCCATGACAGAGCAAAAAATGGTGGCTTTCATTTCAAAGTATGGAAATCCCAGGGAAGGGACTTTAATGGAAAGGATCATGAGGTACAGGAATAGATTGCTGAGAGGGAAGCCAGAGACTCTGGAACTAAAGTTTTTTTAAAAAAGATTCAGAAGATATCTGTTAGGAATGACACTGTTCAGCTGCTCCTGTCTGGGCCCATGTGGCCTATCCAGGCCCCCTCCACAGGATTTTCTATAAATCTGTGCTAAAGGTGCACTCAGTTATCAAAACCAACAAAGTCAGCATGTACCTGAAACGCTGTGCAACATCAGCCAAAATAGTGTTCATCCAAGGGAGTCAAAGTCTTACGTCAAAATGAACATGAAATCAAGGTAAAAATACCCTGAAATGTGCCTATTAACCTTTGCTCCTCTGCCACTTGTATGGATGAGAGGGCTGGAGCTGTCAAGTCCCCAGTTGCTGCCAGCCTCTGCCGTGTTCTCCTCCTCCTCCTTCTGCCCCTGTTCTGGTCTCTGCTGTGCAATACTGTGGCCACATTTTCACTAAACCCCACTTCCACCTAAACCCTTTTTGTTCCCATATGGAGATATAAGCAGCAGACTGTTTTACACAAGGTGCAGGCAGCAGTGCCAAGGATGGCAGGGGACATGCAACCAAATAACTGGCAATTGCTGATAAGAAGGAATGAAGCATGTTTCTGTGGAATGCTTATTATACAAGGTAAACTGCTCTTACATTTTTTTAGAAGTCATACCCAAAAAATCCCAACAAACTCTATAACTGGCCTCAGTATATCCTCTTTATTTTAAAGGATATGATTGACAATGTGGCATATATATCTAATTAGAGAGTAGAAAAAAAAAAGTAAATGCAAAGGCCTGCTCCTCTGGGTTTGCGTTTCTTCTCTTGTGGATGTTTGCACCCCATTTAATCATTCCAGCGGTATGAATAAAACAATAATATTTAAGCTGTTCAGAACTTATTTTGCATGTGCAGGCAAACCCCAATTGACTCTCAGCTTCTTTAAATGAGACATAACAAAACAAGGGAAATGTAGAAAAATGTAACTTTCACCAACAAAATAAATGATCTGACAAATATAATTATCTGCAGAGCAACATAAAATATCTTTGAATTATTCTGAGTAATAACAAGCACGAATTTATTCCTTATGACCTAGTACTTTTGTCCAGAACCAGTAGTAATTAAAGCATTGTTCACAACTTGTAAGTGATATAAAATCAGTGCAGATGAGGGATTTTGACCATACAGGTGAGCATATACTTGAGGAAAACTTTCATTACAGACAATACTTTTATTCAAATAAACAATATCATCATACAGAGATATCACTTGTTATTAGAGTCTTTGAGCCCAATAGTGCCCCTCCTAACCTACTGTTCACTTCAGTGGAGGCAAGATGTAGCTCTATATTTTTAAAATATAAAGCTCAAAGCAGGACTTCCATCATGGATGTTTTCCACGTAGAGTAACATATGATAAGAAAAAATTTGCCCTACTTACTCTTTATCTGTGTCTGCATACCAAGCTAAACACAATCCTGGCTGAATGCATCTGATGTTAGGGACGCTGGATGGATAAGGAACGTGTCTGAGAAGTCCTTAAAAAGGAAGATTTGTCACATTGTATTTTAAGCTTAAAACCCCCTCTATTTAGAAATTCAATTCATCCTCATTTTTCAAGACTGCTAATATTTTACTATTAGGAATGATATAAAACGTAGATGATCACAGACAAGAACATTGGTTGCTAATTAACTTGACTGGACCTGATGTGATGAACTTATAAGGATGAGGGCAGTTACTATTAGTGTTTTACAAAATATCTCAGATCTGTAACAGACTCACTTCTTCATTCTTCAGGCACAAGGTAGACACATTGTCTCTGAGTACATCTCATTTGCATGTGACACATAAGTCCTTAATTCAAGATGTTCTTAATTTTCCTTCTCATTCTCTTCTCAGAAAGATGGAAAATGTTACCATGCAGCTAGTGAACTGAAGGACCTAATTGCAATGAATCAGGCATAAGTGCATTTAAAGTACATGTCCTGTTACTGTGTTGGCTTGATGCGCAGCACTTAAATAATATAGCTGTTCTGCCTTTCTTGGTAAAATGTTCTGCCATCCTGCTTCTGCTACACAGGACCCTCAGCGCTGGCATCAGCAGTATCTATTACTGCAGTATTACAGAGAAAGCAGGACAGCTGAAGTTACTGAGAAGAAAGGATTCCACTGAGGAAGCTGAACTGATTTCTGCAGGCTTTGAAGAAGCAACAATCGCACTGTGAATAGGCATTAGGAAGGTATAACATTGGGCAGCTTGAGGCAGTTCAGCTTTTGCTGTTTGCAAAGTGTGCCAGGGAGCAGCTAGAACGGCTTTTCACAGACATATAGCCCAATAGTATCTTTTACATTGGCCCTCCTGCCAATGTCTTGTATCCTTAAGGCTTGTCTGTGCTTAAAAGGGATGGCTGTGCTGCTGAAGCTATGCAAACCCTCCTCCCTCCAGTGTGGAAACAGTTTATACAAGAGCAGGAGTTCCTTTGCCAGTACCATTCTCAGGATAAGCTGGACAGACAAAGGAAGTTTACTTGTTTAATGGAATCTCTTAGGTTTTTTGGTTTTTTTTTTTTGTTTGTTTGTTTTTTTGTTTTGTTTTTTCAGCTTATTTATGTTGGTTAAAGCCATGAGATTTCTCTACTGCTAGTTATGCCTGAAAATATTCAAACTGTAGGTCTGTCTTCAGTGCGTAATTCAATGGCCAATGCAGCAACAGCAAGAAAAGTTCTGTGGGCCTTTTTTCCTTTTCTGAATGCCTAACATTTTAAAATGAAAATACCTTATTGTATTAACAAGGACTCCTAGAAAAATTCTCAAATGGGTTATTCCTTAATTTTGTGCAGCCTGCAGCCACATTTCTCTTTTTTTCATGTTATTGTTGAATAATGATGTGGATCATCAAAGGTATATGAAAGTCTTCCTTGACCCTCAGGATTGAAATGGCTTCTTTTACCTACCGTAGACAGCATAATTATGTTAACTGTGCACTACTAGAAACATTTTACATGACCTTTGAAAAGTCAGATAGGTTCAGAACATTGATTTCAGGGAAGTCAGATGCAGAATTACGTTTAAGGATAAGCCTCCACTGCAGATCCAGAAACATCATGAGCTGACATAAAGCTCGTCTGGTGCATCTTGTGCTCCTCCAGCTCAGCGTTCTGCTCCTTCCCCTTCCTGCCCTCCAGCCCTCTCTTCCCTTGTGCTTATGTAAGAGTTTGTGCAACCGTATAGTGAACTGGAGCAGGAAAGTCATCAGGGTAAAACTAACTTGACAGAAAAGTGGTTAATTTTAACCTGAATTAACTCCTTGGCAGGGCTGACCGTGTGGCCGCACAACACAAGTGTGGCTGTGACAGGTGAGGAATAAAGTCCATGGGAGATGGCTTCTTCTGGCAATGGTAATTCCAACAGTGAACCGAAAATAAATCTTCAGAAATACAACAGGAATTGTTCTATTGGATTTCCATCCTTTCACTCACTTCAGTACTGAAAAGTCACCCTGGCACTGTGTGCCTGATCCTGGGCTGTGCATAAACATGTCAGGATCCTCAAAGTGTGCAAAGGAGTTAAATAGGAGAGCTTGTGGTTTTATGCATTCTTCAAATTGGTTTGTGTAACTCCACTGGCAAAAATACTGATTGTGGGTGTTATTTCTGAGAATAATTTCCAATTACGATGAAGCATCCTATTATTGATTTTATGAGAAGAAAGATGTGTCTCTTTTAGAACACTCTTTTCAGACACACCTGAATCTTTATGAAATCTAATGTAAAATACCCCTTGGGCAATTGGACAGTCACTGCTTATACATATCAATAAAAGGCTTCTGTAGTTATGTTCTGTGAAGTAGGTTCTCTAAAACTGATATGGTAAAAAATGCCGCCTTTTAAAATTTTTAATTGATTTTGGAATCGTTCTCAAGAGACATTATGAATATGCATTTCTGTTAAACATTGATCAGGCTAATACTGAGTTATTAGTATCTTAATTGTGTGATTATCAGAAAATATACTATTTTTATTAGGTGAGGAGAGAGCACAGGTTTAAAACCAAAGGACTCAGTGAAACCCTAAATTCTCTGGGGCTGTCCCATCAGTAATGAACACCAGCTGTTCCACCCTGCTGGTCAAGATCCCAGAGGGTAGGGCATGGTTTGCTTCATGCATAAGGCATTTGAAATAGCATTTAACAAAAGTTACAAAGCTGCTCAGCTTTTCCGAGATAAAAGAATTACTCTTAAAAACCACTTCATTACAATCTTTCACCACCAGAGTCAGTCAGTAGATAGTCAAAGCTTTCTCAAATGCTTATACCCATATAACGCAAATTTTAGTATTTTATTTTACCTGGAGAGCAGGTATGTGAGACTGGCTTTGTTCTTAAGTGAAGTTTATTTGCACTTTTGGAGAAAGCAGTAGACATGACAGCAGGTCTAATGGGAAAACTATAAAGAATTTGGAATATTTCATCACCTGCTGAAAGTGTTGCATTTTAATTTTGCCTCCCTTGTTTTGGGAAAAAAATGTCATGATTTTTCTAAATGTACATCATATGTTGAGTGAATGACTAGACAGACTGGGGAAAGCATGTTTCTCAACATTAAGAAAAAGACTGAAAAAAATTATTAAAAGAAGAAATTGGGACAACTTTTTATGTAGGTCTAAATTCATGGTCTGTGATGATATTGTTTCTTCCCTGATATCAGTCTATGGTGAGTCAGATTCACAGAAGTATCAGGCCCTTCTTTTTTTTTTTTTGGTGGTGATTTTTTTTTTCTTGTAAAATCAAGCCAACTGAAGCCATACCAATAGGAATTATAAAAAAAAAAGTCTTCCAGTTGAAAATACTGTCAGACATCTGTACCCTGATGAAGTAATTGCATTATAATGCAGACAGAATATATTATGAATAATCTCAGAATCTACTTAAACATTGGCATGATAACAGGACAATGTTCACAGATGCCCTTTCCATCTCTTTCTTCATTAAAATAATGAAGAAATGCAGCTGTAGGTACATCTGAAGCAATCTTCCTTTTCCTTTTTATGTTGTTAGTCGGTCGGGCTTGATTATGTGCCAGACAAAATCATTGGAAAGACTGTCACTTACCTGAAAAAGCTTTGGATAAGCCATTTGTATAGTAGCTTTTCACTCCTGACAAAGTATTTTCCCCCATCTGCAGTGCCTAAAGCTGAATTTTCAAAAAGCCTTGAGCTGGCTGGAAGAAGGAGTAATGTTAAATGATGAAACCCAGAAAGAGAAATAGGGTGTAGATTTATCATCTTGCACCGGAAGAGGTTGAACTAGACCAAGTTACAGGTTCCTTTTCTGCAGGATACACAGCCATTTGGGCAAGTTTGGATGGTGGAGAAGTACCTAATGGATTTTGTGTCCATGAAGGAACATCTAGCAAAATATGATTGGCTGATGATAGAGTGATGCAGATATATAAAACAGAATGATCATTATACACCTGCCTGTAGTCTTCCTGACAAATATTCCCTTTTAGATTGCTTCTGTTCTTTTTGTTAAACCACTTGCAAGTCTGTCAGAAGGAAGACTGTCTTCCGAAGGAGCTGTGATTAATCCAGAAACCTCCGATGGTTATGGTGTTAGCTTTGAAATTCTATTCTTTGATACATTAGGTTGGATATGTACAGACTGATTTTCATGCAACTGGTATTAGTCTTTGGAGGTGAAAATATAATATTTAAATGATTATTTCTTGAGGATTTTACTGTATAAATATTGGATATGTTTTCACATATTGCTTCTTTTAAAATGTACTATAAAAATTTGATTCTGTAAAGTTATTTAATAATCTGAGAAGGAACAGATTCTATTTCTGTACTACTTTCATTGCTAATTCTATGTAAATTAAGAATGTGGATATTGTGAGCCTGGAAATCAAGATCTAATTCTATAGTCTTATGTTACCATTACAAGATGTTTAATTCAGAAATGAAAATTATAATAATTTTGTGTGTGTGTCAAGCAGCAGTTTCACTGTTTGTGTAACATATATAATACAACTCCAAATATCCAAGAAAAGAAAAATTAGTGTTCCTAAAAAATATATTTTTGATTTTTCTACTCACTGCTTCATCATACCTAATATGTTTTTAATTTATCACCCCAGATTCATTTCAGTATTCAAACCCAACACTGAAGTCACCAGCTGGTATAATAAACATATCATGTCATGTTATATCAGTGCATAGGTTTCTCCTACCTCAAGTCAGTATTACATATTATTGAAGATCTTTGATGGACATGCATTACCAAGCTCTGTGCCTATTACTGAAAGGGATTCTAGGGTGTTAAACGATGATGCAAATTATATGATACATATACCTCATCTCTCCAGGGACCAGCATCTGGCTATTTGTTTGCATTTTGATATTTGCTATACTTTTAGTAAATGTTTACTTTAATAAATATGGCATTTGGCATTTGAAAATGATTTTTTAAACTGAATTGATTTTTTAAATAGTTTATATATCCTTACAAGCAGCCTGAACTTGATATGTCTAGTTCATTCCAACTGATAAAATAAAATGGTCATTAGCATGTCTATGAGAAAATGACATGACTACTAAAAGCTGAAAATCCTTACTCCTGATCATTTGATTAGAAAACACTAGTACATTCTCTCCCTCACCAAAACACATATTTGTTCATAATGGACAATGAGGCTAATTATACAGTATCTCCTTGCATGCTGACTGAAGCTGGTTTGCATGTTAATGTGGAGAAGAAACAGCATTAAGACTGTCAGTGCTGGACATGCTTCAATGTTGCCTTTTAATTAAAAGTTCAAATTTCTGAAAGAATAGCTGGAAAAGAATGTACCGGAATCTTACACAAGAGCTCGACTTACAAAACACAGCAGTCACATGGGTTTGTTTCCTGTCACACACTGTTAGCATCAATGACATTGCTGCTGCCAAGTTCACTTGATCTATGCATAAAAGAGATGCTTACTTTTCAAGAGCTATTTGCCCAGCAATAATGAAAACATCCCAAATTCCTTCATAGTTAATATGTCCCCACCCCCAGCCATTTTTAGTATGTGGCCATACAGCTGAAGGAAAACAAAGTATTGAATTGCTGACCTCACAACTTTTCCTGTGCGGTGAGGGTTGCTTTCATTTGGGGTGTTTTGATGTTTCTCATGAGGAGGGAGTTTTCTTTTATGGGTTTCTATATTTATTGCCTTATCTGCAGCATTCTGCATGGATTTCTAGAGTGAAATTCCTCTGTCATTAACGGAAATTGAGGTAGCTGGCAGTTCTTTCAAAGCTAGAGCTATGTCCTGAAAGTGCAGCAGCCCAAGGAAACTAATGCCACAAGTTTGTGATTTAAATCATTCATTCCTAGCGGTAAGTGAATATCATATTTTCAAAGATAACATGCCAAAGTTTCCCAGAGATATTAATTACAATGGGTCACATCTGATTATCTGTTGCACTGGGGTAAAGTAATTTTCCTTTACACAAGTAAGTCTTCTTTGTCATCCCACAGCTATAAATTGGAGCACAATTGACCCACCCTTTTTTGATCTTTGGAGTATAATGGCTCAGCTCAGAACAGCAGTAGAATAATATTTGCATATTTGGTCCATTTTAGAATCAAATAACATTATTTAAATGATAATTGGAATCCTTTATTTAGAAAAGGCAGCATAAACAATACAGATATGAATTAATCACCTTCCTTTATGAACTTTACAGTTCAATGAGAAGATCATTTAGCCAATGCAGAACAACTACATTAATCAGCATAATACATCTAAAGTTGCATTAAATAGATGCAGAAGATCTTTTTAGTGAGAAGGGGGTTGGCCTTGGTGCAGTCTTGTAATATTTTTTCAACTTAAACATCATCAATTTGTTTTTAAATTATTTTTTTAAAGAGAAAACATCAGGTCAGGGTACTATAACCCAATGTACTGCCTCTGACCATGGCTAAAAGAAGATGCCTAGATAAGAGAGGGTAGACATGCATAATATTCATGCAGCCTGCCTGTTCTAAGAAGTTCTTCCACTTATGTTCTGTGATTTGGCTTCAGTGGACATTGAAGGCACATGAGGCACTTGAGACACTGGGGTTCTGTTAGCCATTCAAAAATTTACTTCCTCGTCATTTCTTACTTTGGCCATAGCTCTGACAGCTTCTTTTTTTTTTAACTAATTTTTGCTTTTTCCCTCCTTCTGAACTTCAGAACTACTGTACACGTTTTTGTTGTATTATGAATACAAGGCAGTATTTTCTGATCACATGAAAAAGTAATATAAACCAAAGTCACCTTTGGCCTGGTGACCTTTCTAAGATATTTCGTGTCTAAATTCCTCTCCAAGAACAATTCTTTCCAAGTATCAGATCAGGTCAGAGGCTAGCTCCTCCTTGTAAAAGAGTCTCCAAATGCTAACATTTTCTTTTGCTTAATTCTTGCTAGGTATAAAAAATTGCAGTACCTAGCCAAGGAACAAAGTTTAAGAAAATTAAGACTTTGCAGCTGTTCAGGCATTGCTTTAAAGACAGGACCCTGCACTTTCTACAACTGCCTGAACCATCTCGTCTCCAGGCCTAATTGCCCTAGGCTTTTGGCACACTCAGTTCATGGGGAGAGGCAGCCCGTGACTGCAGCTCAGACCTCAGGTGACCTGAGTCACTTCCAAGGGGCAAAGCTGTCTGTATCGACTGGTCAGATCAGCTGTTCCAATTGCAGACACATCTTGTCTAGGTGTCTGAAGCTGTATGGTAAAAATGCAGGCTACATAATGGAAAGGCAAGTAATGTTAAATATTTTAACAAATATTTGGTTATGAATTTTATAAAGCCTTTTTGGTGGGTGATACTTAACTGTCTTCAAATTAATTTCCTACAGAAGTTTCATTAGGCTTTAGTTGTTGAAATAGGTGTTTATGAAACGCAAATTTCAAAATTTCATGCCCACAGATCACTGGAACATATTTCACATGTGCACGTGGAAGAGTCCTTGCCAGACACATTCCCAGGCCTAGCCAAACACCAGAGAGAAATGATCCCACTTGACTGATCTGAGTAACCATAACTACATAACGCAGCTTGATTTTCAAGCGTCCATGACTGATTATGGAGGTAAAAGATTAAAAAATAACCCGATTACTGAAAAAGTTGGATAATTGATTATTTTTTTGAAACCAGATTCTCTACATAGATATTCTACAAACAATAAAGATGCTAAATTTATCAGAGAAAGATTTTGTTGTGAATTAATCACTCCATGACAGCTAAAAGCACCAAAAAACGTAAACACACATCAAGAATTGCTTTGTGAAATATGTCACAATTGACAGCCTTCTGTTAAGGCCTCTGACAGAATGGAAATGGGGTCTGTATTATTTGAATAACGTAAGAAAGAGGAATATGTCAAGTCAGTTGAATTTATTCAGACTTTATCACTCTAGGGCCTTCAGTTATACTAAAACAGCCAAGTGCTTCCTACAAACATTTTGCCAAAGATAATATTTTACCATTATTAGTAAACAACAATTAGAAAACTTTAAAAATCTTTAAGATAGTATTGTTTCTTCCATTGTGTTTGGTTTTGAACCCCCAAAACAGAGATAAAAAGAGTCACCTAAGATGTATTCAAAAAGGAAAATTAGCCTAAAAAAATCCTCTTTTCCCTACAAAAGAAAAATATTTGCTTTTATTTATTTATCTATTTATTCACATTTTCACATATAAAATGTGCCAGAAAATGAATAATATATTTTGCAAATAAGTTATGATCTAAGACATCACTCCGAGAAAGCACATATGCACACGCCTGATCAGGAAAGTACTTAACCATATGCCCAGCTTCAGTAAGACTACAGCATATTGAATGGGATCCTTTCCAAAATGAGGTCCTCGGGCAGTGGGAGAGCTAGCTCAGGTATTAAAGGAGAATAGTGACACAAAGTTATCTGAACTAACTTATCCTGCAGAGTCAATCTGACCATTAAATGTACTGAAGTAACCTCAAAAATACTGTTTTTTAAAGTGATTTCAATGATCATATTTACAGCACAGGCCTCATGGAGCCATGGTGACATGAACAAGCTGGTGAAATGATGTAGAAAAAGGGTGAGTGGTGAAGGAAGTCTAGGAGCTCTGGGCCAGGGCTGAGAGATGAGGAAGGAACCACCACCACCACTGCCACCACTTGGTTGGAGCCTTACACAATGCCTCCAAGATACTGGATGCTCTCCAGAAGCTCCAGGTCCAGGCATTGTTTGCTTTGACTTATTGGGTAACATTTTTCATATCCATTATCATTCTTCAGTCTCCTGGGATGCAGGTTTGTGTTGTCAGGGGTGACTCTCATTCCCACACTTATAATCTTAATTTTCATTTGTTTAAGGAATCTTGCACTCTCATGCTACTGTTACATTTAGAAGCACCTTGTCTTTATTAGACAAATGTTTGGTTGCTCTAAATTAATGACTGATCAGTCACAAAAAAGTTTGTTTGAAATTAATTCCTCTCTTCAATGCAATAACATTTATATGGATATACTTTTCCTCCCCCTTTTTCTCCTCACCAAGGGTATTTCTGAGAGCTACTTGTTACAATGGTTGACTCTGAATCCCATTTTTTGCAGCTACTAAGCAAATTGGCTCTGTCGCTGATTTGTATTGAAAATAAGCCCAGAAAGCAATAAAATCAGTTGTAGGAAGAACATTGCAAGATGTTTGAAATCTGAGGGCAAGCTCAGCATCATCCCTACAACAGAATGTGTTGTATGGGGAAATAGTGTTTGGGATTCTTGGCTCATTCCTTCCCTTCTCGGCTTGGCATATGCTGAAAACTGAAGCAGCACACTAACAGCCAGGCACTCACTATCCTCAGGGGTCTTGTTTCTCAAGTATACTTAGTACACTTAGGCAGCAATTGGAGAATTTTTTTGGTGCTCAGAAGAAAATTCTGTGATTTAGGCATTTGAGAATGTGGTGCTGACAAGTTGAAAGTAAAACAGGGAAGCTGAAGATACAAAATCTCTTTGAAATCTGTCTACATAATCTTGTGAACAAGACCAACCTTCCAATTTCTTTGATTCTCTAATATTTTTCCACAGCGTGAGATATTCCTTTGTAAAAATATAAAAGAAAAAGCTACTTAGTCTGTCATTTGACTCATATTTATTTCAGCTATATTACAACATAAGAAGCCCCTATTACTTGACACCTCAGGTTACTCATTCCTGCTCTTCCATCCCTCCCTCATTTTGTCACTACAACCATTCCCAGGGCTTTGCAGAGAACTTGATTAGATAAGTGATCTAGGTTAAACATAAATCCTTCTCATTTATTCATTTGTAGAGTTAGGTTTTAGCTAGATCAACTCCTGATCCGAATGACCACGAACCCTAGTCTGATGTGGATGGGAGGTGGCAGTGGAAACACTTAGGTGCCTGTCAATGCAGGTGGCATTCTGACAGGTTTATACAAACGGTGAAATTGCACCAACCCATCTGTTTTCCCTCCCCTCTCCCCATGGCTGTCAAACATGGACCATGCCCTTTCTACCCTCCAAAAGAGCTATTTCTGTAATCCGGTTGATTCTGCACTCTGTCTCATGATGTTGCAGCTGAAGATATTGAGATGGGACAGCATGTGGGCCTGTGCTTGGGGAACAAGTGGCCAGGCACTATCATATATGATGCGGCCTGGTGCATGAGCAGGGTGAGGAAACACCTGGATGAACCACACTGCATGAGCATCACTGCATAAGCAGGTGAAGAAAGATCTAGAGACTTTCCACCTATGGGACAGCGTGGGCAGTTGACAGTGAGGACGGAGAGGAGAAGTGATGGATGGGGATAGCCTAGCCTGGTGCAGCTGGCAGAGAAATACACATCAACCCATTCTGTCTAATCCCTCTCAGTTTTTGAGTTGACCACTCTTTATACAAAAGGCTGAAATCAGGTTAAGACACATAATTCTGGGTGGAATGTCCACACTGCAGCTTACTGCAGTTTAGCTCTCCTACTCGAATTTCCTGGGGTTTACTTAACATAGCATACTTTTCTTGAGAAGTACTGTTAAATAAAACCTCTGGAGAAACTGTGTGCTTGAGCCTTGTGCACACCGTGTGACTTCAATACCAGGCTTGTGATATTGCCCTTAACTTAGGCATTGCCATTCTCCTTTTTTCCAGGTCACTGACATTCCTGGTCTGTGGTCTGTGAACTAGCTGCCCACACAGGTGGGTTGAGGAGCAGGAGAGGACTATGGCCTGCAGGTGACCCTGGGCTGTATGTTGACTGAGGGGAGTTATCCAAAGCAGAGACACTGGAAGGCATGATGCTCTGCTGCAGCTCTGACATGTAGGTGACAGCCAGTTGTCCAGAATGTGACCAGGGTACGTTCATCATGAGACCCATCGCTCACATGTACCCCTCTCTGATCCTCTATTGCAGATTTTGTGGTGCAGAGCAAAAACACACTAGCAGGAACTTTAGTGTTGTGGGATGTGTGGGTGGGTGAAGGAATCCAAACGATTAACAGTTACCTAGAAAAGTGAGCTGCTAACATTTGAAGATAATTGAGCCATGAGCTCTCATATTTCTATTTGAAATTCCTACTAGGTATGGCAACCATGGTTTGAATTCACACTAGTTTCATGGAGCCTATTTACTCATCATCCACTGAAGACTTTTTTCTTCCAGGTTAGCATTTAGCAGCTAAGATTTCTTGGGCTTTCTTCACATTTTAACAATTATTTTCAATATTTTACATTTAATTCAGTTTAGATTAATTTAGTTCAATGCAATAATAATTAAATTTAATTCAGGCTCAATAATTTTGAGCAGTTTTCGAATGATCAGCCCATGAATTTGCTTACAATATGGGATTTTCAAAACTCTTACAGGTCTAATTAAATCACACAACCTGCTTGGACATGATCATCATGAGTGTTAAATTAACTTCTTGAAAGCCATTAACTAGAAATGATAATGTCAGGCTTTTTTGCCTTTTTTGATTTTTTAAGTGACAGAAGAAATTCAGCTGCTCTGAGCTTGAGCTTAAAAAAACATTAAACTGAAATAAATTGCTGTTAAGGGTTCCTTTCTTTAACCTTTTGTTCGATAAAACCTCAGAACTGGTTAACTCAGCAGCTGAGAACACATTTAATCTTGATTGCTTCATTCTAGCATTACTTAATTTAATTTCTTTTATCTTTATCCCTAGCTTTGAAATCTTACTAGCTCTTTCCAAGCCACTGTGATTGATAGTCATATTACTCTCATGTGAATTTGTAGTGAAGGTGATGTTTCTCTGCTTTGAAAGCAATGCCACAAATGAAATTGAAAACCGTACTTTTAAAAGGAGAAAGAGTATTTATGATTTGGATAAAGTATCAACCTTGGGACCAATACAAAAATTGTATTATAAGAGTAGCCTCATTTACTCATATCCTACATTTAATTTACATTTTATATCAACCCTTAAGTGCCAATTTTAATGCTAAATGAGCTGTTACTTTGGAAATAGATTATCTGGTTTGATGGAGTGGCAGTAGCTTTGACATCTACCTCAGCACAAGGATAGTTAAGAAAGCCATCTTAAATGCAACAATTTTCAAGGACAATGGGAATATATAACTCTATTCAGAAAACTATATAACTCTGTATGCTAGACACATGCTGCTTATGACTTATATGGACTGAGAATTAGTAAAACACTCTGCAAGAATTTATTCAATGTCTCCATTACTCAGACATCTCTGAGCATTAATTTGCCCTAGCAAGCGGATCCTTAAAGTTATTCCAGCTCAACTGATTCTGAGATTCTGAGCTGACTCTGGGATCCCCAGGATAGGAAGGACATGGACCTGTTGGAATGAGTCCAGAGGAGAGCTCTGAAGATGATCAGAGGGCTAGAGCACCTCTCCTGTGAAGACAAGCTGAGATAGTTGGTGTTGTTCAGCCTGGAGAAGAGAGGACTCCAGAGAGACCTTATAGTGGCCTCCCAGTACCTAAAGAGGGCCTACAGGAGAGATGGGGATGGACTCTTTATCAAGGAGTGTAGATGAAGGGGTAACTCTTTTAAACTGAAAGAGGGGAGATTTAGCTTAGATACTAGGGAGATATTCTTTACTGTGAGAATGGTGAGAAGTTGTGGATGTTCCATCCCTGAGGGTGTTCAAAGCTATGTTGGATGAGGCTTTGAGTAACCTGGTCTAGTGGGAGGTTTCCCTGCCTGTGGCAGGAGGGTTGGAACTCAATGATCTTTAAGGTCCCTTCCAGTTCAAACCATTCTATGATTCTATTATCTAGTTTTACTACATTATATTGACAGCAAGAAAAGCAAAGAAACTAGGGCTCTACACTGAGATTCAGGTTACCGACTTTGTGTCAAGGCTGGAAATAGGACAGCATTCTGAAGACGAAGTCTTGGAAAGAAGCCTGGGTTGCTGCTCCAGAAGCATCTGAAATCAATCCACAGTGAAGCACTAAGTCTTCTTTCTATCTGCCCAGACACATCCCAGTTTGTACATCTGGGCACCAACCTTCTGGCTAAGCAGTTCAGAGTTGGCTAGGGAAGTACTTAAATGTCTCTTAACTTCTGTAAGTGATCCATCAGGCATGTTCAGAGTGTGTCTGATATATTGGACTAGCAACACCTAAAGGTTATTATTATTTTCATTCAAGAACTATCATTCACCATCCTTGGGGAGGCCAACCAGTTTGACTGCCAGCTTAGAAGCTCTGTTTTGAAGGGTGTTACTCTATAGCTCCTACTCCAAGGAAAATGGACACAAGTCGTGGGCTGCTTCACGGTGAAGAGTGAAGGAGTTGTATTGCCACAGGGAGAAGAAATTAAAAAGGTGCATCTCTGCCAGCATGAAGGATGATTACCCACACAGGAAGCCTTATACTCTGCTTTGCTTTTACAATTGCTTGTACCTTTATTCAGTGACTAACTTTTTAATGCAAAATTTCTAGATGAAGAGCTGCAAATAAAATCATACTTATTTGCATAGTTTGTATTACATTAGCATCTTCCGTTCCTAACAAAGTTGATCTCTGGTGTTGAAGTCAGGACATTCATTTCTTGAGGGACAGTCCGGATCAGTTCACAGACTAACAACAAAACAAAAAAAACCAAAACCCTGAACAAACGAACAAACAAAAAGCCCAAAACACAGAAAGGAAAGAGCAGAGGTTTTATGAGTTATATGAGTTTAGGTCATTATGGGTCCTTTCCCCCTTGTGTGAACATCACTTAAATTTCTATGGTTTTGTCTGTCACATTTTTATGGTGAACTGAAAGGCTATGTACACACCAAAGCATCCAAACTGTTTCTAATATCTACCGTCATCAAAGTATTATTCCTGAAAGGCATTAGAATGACACTTATGACATAATGAAACTATTCTTTATATCAATAAAAACAGACTTGAAATGAGGTGCATAAACCTAGCCATGTTACACTTTGTGTTTGAAAGATTTACAGGCTACTGAGCACCCAAACTACCCTAAATCTTTAAAGAGCAGTAAAATATCTGCCTCCAATCTGAAAGCACTAACACTTGTGGGAGCTTAAATTTGATTAATGATATCAATCCCTGTAGACACTCAATACTGAGATTTTGACCTTAAACAAAGCATGAGCGGCTGAAGAACCAGCAGTCATAAGTTGCAATGTACAGCTATGACTTTTTCTGCTCTGTCTTTTTAACAGTACTCCAAATTTTGTCAGGATTAGGCTCACCTTTTTGTGTAAGACTTTGTAACAAGAAGATTTTATTTTGATAGTTGATCAAAAAGAAATCAGTGCTGAAACAATGACCCATTGACCTTGGAAGAGGGGGTCACAATAAGAAAGATGTGAACTGAAGCCACCTCCATTCTGCTTCTAGAGGCACAGGGGCATGTTTTCACATGAGCAGACATGCTAGCTATGCCATGCAAGCTATGCTAGTTTGAACTCACTCAAACTGTCTGAACCCAAATTAATGCACTGCATTCAATGCCCCTGTGATTCACTTGGAATAAAAAATCTGTGTCAATCTATGCACTAGAGCTGTCTCTCTCTTGTCCTTCATTCTTTGTGCATACTTCAAACGCTGTTGAAAAATTTTATGAGAAGTAGGCAGTCTGTCACTTTGGTTGTCCCTCTCTGGACCCACTTATGAGCATCAGTAGAACCAGGTTAAATTTTGCTACCAGTAATGCAAAGATTCTTTGTATTGTTAGGTTGTCTGAGATGTCACGTGAGAAACTCACTACTTCAACTAAAGCTCTTTCTGAGTGAACTGGAGAAAAGATGTCAAGTCCCCTTTGTGATGGGTAAGTGACAGGCTACACAATTAATCCTCAAAAAGAGCACTAAATACACTTATATATATCTATACATAGATACACAGCATAACTTCATTCATGTATAAGATTGGATACTGTTGCAATACTGCTCTCTGGGTAATGTTATACTGTTGATTTTACAGTTAAAATATTAGAAACAGGTGGGAACTACTGGAATGGAGTGGAATAGAATTAGAATAAAGAATAGAATAGAATAGAATAGAATAGAATAGAATAGAATAGAATAGAATAAAATAGAATTTTCAGTAGGAAGGGACCTACAACAACCATCTATTCCAACTGCCTGACCAATTCAGGGCTGACTAAAAGTTTAGCATGTTATTAAGGGCATTGTCCAAATGTCTTTTAAACACTGACAGGCTTCAGGCATCAACCACCTCTCTAGGAAACATATTCCAGTATTTGACTACCCTCTTGATAAAGAAATGCTTCCTCATGTCCAGTTTAAACCTCCCCTGACACAGGATTGAACAATTTCCATGCGTCCTTTAACTGGACAACAGGGAGAAGAACTCAGCACCTCCCTCTCCACTTCTCTTCCTCAGGAAGCTGTAGAGAGCACAGTTTACCCCTTAGCCTCCTTTTCTCTAAACTAGACAAACCTAAAGTCTTTAGCCACTCCTCATAGGACATACCTTCCAGACTTCTCATCAGCTTTGTTGTCCTCCTCTGAACACATTCAAGGACCTTAAAATCCTTCTTAAATTGTGGGGCCTAGAACTGCACACAGGTTTCAATATGAGGCCATGTAACTGCTGAATACAGTGGAATAATCACCTCTGTCTGGTTATATTGTGTTTGATGCACCCCAGGATGCAGTTTGTCCTATTGGCTCACAGGGCAAATATTGCACTTTTGCATATTGATTATTACATCATATTTGTGTTCAAGCCTTCTTCAAATACCCAAGAAAACTGCTACACAGAAGACTTGAGTTAAAACCAGGTTGGCCCCAAATCGTGTTGGGAAAGGAATATATGGTAGGAGATATTAATGTAATCTTTTGCAGATACTGACTGGAAGTCACTGTAATAATTGGAAGTTTCCTTCTTTGTTTCAAAAGTCTTGTATATCACTACCAATAAGCCCAGTTTTGTGGCTAAATTGAATGTAGCATAGCACAGGCTGGGTTAAGATTTAAAAAAAGAAAGTGTGAAGGTGAGAAAGGCACAGTTTTAGAGTACCTGCAAATTCCAATCTGAAGGAAAGGATCCTGGTGGGAAAAGCAAAGGGTGCTTGGCCAGATCCCTGCCTCTCAGCTCCTACCCTCACTCCTGCTGCTCACTTAGGGGTCTGCAGGGAGGCATGGTTATTCCTTTGCTCCTGCTTTGCCCACACCTCTGCACCCTGCTGTGGGGAAGAAGCCCTCTTTCCACTGCTCCATCCACATCCTCCCTGCCTACACAAATGTCTCTCAACTAGACGTAAAGGGAAATGTGCTGCAGCTGTAAAAGGAAAGGCCACAAGAAAGTGAAAAATGTTTTCGGCTGAGATGAGGTCTTATCCCATCTTTATAGTTTGCAGACTGTTTTAAATCTTGACTGTAAGTAACTCCCACAGAGCAAGTGAAATTACAGTGAACTATGACATAATTGAGGGAAAAACCAGGATCTCGTATGGTGATGACCATATACTTCTGTCTGCCAATAAAATTAAGCAGTCACATTTATTACTGCTTTCACTGTAAGCATTCATCCCACTTTTCTGGTGTTGTTTTTCTAAAAGTTTGAAGAGTCTGAAATAATACATTACTCTTCTCTTTCCTTATCTAGCCAGATTTTCAGATATACTTCAACACTAAACATACAAAAGGACTGTTTGGACAATTATTTGCTGAAAACTGTTGTAGTTTCTAGCTGTGAAACTGAACTTACATTACCTCAGCTGACCGGACCCGTAGCAGACTCTCAGATGGAATGTATGCATCACTCTTTGCCAATTCAGAGGTTATTTAATACGGTATGTCTGGAACCAGTTGAAATTGTTTTGGCTAAGAAACTATCCAGATGAGTCTACTGCAAAACTATGTGCTTTGACTGGGATTTTCAAAGTTGGTCTGGAATCGCTCCACTCAAAAATGAGCAATGTTAGAGATTACTTCTTTTGGAGAATATCTCTTAAACCAAAGGTTTTATTTTGTTTTGTTCATTTTTATTTTATTTATTTTTATGTGGGTTTAAACTCATGTATGCATACATTATTATATGCAAGACAACTTTGCCTTTCTTCCAAATTTTTTCACTGTCTGTGTGAAAATTATTCAACAAAACAACAGCAGAGATAGGGTGATAAAGACAGGGAAGAACTGTAGTTTAGTCATGTGGATGGGAGCTATCGTTTTGCAGTATTCTGTTTAGCCATGCATCATACTATCCAGAAATGGTTAGTTACTATGTTAATGGGAATAGCTGATGTATTGCAGTAAGTGCTGGCATTTTTCTGCTGTGATGGTTTTCTATTCACACTAATGAGCATTTTTCTTTTAAATTGGTTGCACTGTTTAATTCATTGTTATACTTATTTGATACCCCAGAACAATTTCCACTTTCAATTATAGTAGTGTAAATCGAGGATAAGCCATCTGTTGTTATCAGTGTTAGACCTTGATGTCCAGTGTTTTAAACAAGCCTTTAACCTTAAGCACATTTCTGTCACACACTAATAGTTAAGGAGACTCTGAACTGTTGGGTTTTTTCTTTCTTATGGTGGTGAAAGTTTGAGCTTGTGTAGGTAATTCCACCATTTCATAGCTAAGTGTACAGCTATGTGCAGCACAGGCTGTACTAACAGGGACTGAGCCACCTGGGAAACCAGCAAACATGGTGAGTGAAATATTAAGCCCAAGTCAATAGGCATTGCTGAGAAAGCAGAGCTTGTTAACTTGGGCATGACAGCCCCACTGCTCCCGCTGCTATTTTCCATTTGAAAGGTGACTGAAAAGCTGTGGACTCTGACAGAGAGGCTGTGGTGAATTTAACAGTGGAGAGCTCAGGTGCAACCTCACCCAGATACCTGTGACTTAGTGAGACCTGGCAGCTATGGAAGGGGCAGAAGAAACAAGTGTGTCAGCTCCTCCCTCAGCCACTGGAGTTCACAGTCTGGCATATTAATTTGAGCTGCTTTCCTTGGCTGAGAGTTGTCTGGATGGTTTTTCAAGTCCTGCGAGGTAGATTGGATTCAATTTTTCATCTTACTCATCATTAAGTGGGTAATGGGCAGTTTCAGGCTTGTAATGAAAGTAGGTCAAACAGTAGCCTGCTTGTATAAGCTCCAAATGTCTGGTTCACTAGAGTTTGGTATATCTTAAATGACAATAGATGGTATTTTGATGTACCTTACAGAGCAGAAAGGATAGACATTTATTAGCTGTGAATAGATTTTTCTTCTAAAATATGATGGAAATTAATTATGTCCCAAGTCCAGCACTGTACTCTTCAGGCCTTTGGGATGTGGTCAGAAATGCAATTTCAATGTCCAAAATTAAATTTATGTAGTTTAAATCCTGGCAGCTGTCACTGCACTAGCTATAATCACCATCTCATAAAAGATACTTTGAAGTCCAGAATTTAAGTCTACGTGGGAATATAGAGAGAAGTAGCATAAAATCTTGATATAGACACCCTCCTCACTCATTCAGTTTTGCAAGTACTTTCTCCAGCTGGTGACACAATAGATAATACACCATGCAACTCTCTTTAGTAAAGCTAAGGCAAAAAAACCCCAAACCAAAACAGCTCATGGTTCCCCATTTTTGAAATTTTAGACAGGTCTGCCTTGACCACACACGAAGATAAAATCAAAACTTATGATTTTTAAAGTTTGCAAAGGCATACCTTTGTACAAGCATCATAACAAAGGAAACAAAGGGTAAAATGAATGCCAGACACCAAAATATCAGATTACAAGGCACACTCTTGGGGCTTTTGCATAGTCATTCTTAGTGAGCTCACATCAAGTCACTGAGCCAAGCTCTCCCCTTCCTCTTCATGCCCTGTGCTTCCTCTGAACTTCTGAGGGGCAAAACAGCCTTTTGCTCTGTACTTGTGAGAAGTAGATGGTTTAATAAGGAACTAGATTATGAATCTTAAACTATGATAATGGGACCTGGCTACAGTAGATAACAGCATACTCAGCCAGTAGACAAAGTGTCAAAGCCATGTAAGGCTTCACAGTGTGAAAACGAAGAGTAGAAGAGTAACAGCAACAGAGGCCAAGATATTTTTACAAGATCACAAGGAATCTGAAAGTGTGAATTTTTCAGGAAGTGCTGACTCCCCATCTTTAGGGACGTAGGGTCCTTTTATACAACCCACACTGTGAACCCAAATATAACGCTACTAAAAATGAAGATATTTTAACTTTCCTGGACTACATTCCCATCAGACTCAGTCTGGCTCCAGTACCGCAAGCCTCACTTTCCCTCCTGCTTAGCCTCCTCCCTTCAGGGGTAGAGATAGCCTTCCTCTTAGGCTATGCCACAGCTTTGTAGTCATAACACCTTCTTTAAAATGGGATCTGTGGATTCAAAGCCACCATGGGCCAAAAAAAGCTGAAAGAGTAGGTTTCTCATATTGTAAATGTTAGTCTATTCTGTTAGGCTATTGTGTGGAAGTCAGTGCATGACCTGAGCATGTCTAATGGATCAGGCTTCTCTATGGAGTTAGGGTGGATTTAGCCGTCGCGTGCCTTTTATCAGCTTGCTCTGGAGTGTAGACAGTTTATCCCCTCAGCCAGCACATCTCTTAGCAAGTGATATGCCAGTCCTGAGGAACTTTGTGCACTGAAATGGAGGAACAAATTGATTTTAATCACCTCCAAGGCTTAGATGGGACTGGAGTGTCAGCAGTCTGAGAACTGTGGACCTGGTATCAGGGACTTGGGGAGTGAGAATGAAACATACTCCAAGGAGCAGGCAGCTGGTCCCTGGGTTTGGTGTAACAGTTCAAATGAATATCTGCACACTAACCATTCCCATTCTTGCTTTTTTATAAGGAAAAAATCAATGTATTATTTTGTCTACCCTGACCCCACTTATTACTTGAGCTGAGTGAATAATTCACAGTATATATCTTCCCTGACAAACAGAGCTGCTTTTTCTGCTCTTGGACATGAATCTATGAAACCATCTGCCTGTAGCTATGAATAGATTGCTGTTTCCTCATGTTTATCTGTCTGCAAAAATGTGGTGATGTTTTCTCTCCCTCCCTTCATTCTTATTATCTCTATGGATTGATTGTGACCTGATCTCTGAACTGTGATTTCTGGTCACAGAAATCACCGTGGAGTTATATTTCAGTCCCAGGTACAGAGTGCTCACATGTTTTGCTATTTGCTATTGTTTAACTATTTGTTTTGATGGATGCTCTCAAGATTTATGAGGAGCAAGTTGACACGTTTCTAATCCATTCAATATAATAATTGTTCAGGGAAGGGAGAAAACCAGGTGCAGCGTAAAATAAAATTGAAAAAGGGCTGTTAATAGAATAAGCAGCTTTATGAGTCATTTCTGGACCCCAAGCTGACACGGAAATCTGAAGTCAAATGTATTCAAAACCTTGCAAATATTACTTTGAAATTAAATTTCTGCTATCTTTATTGTAGCAACATTCTGTGATAAGCAAGTACAGCAAGCAGGTTGAAGGAACCATAACACATCTGAATGTATTTAAAAATTCACAAATCTTTTTGAAGGATTTAGGTTTCATTTTGGATGTAATTTGCTATAGTCATTCCAGCCTTTTTTATGCTTGATTAATCATTGCTAATTTGTGAACTGGCTAAGGCAAGGGTTACTTCTCACTGCAGGAATGTGAGTCATCTTGGTGGATCCAAGGCATGTCACTCTCTGTCTGCTGTAAAATTATATTTTTCTGTCTTTCTAGAAGTCTGTTGTCTAATTCAGCCCTACAGCTGGATCAACAAAATAGCACTGAGTGAATCATACACTGTCATCCCTGTAAGCAAGGTTCTTGCAGTAACTCTGAGTCAGGTCTAGAACTAATGCCAAATTTAAAATATGGTCCCATCTAAGCTATTTCTTTACAAGTGAATATGAGAGCAAATTTAATTATCTTAAAGATATATTTTTATCCTCTGAAAACAAACCTGGGAAAAGACATAGGAGAGAATAGATGCTGCACTGAAACCATGTGCGCTTCAGACAGAAAGGCTGATAATAACAAATATATATTTCAACCTTTTACATCCTTAACATACTGGAAACCTTGTGATATACTGACTGCCTTTAGTTCACTAAACTCTATGGCAGTTTAAAGCATTTGGTATAGCAGGAGGTAATAATCATTTTACAGGATGGAACTTACCAGTGTGGCAGCTCATGTGAAAAACTGTCATGTTAATCATGGCATCTTGGGTTTTACATTGAATCTTACTACATATTCAGGCTACTTATGTAGCCCACAGGCTACTTAACCCTGTCTATCAAGAGGTGAATCAAAGTGTTCATAAATGGCTATTTAATTTCTCAGATTTACATTTGGTGCTTAAATATGAAATCTCAGTCCTGATTTTCTATTTACTTCAGCTGGATGTACAGCTATTTTTTATTAAAATCATTGCTCCTTTTTAATGAAACCTCTGAAAAATTAAAATGAAATGGATAAAAATGTCAGTAATGGTTGATTTCTCTACTGGAATGCTTGAAAACATTGCAAGTCTTTTCTGTATTTATTTTATTTTGGAGCTTTGTTAGTTATAAATAACCACAAGTTGTAAGATGATTTCTGATTAGCTGACCTAGCAAAACATGGTCAGGAAGTTTAGCAGAAATGGTTTTGATTTATATTCCTTTGGGATTATGACGGCACAGTGTGATCACCTCTGAATTGATGAAAGGGAGGTAATCTACCTGCAACCCTGCGGACTGCAGCAAAATTAGGGAGAACTGCTTGACATCTCCTACCTACTGGCTGTCTGAGTGTGTTTCTGATTCATTCTTATGACAGTTATCACATCACCCCACACTGTAGTGCTGTACCTTTCTTCCTGAATAGGAAAAGTGGCATGGGGTCCAAATAGTGATACAGTCTAGACAGATTTACTGCATGACTTATTTTGAACAGCTGAGTTGTCTATATTCTTTGCTAATACTAAGGTACAATTTCAGTAGTCAAGTTGGCTGGTTTCAGTACTTGTTTGGTTTTTTCCTATGTCTGCCTATGGGGAATCTGGCTTGCAATATGCTCTCACTTCTTCTGTGTCTATGACAGTGTTAAGATTTGCACAGCTCCTTCATTTATGTTTGGGTTTGGGTTTTTTTTACTGCTTTATATTAGTGCCATGTCAGACAAGACTCTGTCCTCATATCGACATAACATTGGCCCAATGTGGTGGAAAGTCTGGCCCAAAGCACATGGATTCTAAGAATCAGTCATTTTTCAGTATTTGAGTCATTCCCGAACCAGGATCATAACACCTTCACCTTATGTGGGGTCCCTAGACTCTACAGAGATGGCTCCTCTGAGAACAGTAACTCATGTACCATCAGTCCCCATCCCCTCCAGCAGGGTTTAACAGCACAGGTTTGTTTCATGCACCAAAATTACAGAGCTATGTGTACGTATAACAAGCTTGCTGTATTTTATGGTAAGTTTATGCACTCAATTCCTAGTTAATCGCAAGTCCATGAGAGTCTTTACTGATCTTGAAAGTTGAAGTGATGAGATCCAATACTATAGCAGCTCAGTAGATGTTACGAAAAACACCAGCTACTCTAGCAGATGTAATTAAGAAGTCAAATGCCAAATACCAGTGTAAAAGACTGATGTCAAGATAGTTCATGCAAATTCAGGTATAATTCTGTCTTTATTTATTTATTTGTTAATTATTGTATTGACTAAATGTCTGGCATATCAGGTGAACATAGAACCATAGAATCATAAAATTGTTTAGGTTGGAAGGGTCCTTTAAAATCATCTACTCCAACCATCAACTTAACTCTGATTTAAAAAAAAAATCACTAAACCATGTCACTAAACACTATGTCAACCTGTGTTTTAAATACTTCCAGGGATGGTGTCTCATCCACTTCTCTGAGCAGCCCATTCCAATGCTTAGTAACCTTTTCAGTGTAAAACTTTTTCCTAATACCCAGTCTGAACCTCCCCTGGTGCAACTTGAGGCCATTTCTTCTTGTCCTATCACCTGTGACTTGGGAGAAGAGAACGACCCCCACCTCTCTACAAAATCCTTTCAGGTAGCTGTAGAGAACAATAAAGTCTCCTCTCAGCCTCCTTTTCTCTAGGCTGAGCAATAAGGTCTACTCCCAGCTTCTCCTCATAAGACTTACTCTCCAGACCCCTCACCAGCTTCATTGCCCTCTTCTCGACCTGCTCCAGCACCTCAATGTCTTTTTTGTGGTAAGGCGCCCAAACCCGGACACAGTACTTGAGGAGGGGTTTCACCAGTGCCAAGTACAGGGGAACAGTCACCTCCTGAGTCCTCCTCACAAAGCTGTTCCTGATACAGGGCCAGGATACTGTTGTCCTTCTTGGCCAGCCAAGCACACTGCTGGCTCATGTTCAGCCAACAGTCAACCAACATCCCCAGGTCCTTTTCTGCTAGGCAGCTCTCCAGACACCCTTCCCTAAGCCTGTAGCGCTGCATGGGGTTCTTGTGACCCAAGTGCAGAACCCAACTCCTGGCCTTGTTTAACCTGTCTCATCAGCTTGTGAGACTAGACCATTGAGTGATATTCAGTAGAAACATTTCAGAGTGTAAAACCAAAAAGTTATTGTGAGTTTGAAGGAAATCTTTGGGTGAAACCTGTTCAGAAGGGGAACCTTTTGTTGCACTTGGGAAGGCTCCATGGTAACAGAGGAGTGGAAAGCCCCAAGGTGCCAGAGGAACCATAGCTGTTTGATACAGGACACACCAATACAGGGGAGAAATCCAAGTCTACTCCCATGCAGCCCTTCAACAACCCAAGTGTGCAAATATAAGAAAATAACATTTAATTATTCTCACTGAAAGGTAAAGAATGACGAGAACTCCATCTGATTAGCATGTGAAGATGGCACTCTACTAGACTTAAACCACAACAATCCATGTATGAAAGAACAATGGGACAAAAAAACATACCAGGTACGCTCATAAACTGATAAACTGCTGACCAACATTTTACCAAATGTGCCAGTTAGAGTGGGCTGTGTGCAAGTTTATTCTCATTTTGCAAAAGTAATGTCTTGAGGAATGGACTTTACATTTATGTGAGGGGGTACCTATAAATGTTAACAAATAGAACAACATTTCTACTTGTTGCTAGGGTGTGGAAAAACTTTCTCAAAAGTGATCTCCTAGCCACTGGTAAGTAAAGAAGCTGATAAACCAAATGAAATAGATGCATCAAAGTGCTTTCCTTTGGGCTTCTAGTAGAATTAAAAAGGGTGTCTTGAAAGAGCTTGTGTCAAGAGGCTCCCTCACAATAATCACTTCTATATGAATAGCACCTTCAAGTGAAATATATTTAGTTAATTGGGTGGAAAAAAAAATAAATAAAAATTATAATCAATAGTGTGAACAAGGTTAGGTCAATGGTAGGAACTCCTAAGGAATGATCCTTTAAGCTTCCTAATCCCTTCTTCTAGAGAAGTCGTCAATATGAGCATCACAGTAAAGATATTTTGGCAATATAATCTTCAACTGACACTAGGAAAGATATCCTTACCAAGTTTAATGGGATCATCATTTTACAAGTTTAAGAAGTGATGAAAAGTTTAAGTTACTTGAACAGCATATTTAGAAAATTTCAACTGCAACAGAAAATATCTGAGAAGACTACAAGGTAAGGTTTGCAGTTGTTTCGCCTGTGTAGATGAGACAATGATTTTCTACTTATGTTTTAACACTGATATCAAAACCAAATATTCTAAGTTTGATAATTTTAAACGTTCTTTTGAGTTTTGCTTATATTTTATTCACCTTATGTTATTATACCTGCTGGTTTAAGTAAGTTTTCATATTTGTTTAATTAAGCTTTCATTCAGTTTAATTTTGTGTTTTCTGGAAATGCCATGGTCTCTATCTGCATGACATATTTAAATAAGAACATCAAAGAAAAAATTGAAAATTATATATCCCTGTGATGTTGGAAAAAATGTTGAGGTTTAGCATAGCACCCCGTGTTTGAATAACAGAGTGGCTGGGAGATTATTTAGCACACAGTTCTAATAGCCTTTAATTAGTTCATGTGTAATTTATGTGCTTACATAACTTCCTTGAAAGAGATACTTCCTGAATTGGGAACCAAGGGACAACTTAATGAGACAGGAAACAAATAAATAGATATTAAGAAACAAGCTTATAAGCCTGTGACAGAAATAAACTGCCAAAATACTGCATGAGTCAGTGAGGAAGAAGAATAAAGCAAGATGGAAAATAAATTATATTTTCGTGGCAGTTTTTTTTTCTCCCACATATTCTGGTGATAATTCAAAGCCAATGACAGATGCAATTCTAATTTGTCTCATGTTGTGGGTGAAAAGACTCAAATACCTCACTTCTAAAGCCTATACTCTTGTCTTAGCTTCTCCAGGGATTACGAGCACAGGAATAAGGAAAGTTTTCGGAAGGGTGCTCAATTTTAAGGGCTGTGAGGATATTTAAGAGATGTTGATAGGTATCTTTTACTTCATGCAGAGGATCTTAACCTGTGGAATGGCATTACAGAAGATGAAATATTTTCTTCACATAGAAATGAAACTTAGAAGCATTGGGAAGCACAGTAATTAAGTAAAAATATCTTTTCATCATTTACTTAGGTTTAGATCAGTTACAAGCTTGCATTTTTAAGGGTTTCTCTCATAAGAGATCACATCCTGATTGAAATCTAAGAAAGGAAAGAAAAAGACCAGTTAGACTACCAGAAGATCCAAAATTAATCTCTAACAAAGCAAGTAGTTCACCAAAGTCCAATCTGTACATCGGTTTATTTTCAACTTAGAGTTCAAAAGAAATAGCAGCTCTGTGGTTAAGCAATGATTGAAGAGGTTAGTAATAGATCAAAGCAAAGGACAGAAGAGAGGCGGGTGAGCATCTGGGAGGGAAAATGGATAACATTTTCCTTGATCTAGTCTGAGGAAAAAAATGAGAATGTGGGGAGAGAAAGGGGAGGAAAAATAAGATCAGACTTCTCAGGAGAAATACTTTTGCTCAGAATGAATGAGTGAAAATTTCCAGCAAAAAGCTTGAAGGATGCTGCCACCACACTTAAATCCTTCAAAAGACTTTCTGCAACTCTTTCCTCATTTGAAACCTGTTACTTTGTTTCAAAATACATTACACAATTAAAATGCACAAAACTCCAAGCAAGATTTATTTTTCCTTTTTAATGCTCTGTTTTGTTGCACTGTATAACAAAGGGATTTCTTTGTTCCTCCCCCAAGATTTTTCCTCTGGAAATGAAAACTTCTTCCATCTTAGCCTAATAACATCAGATTTCTCTTTGCACAGTATTCCTATGATGTATATATTTCCCTTTTTGTTAACAGTTGAAAATATTTTTGCTCCTATTTTCAACATTCTAAAGTCAGAAGGCAAAATATTCTTTATAGTTTACAATACAAATGGATCTACAGTCATATGGCATTATTCACTTTGAACAATTTGAGCAAAGTAAATTTCTTAAAATATTTCTTAATATAGTGAAGTTCAATTTCAACAAGAAGCGTGGCCAGCAGGTCGCAGGAGGTGATTCTACCCCTGTACTCTGCTGTCATGAGACCTCACCTAGTGTACTGTGTCTAGCTTTGTAGTCCTCAACATAGAAAGGACATGGACCTGTTGAAACAGGTCCAGCAGAGGGCTATGAAGATGATCAGGGGGGTGGAGCACCTCTCCTATGAAGACTGGATGAGGGAGATGGGCTTGTTCAGCCTGGAGAGGAGAAGGCTCGGGGAGACCTAATAGCAACCTTCCAATATCTGAAGGGAGCCTACAGGAGAGCTGGAGAGGGATTCTTTGTCAGGAAGTGTACTGACAGGACAAGGGGTAATGTCTTTAAACTGAAAGAGGGGAGATTTAGATTATATATACCAGAAAGAATTTTTTTACTGTGAGGGTGGTGAGGCACTGGAACAGGTTAGTCAGGGAAACTGTGGATGCCCCATCCCTGGAAGTGTTTAAGGCCAGGGTGGATGAGGCTTTGAGCAACCTGCTCTAGTGAGAGGTGTCCCTGCCCATGGCAGGGGGTTGGAACTTGATTATCTTTACAGTCCCTTACAACATTAACTCTTCTCTGATTCTATAAACAACTAATTATTACATGACTCACAAGTCTTTACAAAACATATTTGGGCTTGGGACAAGGGAATATATATACTTTTTGTACTACAGTAAACACCTCTGAAGTATTAGAGTCTTAGCCTAATTCCATACCTCTGTTTTTCCTAGCGGACTTTTATTTACAACCCGAGTTCTTTCTGTTGATGATGCTCCTGACCTACATGTGGTAATCATGTGCAACTTTCTTTGGAAGAAATTTGGCATCTCTGCTGTGTCTGCTAGTAATACTGTTTGTGGTTTCACAGGTGGAAAATATGAAGTGCCTCAAACTATTTGCCTGTATATTACAGATCAGAATCAGACTTGAAGGCAATATTACATGTTACTCCCAAAACGTGAAAGAAAGTATTGTGTATATCCTGTCAGCAAGACACAGGTTCCTTATAAAGGCAAATTCTGTGGGTGGAAGGGGGAATACATTATAGATGCAAAATTAATGAGAAGTAAGCCTGCTCCTCCCGACAAGTCCAGAGGAATTTCTCAGGCTATTTGATAGGGATAATGGACTAGGTGCCCACCATTTTTGTAGGAATATTGTACTTGGGCATTTTTAGGGAATGAAGTACTTTTTTCTAGGATGAGAGTTCTAATCACTGAGCCACTGGATAAAGTAAAGCTTCTCCTCTTGGTCACTTTAAAAATACAAACATATCTTCTATTGCATTTTCTACAGAGCCCAATTCCATGGTTATGACTTAGGTCTTGGGAGGATATGCCTCCAGCGCTGGCAGCAGTTGAGCAGTTGGTTTTGAAGGTCACAATTTTGGACTTAGACAGATTTAAAGTACTAATTTGTAGGATTTGGAAGCTTTCCCAAGATCAGAAGCTGTGGTGTAGAAGAGAATGAAATCCAGTTGTATTGTGTTGCAACCCATAAACACGGGGCTCTAGAAAAGACTATGAAATAATTTGGATGTTAAATCACTGTCTTAATGGAACAAAAAGGTTAAGGGATGAGGTTTTTAGGTGTTTAAGGACACGGTCACCAAGTTTTTCTTTTTATATACTGATAAGATAGATGATATTTAGACTGTAAATATTTTAAGCTATTGAGGAAAATACTGTGAGGGGGATGGTTGCTATAGCCTCTGTGAAAAGCCTATCAATGGCCTTTCATGGTTATAATTTAAAATTACATTTTGTAACTAAACAGATGAGGGAAAGACATTCAGAAAAACAATTTTTTTAAGACAGATTTTTGGTAAAGAGTGATGAGAGTAATTATGTTTTTAGAATTCTATTCTCTGCCACTTTACTAAGGTGACAAGTAGCAAGAATTTATTAAATTTGGGAAGGTGGAAAAATTATACTGGATGGATATTTGCAAAAAAAATCTGCTCAGCAAAAAGAGAGAGCTAGAGCAGGTGGTCTCTCTGATTTAGCTATCCTAAGTCCTTATTCAAGTGCATTTTTATTGCAGAACAAACACAAATCCTACTGTGCCTTGCTATTTAGCCATTCATCATGGTTAAAACTCTGTATACTAGACATTACTTCAAAAATATCTGTTGGGAAGCAGGACATGGCTTAAAAATATATGTAAATGTACATCTGAGGGGCTGCTGTGACTGCTTTTTTATTATTATTTCAGGCTTACATTCACTTTTCTTGGTAAATCAGTCTACATTTAAATTAATGTAAGTAAGAGAAAAGACCCTTATATTGACTTCTGTAAGGGGAAGGATAGATTGTTAGATTTTTAGTAACAAGCACTTATTCAGCAAGGCAGTTATACATGTGTGGATTGGAGCCATACTACTGTAAACTCTTTTCTAGAACACCTTTTATTATCTGCAAAATTGTATAATCAAGCAGCTTGTTAGTGTTTCTAATGGAGAGAATAATTGCATCGTCAGAAGTCACAGAGTGGAAATACTACATTTTGATTAAGAACAAACCATCACTTTTCCTCCAGTGAAGGATCTTCACATGTGAAAATGCTCAACTAACCAAAAAATGTAGAACCACAATTAAAGAAAATATTAAGAACCTAAATATTCAACCTATGACAGATTTGAAGTGTGCCTGATACTGAATGAGGGAGCAAGACTACAGCTGTATTTAGCAAAGTCTAGTTTAATGACAGCTGCGGGAAGAGCAGATTATTACACCTCCTTTTTCTTATTGCTTCTGCATAACTTTTGGTCTTGTGATAATCTGATATTTCTGAACCAAATTCTCATTCTGATAAGCACTGAAAAAGATACTTCTAATGCCAGATGGATGGAGTTCCAGTTTATCTGGAAGAACGAAGGGTTAACAAAAATCTTCTCTCCCCTTCAAGTGCTAAAAGCCAAGAGTTTTCACTGCTTTCATTTGTAAGAAGAGCCTGATTGAATTTACTTCTGTTTCACTTTTAAAACTTCCTGGCTTTTCATTCACAAATCACACGTTTGTCTTCTCCCGGAAAAGCTTTGCTTTTGTTTTTGTGACCTACATTTGTAGGGCTCCTAATTAACAGGCAGCACTGGGATCTGCTGTCCCTCAATAGCTCTGCTGCTTTGGGATCCTAAGCTAGACAGAAAACATGTTGCTGAAATCTGAATGAAAGTAATTACCTACTTCTGTTTGGCAGCTTTACACACACTGTGTAAAACAAAAATGCATCATAACTGCAGATTTTCCCATACATTGCACTCATGTCCTAGACTGGTAGCTACTGAAGTTAATATGAGAAGGATCAAGCATAGAGGTGAGGTGAGGTAAGTTTTCCTTGTCCTTAAATAAAAATGTACCTGCATTATGTCTGCCAAAACATTCTTCCCTGCATTAGTGTTTGCAATCACTGCATTTTTTTTCCCCAAATCTTTCCTTGGCCTCTGCAGATAACCTGCTCATTATTTTTACCTTTGTGTTCAAATTATCATTCTGGTTTATGAGAAACTGATTATGACTAGATGATCTGAAAGATCCCTTCCAAACTTGAAAATTCTATCATATTATCATTCTATGCAAGTGACAAAACATCCTACTTAACCAGCATTAGACCACACAAGAACTAAGTCTTCTCTGTTCCAGTTGTCAAAGTAAATAGGAGATTGGTGGGAGTTGGAATGCAGCATTTGACTCTGCTTTTTGTATTAAAAAACACATTATGTACTGAGCTGAATTGATACAAACTGCTGTATTCAAGCACACCAAACAACCAGCTCCTCCCATCACAGAATCTTGTTACTTAATGACATTTTTAGACTCCTGCTATATCTATCCTCACCAGTGATATGTTAGTAGCTGGTCAGCCTAATGCTTTGTCCCACAGAGATGGTAATGAAAAGTTTCATTTTCTTGGGATTTGCCTTCTGCTTGGCTGCAAACTCTGAGTTGACTATGCTTAAAGGCACTCTTTTTCTCTTAAAATTTTGCTTATGATGAAGACTTTTCTTAAATCTCACCACCTATAACATTTCTAAAAAAATTATAGAATGGTAGAACCTTTTTGGTTAGAAAAGACCTTTAAGATCATTATGTTCAACCACTAAGCTAACACTGCAAGTTACCACTAACCCATGTCCCTCAGTACCACATCTACATGTCTTTTAAATCCCCCCAGGGGTGGTAACTTAACCACTTCCCTGGGCAGCCTGTACCAGTGCTTGACAACACTTGCAATGAAGAGTTTTTTCATAATATCTTATCTAAACCTCCCATGGCACAACTTGAGGCAATTTCATCCATCCTAACACTTTTCACTTGGGAAATGAGACTGACAACCACGTCACTACAACCTCCTTGCAGGTAGTTGCAGAGAGCGATAAGGTCTCCCCTTACCCTCCTTTTCTCTAGGCTGAACCCCAGGTCCCCCAGTCAGTCCTCATAAGACTTGTTCTCCAGACCCCTCACCAGCTTTGTTGCCCTTCTCTGGATACACTCCATCTCAGTATCTTTCTTGTAGTGGTGCTCCAAAAACTGTACACAGTACTCGAGGAGGGTTCTCACCAGTGCCGAGTACTGGGGGACAATCACTTCCCCAGTCCTGTTGCCCACACTATTTCTGATACCAGCCGGGAAGCTCTTGGCCTTGTTTGCCACCTGGGCACACTGTGGGCTCATATTCAGCTGGCTGTTAACCAACGCACCCCCAGGTCCTTTCCTGATGGGAAGCTTTCCAGCTACTCATCCCCAAGCCTGTAACGCTGCACAAGGTTGTTATGACTCAAGTGCAAGACCCAGCACTTGGTCCTATTGAATCCCATACCATTGGCCTATAGGAACTTCACTTCTGTGGTCATTATTCCTCAAAATCAAACTAAACTGAAATTAGACTAGGCCAAAAAGCTGTTAGACAACACAGATGGTGACCTGAGTTGCTTTTACTCTAGAAATACATGCAAAGTATCGAGCAGTAACATCTGTGCAATGTAAAGCAGATACTTCAGGCTAGAACCACAAGGGCTGGAGACAAGCATGGAGACACCTAATTTCAAAGTAACCTTCCATCTAGAATATGAGACATTCAGTCTTTCCCTGCTCCAGGATTAGCTAATAGTATGGTAGAAGATTTGTCCTACTGAAGAGACTGTCTTGTTTCCAGAAACCGTTTTCCTTAGGGGGTTTCTGCTCTACCATCACCTGGCACAAGAGTGAAAGAGGTGTGCCTTATGTCAAGTAGCCATTCTGCAGGTAGGGAATTGTTGCTTGCATTTACTGGGAAGATGTAGGGTTTTTTTCATATGTGCTTTAAATACAAAACTTTTTGCAACTACCAGAACCACTGTCCACATACAACGCTGCTCTTCTGTGTCTGTCTGGTAATTCCTGGTTCTCTTGCAACAGGAGTCATTCTGTGTTTGAGCAGTCTGTCTGGCATACCTAAAGTCTGTGTGACATTGCACAGGGTCAGAAACAGAGAGACTGCTCCATAAAGCCCTCTCTCCCAAGACTGTGCAAAGAGGGCTGTTTGCAGCTTGGATGCGCGTATGTATGCAGTGACTCATCCAGTCAAAAAGGTTGCACAGTGGAGACTGAGGGGAATTGATGCTCATGCCGAGGAGCCTCTACAGTGCCAAGAGAGACTTGGCCTAGATAACACTCCCAGGGGCAAAAGGAGGAAATGTTCCTCTTTTATTCAGTAGTCAGACAGTTTCAAGAAGGGGAGACAAAGTTCCATCTTTATTTAAACAGATATTTAAGGGTCTTCCACAGCACAGTAAAACTTCATTAGCAGAAAATTAAGTCTGTTCTCTTAAGAAACAGTTTTCTTATTCAGGTAGACAGATCAGTACGTGAATACAAGTCTCCCATTTTGTCCTGGTTGCTAACTCTGGGGCTGTTGGCTATCATAGTATGATTAAATGAATATTGGCTTCTTCTGGCTTACGTTCTTCAGTATATTAGATGTGCTTCTCCTCACATAAGAGGCACATCCCATAGCTTGGCTATGGCTGAATTGGCTGCTCAGAGTTTTCAGACTTTAGACTTTTTGGTGCCCACTTTCTGGCAGAAACAAAGGGCATGCTCATAAATCACAGCGGAGTTAAAGGTCTCCAAACTGACGTGGCTGTATAGTGCAGTTCAGTGCCAGGCAGAAATATGAAACCAAACCTCACAGCAAAAGTGTAGAGTTACGGTGGCACTGCAGTCATACTAGTCCATCCTTCTAGAAGAAAAGACTGACTGGCTCAGACCCAGCAATGCTGAAGCCAGTAAACTACTTTGGTTTCTTTAAGAGACGCAGTCACCAGCAGCTCCGGGCTTTTTGTGCCATATTCGATTTGCGTATGCATGTGCTTATTTGCAGTTTTGCAATCACTTAGGGCCCTTGGACTTCACTGATATTCATCACAAGGCACTTCACCAGTGCCAGAAAGATTTTTTAGCCAATGCTGGCTGCTGAAAGAGAGCTCTGCCTCTTGAACCTTACTTGTCCTGTCAGCTTCTGTGGAACATCTGTACAACGCACATCTTGGGTGCAATTTTGTCTCTGTCTGTAGAGCATCTAAGCTCTCACTGTAGTCGAAGCAGCTCTAGTCAGTGGAGCATGGGGAGATATTCATCTGACCAGATACAGGTGTTTGCTTTAGGTGAGTTGATTTTGCTATCCATGTAGAATTTTTAGTATGTCAGCCTGCAGGTTGTCACCTTGTGCCAATCTATTCTCTCAGAACTGAAGTGACAGCTGTCACAGGAGCAATCCAGTCTTGTGGTTACAAGAATTTCCACTGCACAAGAATGATGCCTTGATGTTAGCCATTTACCCTGAAATTGTCCTTTACCCTTAAATCACCTTTAATTCAACCCACATTACAGCAAGAACAAGCAACACTTATCTGTGAAATCTGAAATAGCAATTGCAAAGGTTTAGAAAACCTGTTGTGTGACAGAAATAAAATGATCCTTACTGGACTCTTTCCTTCTATGTGTCCAGCAGATGGACTATGGATGCTCCAATTACTAGAGCCCATTTTAGGGTCTTTTATACATGAATGTCACCTTGTATTTTCCATCTTCTGCAGATTCACCTATAGATTTAACTGAAATCCCTTCTTTTCCTCTCCTGTGAAATGTTATTGTTCCTTGTTTATGAGAGAAATATAAATATTTTTTCTTTTTTCTTTTTTTTTTTTTTATTATTCTGTTTATTGGCAATTACCACCTCTTTAGAAAACAAAATGTCTCAGTGGAAAACCTAAAATCCCAGCACCTTCTCCCATATAGCCCAGGGGGTTTGAAGCTCTTTTCTTCTTTCTTCATTTCACTTCTCCAAGAACATTAGCAATTCTCATGTGACTTTTCCAAACCTCAAATGTTATTTTGACAACCACATAAAATCTAATGCATAAATGGAGTTCTTGGCATGAACTCTGTTAGTGATTCTAGACTGAGATTACAGAGAACAGGAAACAGCCACTCTGGAGTAATACCAGACTTGGCATGGCTCAAGCTTCACCTTATGCTCGTAGGTGCCATGGCAGCTTCTGCTCACTGGAGTTATCAAGCCCTGGAGGCCTCTAAGTGCCTCGCAGAGGAGGCAGCTGTGGAGCTGCCCGAGCTGCCTGTCATTTCAGTAGTGGGAGTGGGTACCCAAGTGCACTCAACAAGCTCTGCTTTTTTGCATTAGAGTGAATTACTCTGGGTGAATGCAACTGTGGCTGCTGCTGAAGTGCACCCATTGCCTACTTTAATTCATAGTAAAGCCAATGTTTCTTTCCTCCCGCTTTTTTTACTTCCTAATGCACTGATTATTGTGCAGTAAAAAATGCACCTTTTTAAACTCTGAAAATAAAGTTGCTCTCTTCCTGTCATCAATACACCGGTAGACACATAAATTCGCACACTTGATGAATGCAATGTTAACCGCAATAACAAGTGGGCAAAAGAAGCCAAATTGTCTAAAAGACTCCCAGACTCAGCAATTTTCAGCTGAGTTGGAACTCGCAGCTTGACTTCTCCTCTTCCACATAAGCTCCTGAGTCAGGAGCTACTCTTTGCATGCAAGTCGACACAGGCAACCCCTTTCCTAAATCACCTTCTGAGAACAATCAAGTTCAATTCCTTTCTGTCCCCTGCTTCAGCTCACAGCATGTCCTTGGCAGTGAACGGCAACTCTCCTACAGTATTGACTGAATAATCAGAGAAAAATATCTCTTTTTATTTTGCTTTTGTTGAAATAAAAAAAATATTTTTCATGCATTTGGAGGCAATTCTGTTTCCCCACCTGCTAACAGAAATATTGTTGATAGCCTTTACTCAAGAAGTTTTCCATGAACCTAGCCACATGGAGAGCTTAACCACAGGACAAGAGGCAACATATGTAAGACTGATATCAGTATCAAGAAACCTGCTATAGCTTCTGAAACATACATGTTAATAAACATATCAACAAGTTTTTCTTATTTGCTGATTTGGGTTTTTTAAGTGAAAGAATTCTGTGCTGTTCAGAAAACCTAAAATTTAAATCTACAATTGCTTCATACAGAGAGCAGTTGATAAAGTGCATGGTAAAACTACCCTGACAGCAGTACCAAGTGTATTGTTTTTTAAATAGACACTTAGTAAAGGACCTGAGTCCAGCTTAGGGCTAGCAAAAGCAGTCTTTAAGTGCTTTATCTAAGAGTTTCATTTTACAGTTACGTGACTCAAAATACATCTCTGAGTTGAATGTTCTGTTTTGGTTTTATATTCATTATACCTATGTTTGTTAATAATTTTATCATAGAGATTTTTCATCAGCCTTTAAAACATAAAGCACATACAGATTTCTTATTCTGAAATTTGATGTTGAAAGAATACTTAATTTTCCTTACACTGTGATGAATGAAGGTTGGTTTTGGTAAAAGGGACATATCTGCACTTTTGCTAAGTCTCACTTTCATCATGGATCTCACATTGATTAGCTAGAGATATACCTTCTAGAGCCATTTTACTGCACAAAGATACAAAGATCCCTACTTTTTTTTTTTTTATTTATTTTTAAATATAATTTCTAGGCCTTCTAGTTTTGGCAAAAACTTTCTCAAAGATTTTTAATGGAACTTTCTAAATTCAGTGATGTTTCTGGGAGAGAGGGGGACTAGGAAGGTATTTGTTGAGATCGTACAAGGGGAAGGAAGGCAGCAACAACTGGAGAGGTACCTAAGGTCCAGCTAGTATGATCTCTGTGCCTGTGAGCTCCACACTAAACAGCTGATGGGGATGTGTATGTTCATGTTCTACTTTGCTTAATTTACCTTAAATTAGGAAAACTTGCATGCATTTAGTAGAGCAGGCTCATTAATCTGGATGTTTAACACTCTGGCTCAGCTCACATTTCATCCAAAATGGGTATTTTTACACAATTAGTTTTTCATGAGTGAGTTAAAAATAACATTTAGGTGATTTTGTTTAATTCAGTTGCTTCTAATATGGAATGAAATTTATTTTTTAAATTAAAATAGAATTGCCCTCTGTGGTTTATCTTATCATGTAAGGAGGCTTATCTATGCATATTTTTGAGAACTGAGTATTTTTAATAATATAAAATTGCTATTTAGACTGTGTAAGAAGTCTGACTGGAAAAAAGGCAAAACAAAACAAAAAACATAAAATTTGGCCTTTGCCTCCTCTTGAATACTTGTTGTTTTATCAGAAGCCTAATACTGACAGTAACACTCTTCTGTGTATGAAGCTGAGGTGGCCAAGACCCTGCCATATAGCAGATTTGGGCTGCCAGAATAATGAAACACATCTACAAACCACCATCAAACTACTGGAGGGTCTCTGTTGTCTGACCTGGAGCAGCTGCATCCTGGTGATGGGGTGTGTTTTTCTTTGTTCTGATGATATACATTTTGCTGCGCAGCCTGAATCCCTCATGTGGTCTTTGCTGCAGGAGCCAGGCTGAAACACATTTGTGGTAACCTCCATTTTGATGATGTGTGATGTCTTCTAAGCATGGTGAGGCAGAGGTTGAAGCATCAAACCCTGGAATACCTATATGAAAGGGATATGTGACCTACCATGGCCAAAAGACTATGCTCTATTGTACAAGTTCTTCCAGGGTTAAGGCTATGAGAAAGTATATACCCCACAAAGAAGTTTTGCCAAAATGTGTGAATCACTGTGTTTTCAAGCTGTCGTGTTAATTCTTCTATTCTATAAACAGGTTTTATTGTTTAACTTTGTGTATGGGACCAGATGCTCATTTGATGGTTAGATGATCTGGTCTGATAGACACCAGCTGTGAATCTGATCTGCAGTTTGTTCTGGAGCTGTACTGAGAAAGTCAGCTGGGGTTTGTTCTCCTTATCCCCTTATGTGCAGTCTTTTTTTCTACAGTGTTTTTGGCTTTGTAAGAGAAAAAGAAGGTTTCACCACCTAACAAAGAAAGCTTTGATTGGGGCCTGGTTAAAAGAGTCCAAAATTAATATTCTCAACAATGATGCTTTGTTCTCTGAATCTTATACTTTTTCAGATAGAATAAAATTAAATATAACCTGGATGGACTATTCTAAGGAACTACATGCCAACATTTGATTAGCTACATTTTTTGCTGGGTTTTCTGTGAAACAGGACTTACACAATCACTCCCTCTGAAAGTCTATGCCCACCTTCTTGGCTAATTTCAACCTGGTTTGATAGGGGAAAAATATTTAGAGATAACTACCTTTTTACAACTATTGTTCCAATAGGCACTTGTGTAAATGAAATAGGTCCTGAAAGTGTTTGGAGTGGACATAAGATCACAGAGTAGGCCAGGCTGGACCATAGCTCATGAATTCAACTGGTCTAAATGTCTGCTCAGAGCTGGTCTAACCAAATCAGCTTGTCTAGTCAACACATCCAAAAATGGAGATGCCAGAATGTGTCTGCATGTTCTGTTCCTGTATTTGATCATACCAATAGTTAAAACAAATTAATCTTCATATGCAACTGAAAATTCTGGTGGTCCAACCTGTGTTCTTTGCTTCTTGTCCCATCACTGTGCACCACTGAGGAGAGTCTAGCTTTGTCTTCTCTGCATCATTTGACCAGATAATTATAGAATCATAGAATCATCAAAGTTGGAAAGACTTTTAACATCATTGAGTTCAACCATTAACTTAGCATTGCAAACTGTATCTGTAAGTGCCACATCTACATATCTTTTTAACACCTCCAGTGATGGTGACTCAACCACTTACCTGGGCAGCCTGTTCCAGTGCTTGACAACCCTCTCAGTGAAGATTTTTTTTCATAATATCTTATCTAAACCTCTCCTGGTGCAGTTTGAGGCAATTTCATCCTGCCATATTGCTTTTTACTTGAGACATGAGACCAACACACACCTCTCTACAGCTTCCTTCCAGGTAGTTGTAGAGAGTGATAATGTCTCCCTTCAGCCTCTTTTTCTCCAGGCTGAACAACCCGAATTCTCTCAGCCAAGATACTCATGATCTGTAAATATTTGAAGACCATCAACCAACATATACCGATTATAGCACAAATGAGAGAAGAGAGAAATAAACAATACACTAGTAATGAAATGTGTAACAGTTAATTTGTATCTATTAGTTGTTGCCAAAAGTGCTCCAGAACTGATTTTTTAACATACACGTTAAAAAAAGATAAACAAAACCAAACACACACAAGCATCCTCCCCCCACACACCCCCTGATTAAATGCTCATCACTGCAAATTCTTTTTCTGTTCTTTCTGGTGCAATTGATAATGGCTTTCTAAAAGTGTGGCAGATATTATCTTCTTAATACCAGACATTCCAGATTAGTATTTATTCTGGTCCTGGCACATTTTTCAGAAATCAGCGAAAGGCTCCAAATGGTGCAGATTTAAATGGACAAATAACACTTAGGAAATTAAGTGTTTGGTGGACCTGGCAGCTGTGGTAAATCACCTGGGAAAACCTGAGGCAGATATTTTTGCTACAATAAATCCCAAGATTCTTCATGTATTTCAGTTTTCTCTTTGGTCTCTGCTAGTACAATACATAAGAATCTGAACCACGTATTTTACACTCATGCTTCAAAGAATGTTTAAAAATGGGCTGAATAAACAATTTCTCCTACTAAATGGAATTTATTTTCTAGTAGAAGCAATCCTATCAATAATACAATACATTTTATGAGAGATAAGAAAAGTGGAACAGGAAAGGGAAGCAGGTCATCATTCACAATAAAAGCATCATTAGCCTAAACAGCTTAGCAGGCTTTAATCTTCTTGTGTTATTATTATATTGTAATATAATACTGTTGTTGCTGAAATACAACTGAACAGGTACAACACAGGTAAACTCTCAAATGTACGTGTCTTCAGGTTAGGACATGGAGAGGCAAAGGCAGCTTACCAGTAGCTCAAGAGAAACTTCTCTGTTAAGTTTTGTGTTTCTATTTTAGTGATGTTTGCAAGAGAAACCAATGAATGTCTGCACTGGATATTTTCCATACTGTGTTTGAACACTGGAAATCCATTCTCATTCATATGATATGTAATATACAGATACTTTAAAAATTGCTTTTACAAAATAACAGTTGTAATTTTTACTGCAGGTGATATTTTAATCTTACTGTCGATTGTTTGGTTTTTTTTTCTGTTGGCATTCTAGTTATATGGCTATGAATTTTCCTGCAATTGTGCTTGAAGTTGAATTTAGACTCTCACAGTGGAATCTGACATAGTAATAGTTCAGCAGCACAAGCGAATTTTGCTTTGTTCCTAATTCAATATAATAGTTAATACAGTCAATAGTACAAGCATGCTGAATTCCATAAGTGTAGTACAAGGAGCTGTGGTATTTACAAGTTGGTGCGTAATTTAGACAATTATTGCTACATTCTGTCATGTTTAGATGCTCCCCTATGGCTTACAAAATAAGGCTTCACAATAGAGTTATATTTCTCTGCCTTTGATTAGCCAAACAAAAGGCAATGAATGAACAGCTAGTGTTTTACTTCAGACCTTATCAAGATTTAGCTTGCCAAACCTGGTCCTGCATTGACTTGACTTCCAGTCAGCAGCTCTACTGAGCATAATGTGAATCGATATTCTCTGAGCTCTCTTTATCATGTTGCTAAGATTGTCTGTGAGAATGAAAAGCTCATAAAACATGTCATAATGAAGAGCCTGGCACCTGATGTCTTCCCACCCTCAGTATCCTTTTTACCTCTTTACCTCTACACCTTGCAAAAAGCTTAATCGCTAAAAGCTCTGCAGGAGCCTTTGCAATCCCTACGATACCTTTTAAGATTGGAAAGGGAAGCAAATTTTAGAGACAAACCTGAAAATAACCTGAATGCTTTTCCGCAAAATGCTAATGCTATTTTTGAGAAGAAAGTGGAGTTTAATTTCTATATCACAGAGATAAAGGATGTCAACTAATGCTTGGACAGATCCCACTCCTGTCCACACAAAGGGCAATTTATCAAAATCATGACCATATACTATTTAAAGACCAACCAAACAAGGAGCTGGAGGTCTTTGAGACTGCACAGAGGAGAAATAAATAAGAAACCTGGTTAATATTTCATGTTCTGCATAAGGATTTGTTTGAACCATAGTTTCTGTCTGTAAATTGGTTTAGAATAAAAAACTGAGGATTGAGGGGAGAGAGCAGCAAGCTGAAGATGAAGACGAATCTCCCTATTCTAAAGCTTGGTAGCTTTGGGAAGTTCTAGATGAGTTTCCTTCCATGGAAAACTTGTTGCATTGATAATTATGGAGATGGTATGGAATTTCAATGCTTCATATTGGTCTGCAAGGGCTGATCTAGTCAATTGTAGCATCGTATCATTCATCATCCAGGGCAGATTTTCTTGAAAACAGGGAGCCAGGAGAGCGGGTTACCAGATCTTGTGCCTCACTAGCTCAGACACATACGTTCTGTAATGTCTTTTGTAAACGACTTTATTAAGGCAGTAAGTTTTTTGTCTTCAGGAAGTCTTTGGAAAATGCTGACAGAATCTAATTTCTCTAAGAATTAGAAATCTTTAATTTGAAGCTTAGATATACAAACAATTGGATGAATTGTTTCCAGTTATTATTATATAAATAGTTTACCTTAGTGTTTTTGGCCCACAAACAGTAAAATTGACAAGTGTATAGAAAGAAATCATGTCAGCTCAGCCTTGTTTAAGATGAAAAGCCTGAAGTGTTTTGGCTGCTCTCATAAGAAAGGCTTTCCACTCTTATTATCATAAGGGGCACTTCTCAATACATCTTTCACTTTGAATTTATCTTTTCTGACTGGTGAGATTTTTATGCAGTACTCCTCTCTCTGGACAAGTCCTGATAATGTCAGCAGTTCCTCTGAACTGTGCTGCAAAAGCTTCAGCTTACTGACCCTGATGTCATCTGTTTTTCAGTTGCACAATGTTAGCAACTCCCAGTAAGTCTCTGATCAACTAATAAACATGAGTGTATTTTTCTTAACATATATTTCCAAACTTTGAGCTATTGAATGATAGCAGGAATTGCAGGTAGTAGTGGCAGGAGTCCAGATTCAACCTGCCACACAAAAACTGAATTGATGTCAAGCATAGTTTCAAATGACCCTCTATTAACATCCACCTGCAGAGTGAACTCAGGAAAACAACTGTCCTGTTTTAGGTGTTTCAGTTAATTGTCTAGAGTTAGGTGGGATTAATCTGGGATTAACTGTATAATCTTCTTAAATAAAAAGTAATGAATCATGCATTTTTTAATTGCCACCACAAAAAATTTTACAAAGATGTGATCTTAGATCAAATCTTTTGATATTTAAATACAGGTTTTCAATAATCAAGCTATTTATTTACAACATTTTCTTGTTCAGTCAAAAATAAATGTTTTGTTGAGCCATTTTAAAATATGGAGGTAAAGGGAAATGTTCTATAAATTATTTATGACAGGTGAAAAATTTTTATCATATTTCAGCCTACCATCTAGTCTGCTGCACTTCTAGATTTTTTTCTCAATGGGTCTGTACATATTTATGATTAGACATTGTTCTCTTTCTCTTCTTGCTGTATTTTTATTCTGAATATCCTTTCCCTTGCCTTTTTTACAACAATATCTGAAAGCAAGCAAATTATTAAGATATCTTAAGGTTTTTCTAATGTTATAGCATTTTGAACTTCTTGGGTAAAACCCGCAGCACTAAATCAATTTCACTGAAAAATTATTCCATTATTTAGTAATGTGAAGAAAATATTTTTTTTAATTCTTAGCAGTGTTTTATGTTAATTAATGTGTAATCTATTATGACATTTTAATAACTCAGAACTTCTCACAGGATGATGTTGTTGAAAGGGACTGTGGACTAGGCTGATACTACTTTTCTTTCAAAGAAGGTGGAAAGTTATTTTTTAATATTTTTTAAACATCTGATTTCTTACCAGGCAAGAATGATTTGCAGTGTTCTGTGTAATGGAGTATACACTTCATTTGTATTAGGAGTGCACGTATGAGCAGGTTATCATCCTTCAAGAGAGTGTATCAGCATGTTTAATACAATACTTACCTAAAAAACTGTGTTTCTGGAGGAAAAAGAAAGGATAGAACCTAAAAGGTATCCTTTTCACAGTCACTGTACCCTCCATACTCTCTTCTCTCTTCATATCAAACACACCTGCAGTGTTGCCACAGATGGAAAAGATGCATACAGTTTTGTATAAATGCGTGGGAGCCTTTGTAGGAAATCTGGGCCCCCTTGAAGCCAAGGAGCTGGGCTGCAGCAGGTCTCTGTTCAACACCAGCCTTCTGTGCCGCCTTCTCCTTGCTGCTTCCCTCACACTGATGTGATGAGTAATGGAACAAGGAGAGAGAGGAGGGGACAAAGACATACTTGAAGTATTTTTTCAAATATCTCCAGGAATGTAGGAGGCAATGTTGAGAAGCCCTGTTTCTTTTACAAGAAAGGGCCTGCAGGAAAACTGGGAGCTACTGAAGAAACTCTCTGGAATACCACTGGCATTGCATAGGTACTTTCAAGCTCAAAAAGCAAGTAGTTTAGAGAAAAGAGCTCTGAATGCTGCTGGTCACTGATAAAGACAGTCTTCTGCTTCAGATTTTAAAAATATTGTCATACTCGGCACCGTTCAATAACTCTAATTTGGCCATTAAATTCCTGTCACCTTTGCCCTTTCCTAATGATTGTGACAAAATGCTGTCTGCAATCAGCAAGACTCAATCGTTGTGGGAATAATTTGAATAAATAATCAAGTCTGCAGCTCATCCATCACCTTGACTGCTTTCTCTATTCCCTGTTCACCTCTTCATGACATTTGGCAGGTCACCCGATATAAAATATGCAAACAGTGAACTGAAATAGCCTAAGTCTACTGAAATATGCTGACTGAAAGTGTCACCTTAAAGTAGCTATGCATCTTTGCATGGCAAGCACATGTATTTCCTGTAGCTTTTTTTTCCTTGCTACCTTTACCTTGACTAGGATGGTGTTTGTCCCTTTTACATTCACAGAGCTTGTGCTTACAAAACTACCTCATGTGAATATGGGGATTGCCTACTAAAAGATAAGAAGGAAGAGTGATCAGGAAGAAAGGCAGTGATAGGGAAATCAAAGGACTGAAGAAAGCAGGTAAAGAAATGTGAGGCACAAAATTAAAATGATGAGAAATATGTAGAATTTACCTTCTGTTTTAATGAAGCTAGTGTAGATAGTTTTGATAGAGTTAAATAGGTCTAAAATTGAGTTATATTAAGTGTACCTCCAGATGGGATCATCTGAGTATTCTCGGAGCTATTTGGGCACTTACTGACACCCTGCTATCCACTGGCCTCTCTGTCAAGCTTACTGTTCTGGTTGTGTACTGGACAGCAGCCAGCCCACACCATCTCCCCACAGCCGGCTGCTGCTGAGCTCAGCCTGGTGCACAGCCACAAAGCGAAACGGAGTCAGTTCAAAGTACTATGCTCTGGGCTGCTAATGATGATGCTCAGGCTGGGGCATATATTAATTTCTTCCAGCTGTACTATGTATGGCAAGAGGCTCCCCTAGTAGAGAAGCAGAACATCAGAAGGGAATAACAATTTCTAAGCCAGTCAGAATTTGCCTGGAGGCTCCTTAAGGCTAGTGTCTCTACACAGGTAAAGTGATCTGAATATCCCCCTAGGAAAACTATGTGTAAACTCTTCTTTGGTTTTTTTCATCCCCTTACTTTGACCATTCTCCTGTCTCCTCCTTTTTCATTGTCTTCATTTTCCTGTGTTGTTGTGTTGTAATCATTTGTGTTTCTTATATGTCTATGAAAGAGTGATTGAATCAGGATGTGTTAGTATTTAATAAAGCTCAGCATCAAATCACTTTAGGAGATGGGCACATTTATCCTATTGTGGAATGATTCTTGGTCTGCACAGGTGCTAAAACATACCAGCGATCACCTGTGAAATACCTGAATAACTAAAGGTTAAGAATCACATTCCTACCTGTTTTCTACAAACAGTCCTGACTCCAGAATTCAGGGCTTAAAGTTCAAAACAAGACTGGTTTGGGGATGTACAAACATTGGTTTATGTCTCTGAATGTAATTCAAAACAGCTTTTTCTCTAATACCACAGCCCAGAACTGACCTTACCTGCTGGTTTCTACCTTTCCTGTCTGTGCTGGAAGGCTCTGTTTATGATAGTTGTATTATAAACCAAATCGTTTAAACTAAGTAATTTCAAAATAATCCCACTAAAGAAGAGGTGCTTCAAAAGTCTTTTTCAGTGGTCATTTCGGTGATCAGCACAGGCTCAGCAATGCCATTAAAGATAATACTCATGGAGCTGCATCTCCAGTCACAGAGAGTGTAGTTACCCAGGTCTGTCTCAGCAGTGGGGATGCCTGAAGCAGTCATCAGCCTGTCTGCTCACTCCTGTCCTCTTGCTATCACCTGCACTTCAAAGATACAAACAGGATATTAAATATTTTCCAGCTTAAAAAATATATATTCTCCCACCCTTTCTTTTCCAGGACACTTTCAAGCAACCAGATCCAGCAGGTCCTGTAGCTACCCAATCATCTGCACATAAGGGAGGAATGAATGGGAAAGATTTCTTAAACCAGCTGAAGAAGTACCATCTCTAAAGGAACACAGACTGAAAAGTGAGATGAGCTACCCCAACAAACTTTGTGTTGCCATGGCTTTATTTGCACCAGGAGTCACTTCAGACAGTTAAACTGCTTTGTCTAAGTCTGGATTATACTGCAGTACAGCTATGCCCTATGTGTGAAGTTGTTTGTTAGGTCAACAAAGAAGGAATATATTCCACTTTTGAATTATTTGACTTTTATTATGCTAGATAACAAATTTGAAAAAACTTTCACTATATCAAAAAGGTGCAAATACATAAACCAGGGAAATTATTCAATAATTTTATACAAATAGAACTCAGTATAACATGATTTAAAGTAAAGATGCTTTTCATCTTCAAACTTTCTATCTTCAGGTATTTCATGATGAATTGTAATAAAGCAATAATAAAATAATAAAAAAAAAAAACGAGAAGAGAAAATCTACTTCTTTCAGGAAGATGTGTTCATAAAAGAAAACTAATAAGCTAGTGAGGTATGATTTATATCATGAAACAACTGATACTCACCAGTGGAAATCTTCATAAAAATGACATACACTTTTCTTTGACAAATATTTTATTGCATGTCTCACAGCTATTAAATAATTCCCAGTTTAATTTTCGTTGTGTCCTAAACAGTCAATAGTAAAGATTGTATTCCCTTGGTCTCTTATATTTTCATCCATACACACAAAGAAAACTTCCAGTTTGTCTGTTGTTTCCTTTTTCATTTTGTATGCAAAACATGGTACCTTTTTACCCCGAGGCTCAGTTCTTAGGATATATGGTGACAAATTTTCAAGCAATCAGATACATATCCTGCATATCTCACCCTCTCTTCCAGGCCAAATATCTGGAATGCATGAGAATAAGGAAGCTCATTGTGTACAGTTGAAAGCTCATTTTTTATCTCTTTCCAGTTGCCCAGAATGTACGGTGAGCCCCTTAGACTAATTCTGGGACTTATCAACACTGTCTGTAAATGTGTGGGTTCCCCTTAAAGGTACCAAAACATGATGACTTGCCTTACCATGTCACAGGTGGATTAGTCAATTATCACACTGGGGTACCAGGGGACCTTCCCAGTGACTGCAAAACACAAATGACCCAGGAGACCTGCAGAAGCTGTAAGCCTTGTCATTAATACCACTTGACTTTGCACTCCCTCTGAGGGAGAGAGTAGCATTTGCTGTGTGGTAGGGGAATACTCCTTACAGCTGACACTCTAATATTCTGTGAGTTTTGTGTCAGATAAGAGAGAATCTTGTTGACGTGTCCCTGGTGCGCTCTTATGGGGCAGCCACACCTTCCCCTGGTCAGTGTGTCAGGACTGATTTGAACTCAGAAGCCCCCAGCTGGGAACCTGCGTGCCATCCCTGCTTCATTTCTGGACCCTGATCAGACAGAAGCAAGAAATAGAAACACAGCTGCTTACTATAGGGTCATTCCAGGCAAGTACACAAGCACTTGGAGAACTTTCAGGTCAAACTGGGATGTCCTTTATTAGGGCAAGTGACTGAGCAAGGTCTTTCTGGATTGCAGTGTTGAATAGGAACCTGACTTTTGCTCTGGCCGTATTTTTTAACATATTAGAGCAGCTGAAATGAGTGTGAATAAACAGGAATAAAAGAAGTCCCCAGAGACAAAATACTCAATCCACAGACTCATTCATAGGAATATTTCTCTTGATTTCAACACAGATAAAAGTACAAGTAATAAAACAATTCATTAAGTAGTATAAACCTTGGAAGTGACCTTTGCCTGCAGTGAATTATAAACAATGGTAAAATGCATGTAGCAAGAAACTGACCCTTTTTTATTTAATCTTAATATAACTAACATCTGACCACCTTTCTCTCGTGTGACATGTTTAAACATCTGTCAGACTGTGGTTCCATATTTATTATTACAGAGTTTAGGTATTACTATATCATTTCCTTGTATAACAATACTCTAAAATAAGCTCCACATATGCCAGCCTTGCATTTAGATTAGGCAAGATATGTAATATGCCGTTTATACTAAAGAATGGAGAACACCTGATGCAGGATAAAGTTAGCTTGTCAGAAATTCAGACGAAGTCTGAACTGCCAGACTGATACACTAAATCAGAGATGTAGTGTGGCCATCGTGGTTGTAATGTAGTAGTAGGATCCCTTACACCAGATTTACTGTACTGTTGACACAGAACCTTGTCTTCCCTTGAGAGAAATGAATGTAGGAATGAAGGATTTCATTTTGTAAGGGAAGCAAAAAAAAAATGTAATGGCAGGAAACATCTCAAGAAGAGTCAATAATATGTTTTATAGTTCATTTGTTTGAAGTCTTTCAACATCAACTTGTAGCTCTGTCATCCCTCACTGGAATATATTTTAAAGCTCACTCAGGTGTTCCTGGTTTGATATCAGTATCTTTAAATGTTTGCTTTCTTAAATGATAATAATGCAGTCTTGAGAGAACACAAATTGAAAAGAAGTGTTAAAGTTGTCCTTGAAAACAGGTGATGGAACATACTCAATGTTTGTATATAATTTTGGTTATATAATTAATACTCACAGTATTTCTGCTGATGGAGTGTTTTCATTAATCTGTAGCTCTCAATTTCTGTCACAAAACACCATGACCTTTGTCCAGCAGAGAGCAAAAATCAGAGTCAAAGAAGCTTAAACAACTTGGTTAGACCAATGCAGTGAGTTAACATTACTGCCAAACAGGAAAATAAGACCTTCCAGGTTTCCATGGCTGTACATAGTCTATCACAAAATATTAGTACTCTGGTCAGGTTACAATGCCTCATTTGGGCTCTGCCATCCTTTCCAACACACTACACCCAAGTCACGTTGCAAAGATCTCAGTTAGGTCTTCACCAGACTTGTGAAGTCAAGTACAGAAGTGGGTTTTTCTTACTCAACAGACAAGCCAAATAACCAATGTACTGGATCTGTCCACCCTGCTACTCGCTGATGTTGAAGTAATGTGCTTCTACCCAACATTTCTATACACAAGTTGCAGCTGACTATGAAATTTTAAGGTTGGCTTCTGGTAAATGGGAAAACTGAAAGCAGTAACACTTACAAATTTACTTTCAGTGGGGAGATTAGGAAGTTTAAATGCAACACCCATTTCCTAAAAATAGCAGAAAAACTGCTGTGCTATTGTGTTACTTAAGATTGCTAATGTCAGTTCAGCTTTTTTTTTTTTTTTTTTTTACAGCAAACAGCTGTCCTGGCACCTTGCTCAACTTCTAGGTGCAAAATGAAAAGCATGCTCTTTGCTTAATGATGGAATCACCTATGGTTAGCTCCACAGAAATAGAAGAGAGAAAGAGAGAGACTGAAAAGGACTTCAGGGCTCATACTAACAAGAAAACACCACCCTCAAAAAAAAAAAAAAAAGAAACAAAATCCCAAACCCAACAGTTCTTTCTTGCTTATCTTATATAAGTTGTCACAGGTTGAAAACTACATAGTCAAATGTCCTTTTCTTTCTAGCAAGGTGAAGGTCTATCCTTTACACTGTTTGGAAGCCTGCACACCAGACAGAAAGTTAAAGAATGAACACTCAAGTGAACACTTTTACTGACCAAATTTACTGGTCTAGTGGGAGATGACCCTGCTCACGGCGGGGGGTTTGGGACCAGATGATGTTTAAGGTCCCTTCCAACCCAAATCATTCTAAGATTCTATGATTACCAGTACCACACTTGAATTCATGTGAACTGCAATAAGTTGTTTCACTCTTTTATTTGTAATCCAGGATATTTCAGAGCTCAGATTTACAAATAGGGCCCTTCAAATAATTAGAGCACAATTAAGGTATCAGTAAACTGTGTGATGAAGGCAGTAGCCATGACTAAGGACCATCAGGAGCATAACATTTTGAGTCTAGCTATGGCACAGATGAAAAAATATCATGCAAATTCTGTCCTGAAAGAAATATTTGTTATGGTGGGTTCTTCTAGTTCTTTGTTTTATGAGTTACAAAAAATAAACATAGTAGTTTCAGAATAGATAGGTGCTATTTTCTGAAATAATTAAAGTTGCACTACACAAGGCATTGGCAACTCCTCTGAAGCAAAGTTATAGAGCTCTTCATCCATTGCAGATATGAAGTTTTGGCAAGGCCATCCTGGGATTTCTCTTAAAAGTTCACAAAAAATAGGACAATTAAGAAAAAAATGAAATTGCAGAAAAGAATTTTATATTTGCTGGTTATGGATCAGTTTTGGGTGAAGTAAAGGATACACTAGATCACAAGATATATTCATTGTTAACAAAAGTTCAGTGAAATTTATGCTATCCTAAATTAACTAGTTGTTAAAAGCTATTGCTGATAGGACTGTCAGCAAAAGGAAATTATGTTACCTCTGTCCAGAAATCAAATTGTTACAGAAAGAAAGTACTATAACCTTGAAGGCTGAGATATGTTTCTTAAGCAATAAAATTTATCAAAAATTGTCTTTGGACAGCCTTTTTAATAGAGTCTTGCATCTGAAGTGTCTAAATCTGTCTAAGGTGTAATCATCATGGAAATAATACCACCATGACTCTGATAATTAAAAATTAAAGGAATTAATGCTACTCAGAAATAGGTTCTAGTAAAGTGTCCAAACTAAAGACTGAACAGTGCAATCCCATATATTCGGGTATTTCAGTCACTTTAAAAAAATCCATACAAACCCTGAAAACTTTAACTTCTAGCATGAAAACATCCTCATTTCTTTGAGGATTAAAAAAGAATATTAAAAATGAAAACCGGTGCTAAATACATTGCACAAACTGAACCTATACAGCATTCAATACAAATTTTACATCAAGTACTACTAAACACAAGGAGGGGTTCATATTCATATATCTGAGAAAAAAACATTTTTCTCAGTTGTCTCTTCATGTTGTCCACCGGTACACCATTATTATCAAAATGAAATTATTAAAATCTAATATATATAATGTATTAAATAAAGCACAATATTATGTAAAGAATATTTTTAATTGAAATTTATCAACATTGCATGACTAAAATCTATGACCTTAAAATTATTTTATGTAAGTCTATATAGAGACATATTACATATATATATAGTACATGTATATACATGTATATGTGTATATATATATATATCTGTATATATAAATTCTGGTCTGTAACTCCCTGTCAATGCAAACTGCTTATATTTATCCCAGCACATAAGCTGCTTTTTCCATTCTGTTCTTTTACAGAAGCTTGNGCTCCACAGAAATAGAAGAGAGAAAGAGAGAGACTGAAAAGGACTTCAGGGCTCATACTAACAAGAAAACACCACCCTCAAAAAAAAAAAAAAAAGAAACAAAATCCCAAACCCAACAGTTCTTTCTTGCTTATCTTATATAAGTTGTCACAGGTTGAAAACTACATAGTCAAATGTCCTTTTCTTTCTAGCAAGGTGAAGGTCTATCCTTTACACTGTTTGGAAGCCTGCACACCAGACAGAAAGTTAAAGAATGAACACTCAAGTGAACACTTTTACTGACCAAATTTACTGGTCTAGTGGGAGATGACCCTGCTCACGGCGGGGGGTTTGGGACCAGATGATGTTTAAGGTCCCTTCCAACCCAAATCATTCTAAGATTCTATGATTACCAGTACCACACTTGAATTCATGTGAACTGCAATAAGTTGTTTCACTCTTTTATTTGTAATCCAGGATATTTCAGAGCTCAGATTTACAAATAGGGCCCTTCAAATAATTAGAGCACAATTAAGGTATCAGTAAACTGTGTGATGAAGGCAGTAGCCATGACTAAGGACCATCAGGAGCATAACATTTTGAGTCTAGCTATGGCACAGATGAAAAAATATCATGCAAATTCTGTCCTGAAAGAAATATTTGTTATGGTGGGTTCTTCTAGTTCTTTGTTTTATGAGTTACAAAAAATAAACATAGTAGTTTCAGAATAGATAGGTGCTATTTTCTGAAATAATTAAAGTTGCACTACACAAGGCATTGGCAACTCCTCTGAAGCAAAGTTATAGAGCTCTTCATCCATTGCAGATATGAAGTTTTGGCAAGGCCATCCTGGGATTTCTCTTAAAAGTTCACAAAAAATAGGACAATTAAGAAAAAAATGAAATTGCAGAAAAGAATTTTATATTTGCTGGTTATGGATCAGTTTTGGGTGAAGTAAAGGATACACTAGATCACAAGATATATTCATTGTTAACAAAAGTTCAGTGAAATTTATGCTATCCTAAATTAACTAGTTGTTAAAAGCTATTGCTGATAGGACTGTCAGCAAAAGGAAATTATGTTACCTCTGTCCAGAAATCAAATTGTTACAGAAAGAAAGTACTATAACCTTGAAGGCTGAGATATGTTTCTTAAGCAATAAAATTTATCAAAAATTGTCTTTGGACAGCCTTTTTAATAGAGTCTTGCATCTGAAGTGTCTAAATCTGTCTAAGGTGTAATCATCATGGAAATAATACCACCATGACTCTGATAATTAAAAATTAAAGGAATTAATGCTACTCAGAAATAGGTTCTAGTAAAGTGTCCAAACTAAAGACTGAACAGTGCAATCCCATATATTCGGGTATTTCAGTCACTTTAAAAAAATCCATACAAACCCTGAAAACTTTAACTTCTAGCATGAAAACATCCTCATTTCTTTGAGGATTAAAAAAGAATATTAAAAATGAAAACCGGTGCTAAATACATTGCACAAACTGAACCTATACAGCATTCAATACAAATTTTACATCAAGTACTACTAAACACAAGGAGGGGTTCATATTCATATATCTGAGAAAAAANTATATATATATATATCTGTATATATAAATTCTGGTCTGTAACTCCCTGTCAATGCAAACTGCTTATATTTATCCCAGCACATAAGCTGCTTTTTCCATTCTGTTCTTTTACAGAAGCTTGTAACTCTGCATCTTTTGTCGTGAGGAGAAATGTTCAGCTTCCCCTTGATTTGTTTTGGCTTTCAGCCCTATTTCAGATAAACTCTCCTCATAAGGACAAAGATGTGGAAAGGACTTTGAGAGGTCATCTAGTCCAAGGTGGGATCTACTAAACCTACGTCACTGCTGACATTCATAGAAAATAAGAGTTATTGCACATCCTCCCTGCACAATCTACTACAACACCTAACTGTCCCTGAGATTGAGAAGTTTCTTCCCAAGGGCTGTATTAGAGCTGTACTGTTGCAAACCCATTGCTTAAAATTCTCTCTGCACTGGACAAGGAGAACAAATTATTTCCTTTTTCTTTTCAACATCCTTTCATATTTGAAGATTATTATCGTTATCTCCCTTCAGTCTCCTTTACATTCTGAACAACTCGGTTTCCTTCAGTGTTTCCTGGCAAGCTGTACCTTGTAGTGAACCTTGCTGCTCACCTATGAACTCAATACAAATCAATCACAAGTGCCTCAGACCAGATATATTAATCCAACTAGCCCTGAACAGTGCAAGGTGAAAAAACTAATCCATGCTTTGCAGTCTGTACTCCTATTTGCAAATCCCAGTATGAAATCTGAGTTTTTCACAATAACACACCGTTATTGATCTGTGTTTGGTTTATGATACACTAATGAAGATCTTTCCTCTAAGAATCAGTACTACACCAGCTGTTCTCTGTGTGTTATTTTGTAGTTAATAATTCTCCTTAAGTTCAGAACCTCATATTAGTCCATATAGAATTGAAGTAGCTAAAGATAGCAAACATGACTGGATGCAAGAGACCCTTCCAAATATCTTAATTAAATAAATACATCCTTACAGTTAGACTGTAGGTTAATGGTAACCGCAGTAATGGCTTTCTAGTATTTTTTGTCACCAGTCTATAGAATTTTCCTCCAGCCCCGATTTCCACACTGAACTTGTTAATGAGAACGTCACATGTGAATCAAAAGCTACATTAGAGTCAAGATATATTACGTCTCCTGCTTTCCTTCTGTCCATGAGATCTGTTACCTTATCATAGAAGAAAATTAGATTGAATTGACACAATTTGTTCTTGACAAAGCCCTGTTGGCTGTTGTTCATCTCCCTTGTTATCTTCAAGGTGCTTATGGACAGTTTGATTATTTGTCCCAGTGTTTTTCCAGGAACTTAAGTTGAGCTGGTTGGTCTGTAATTCTCTGCTTTTGTATTTCTCTTGTTCTATTTACTCTTTCTCTGTCTCTTTCTTTCCCTGTACTCTCTCATTGCCCTTCTGTTTATTAAACTAGGCATTATATTTACCCATTCTAGTAGTTTGAGAACTCATCCCTTTCCCCTAGTTCCCAAAGACAGCAGATAACAACTGAAGTTTTAAGTTATGTGCAGCCAAACTTCCAAAATTACATCCATACAGGGATGTAAGGACTCAGGGCTACTCTAATATTTAATCTGTATCCAGACCCCAATCACCTCAGCTAACTGCATGTGAAGGTGCATTTGCATTAAGATGTCAAAACATTAGCAGAAGGAGCTGAAGCTGCTTTTTCTTGTTCTGCTGTTCCCGCTGCAAGGACAGTGACCTGGAACAGAAGATGGGACTGACAAGCAAAGGAGTTGTTTTACACTGCTTCTGCCACGCTCATTTGAGTTCAGTGTTATCAATATCATTAAACCAGTGCTGCACATTAACAAACTCACTGCAGCGAGAGCCTCAATGAAATGGAACAACACAAGACAATTCTTGCCCTTCTGGCAGCATCTGTGACTAGAGTTTCCTCCCACTTAGCAGTGAATCAGCTCTCCACTGGATTTTCCACATGCTAATAATGTGTTCACAGACGTCTTCTTTTTCCTCTTTGTGGTCTTTTCCAATTGTGCCATATTTCATGGTTTGGCTTTTCTAATTTTGTCCATACATACTTACACTGTTCTTTTATCCTTGTCCCTGATATACTGACCTAGTTTCCAATTTCTTCATGCTTCCTTTTTGTGTTTGAGGTTAATGAAGAGCAGAAGATTTAGCCAAGCTGATCTCTTGCATAAGAATAGTTTGTGATTGTGATCTTAATAGTGTTTCTGTGAGGAACTGCCAAATTTCCTTTTTTCTCTAGCCTTGTTTCTCAGGAGAACTAACCTAATAATTCTCTGAGGGCAGTGCTTTTCTCAGAAGCTTTTAACTCCATTTATTCTCCATTACTTGTATTTAAAACAATCTGTCCTGCTTCAGATGAGGCAAATGGGACAAGCTGTCTAAATAAAAACAGTCAGGATCAAGTCCGTGAATAAAATTCAGCTGTTGCCTGTGAAATAAGTCTTCAACACAAGTTTGTTCAGGTAGGCTCTGATTTTAAAATGTTTAAGTATATTTCAAAAGTAAAATAAGATATTGTGACCCATGATGGCTGGATGCCTTAGTTTCACAAAACGAATGTACAAATGCTATCTTTCCTTTCAGTAAATTTGAAAAAGTCACTATTACAGGAAGAATGTGAAAAGTTGCCATGTTGCAGAAAACAACTAATGCAACTTTGCTATTTAAGTTCCACATTAAAAAAATCAGTCTACATTTTATTCTCACTGAAATGTGTGAATTTCTTTGGGCTTTTGTGCCTTTACAACAGCTGTAAGGCTCTAAAGGAGATCACTTTTTAACATTGAATGCCATTATGTATCATGTAAGTTTCTTTGATGTGGGATGTAATTTCAAGTATCCATATACAGACTTACAGCTTGCAGCAGTCAGCACCACCATTTAGAAGTTATTATCACAGTTTTTGTATTTTATAACTTTCTTATAATCTTTGAAATCTCTCTAGGGAAGTCAGTCATGTTTCTCAATGAAAAGTTGAAACTGTAACAACCTTTTGAAAGTATTCTATAGATAATTTCAGTATTTTTAATAACATTGATTACTTAATTGCATTTCAAGTCCTAATACAAGAGTTTCCAATTTAAGGTAATGGGCTAATGGATTGCCCATAGCAATGTGTAACTAATTCTTTTATTGCTGTGGAACACTACCCTGAACCCATCCAAGCTATCCTGAGAGGATAAAAAAGGAAAAAAAAAATAAATCTACTGCTCAGATACAGTCAAGACCCACAGAGCTGTATTCTGTGCCTTTCTTGCACAGAATTTGTTCAACCATCAGCTTTAACAATTGCTCTATTAGGTTACAAATATCATATTAAAATAAAATTTATGAAATTTATTACAAATTATCTAGTATTGAGAATAGTTTTTGGAGGTGAATGAGAGCAATCATATCTGTCATTATGACTAGTCAGAAAGGAGATGAAGCTGATTTCCTTTGGTCTGAAATCTGTCAGCAATCAGAATATTGCAAATGTGAACATTCATTGGTGTCCATGTAATTTCTTTCTAGTAAGATCAAGCCTTGAGCACTCAACACAGAAGTGTGGAGCATGAAGTACTTGACAAAACTATTATGAGTTACTACTTGAGTTTAAAAGTGCCTCTGTTACAAAGATACTTTATTGTATATGAGAGAGCATATAACTTGAAAGGAGTATGTATTTTTATAAATTGCATACTTGTAAATAGTAATCAGATATCTACTTTTTTTGAGGTCTTTAAATTCTCTTGACCTGTAAGACAAACTATTGACCAAGGCAAAGCTGAGGTCAATATTTTCTTCAAGAGGCAATAAATCTCTTTGCTTACTGAAATATAGTCAATTAAATATAAAACCTACCTTAATGCAAAGATAATATGGCTCTCAGAGGCTTGGGAAAATAACACTATTTCATGGGGAGTTTTTTTCCTTTCTGTACTGACTGTTTTACAGACAAGGAACAAATAATTGTAATTAAAAGAAAAAAAAAAGTGAGAATTTCATTAATGTGGCACTAATGAACTTGCACAATCATATTTAAACAATTATTTATAGAATGTTAAACTAATCCTCTATAATGGCAAAGGAGCCACATCCCAGATAATTATGAAATTTGACTGAGAATAAAGTTCTGACTTTGAATGTGTAATCAAGACCTGGTTTAGTTAGCTCTGGTCTCTGCCTAACACTCCACCCAGTCAGCTTCTGAGATCCAAAATAAGCAATGGTTTATCTTTAGTATCTTGCTAAAAACTGCAGCTGTTCAGAAACAGATGAGTGAGCTGCTTGACATCCAGGCTACTGGAACAGAGCATACCTCGCACTGTGGAAACTTCCTGGGATGCCTCAAACTAAACTGCAAATGTGTGCTCGCTCAAAGTCGGACGGAGATTGCTGTTGTGTTATTTTGGCTGGTTTTAGACATGCATTTAATTTTTCTAAAACCTTTTTCATTTAGATGTGTGGGCTTTTTGTGAAACTCCTGGACTTTGATTTTGCTGGTAGCTGAGGGGGTTTTGGATTGCTTATGCAGCTTCTGAATTCACATCAGAGCTCAAGTTTCTTGACTGAGCTCTTACTGACATCTCCTCAAGTTGTGATGTACATTCATGCAGACAATAAGTAGCTTTGGTCCCATGAACTCTGTGACAAACACAGAAATATCTCAAATGTTCCCAGACTCTATATTTATCTGTCACTGTTTATGGATACATGTTGGTTGTGAAGTGATAAAGTTTGACATTTTTGTGGCAGCAAAATAAAACAATATATTTCTGTTTCCATCAGGTGGAAGAAGTAGTTTCACTTGCTTGCTTGGTGAGACTGAGTGCAGTCTGTAAAATGGCTAAGGATATCTTAAAGGAGTGATAATATGATGCTAGTAATAAACTGAAACAACTTGATTTTCTGTCTTCGGTTGTACACTGACAAAATTCTCCCTGAGAACAACACCAGCAAAAGATTAAATACCTGGGAGGGAAGCTGGAAGTCAGTGAGTTGTAAGCCATGCTGAGTGGAAACTACCATTTAATGAAATCAGTAGGGTCTGTAGCAGGGTTGTCTAGACTTTCTCCTAAGTGATACTGATAGGCAACTTTGCATGATGCTATCCCCATTCATCCCATCTTAAATGCCTAAAATAATTGAAATTAATTGACATTAAGGAGAACTTAAGCATAGCACCATCAAATTACATGTTGACCTCAGTATGAAAACTGGTTTAGGAAGTCCCTGTCCATCACTATCCATTCCAGTCATGGGTTTATGTCCATGTGAAGTTACCAGAGCCACACAGAAGAGAACTGCTCTGAGCCAAACATGATTGTTCACTGGGTGAAGGAAGGCATTTTTAACCCTCCTTTGCAGACATCATAGTATCATAGAATTGTCTAGGTTGGAAGGGACCTTTAAGATCATATAGTCCAAGCATCAACCTAACTGGTAAAAAAACCCAGAAAAACATCACTAAACCATGTCACTAAGCACTATGTCAACACGTCTTTTGAATACCTCCACAGATGGTGCCTCAACCCCTTCCCTGGGCAGCCCATTCCGATGTTTAATAACCCTTTCAGTGTAAAAAATTTTCCTAATATCCAATACCAAATATACCAGCAATACAGAACCAGAACTAGAGAGAAGAAAGTTCACCTTAAGTCAGACCCACAATCTATTTTAACTAACTCATTTTGTTAGGATACCTCTTTTAATCTCATTTAAATGAGATTAAATTCACACTACTGAGTGTATAGTGCATATAAACTAACTTTCTAAAAATTAGCTTCTGCTTCTAAACTAAAGAATGCAAAGTTAGTAACATTTGAAAAACATAACAAATCCACTTGGGTTTTTTTCTTCCTTGACACATGTTATTTTTATGACTTTTCACACAGATTGATGCAGGAGCTTCACAATTCTGTAAGATAAAAACTAATATAATCAGCAGGACCCAAAAAAATGAATAGCAGAAGCTTTTCAGTTACAGCTTTCCTTGGGAGAAGTGGACAGGGTTCAAAGTGCAATAATTTTTATTGTATTAGCAAATAAATTATAATACAAAAGCTTTTCAGGACTGACAGTTGAAACAGAAACTGCAGAAGTCTGTAAAGTTATAATTGGTTTGTCTAATTAAATCAGATAGTAAAATATTGGATGTCACAACCTCTTCTACAGACTGGCTATTAAACAGCCATTTTTTATGGTATTCATCTTTTGATGATATGAGATTCGTCTCACCAAACTTTAAATATCTTCTTTGTAGCATTCTGCATCTGAGGTAGTCACCCTGACTTCCCCTTATATCAGTAATAAAAAAAAGCAATTTGGAGTTCAATTAATTTGATTTATTTTGGTTGCCAACTTTGAGATAAACATGAGATAAACAACACACAGGAAGAACAAGTTTTTCTTTGCAGATTATTTAAAAAAAGATAAAAAAAATCTCTGATATTTATATCTGCAATGTGGAACTCTGAGTATGGGTAAGTTTATTTGCATGGACCACAGAACATAATTTTCATAAAATGTGTTTATTTCAGTTACTGGAATCACTCATCAGAGGAATAATGGTTTGTTTGAAGGTAAATGGTTTATCTAAAAGACAAAGATATAATGGCATGGAAATGTTTTGATTGAGTTTGTTGCTGGCTTTTGAAGACAATCTTCTAAGAGTATAAGAAATATTTCTACTCTTACTTGGCAAAAAATTCTCCGTCAATAAAAGCGTATGTATTTGTTCGCCAGACTTGGGTAAGATGAACAGGCTCTGTGTATGGGGGACATAATTCTACAAGAGCACTTTGAGAGTTTAAAAATGCAATGAGAGTTACGAGAAGCCATGGTGGTGGGGTAATATCTTTTATTAGGACATTTAATATAGTTGGAAAGAGCAGACCAGTTTCCAGCACATCATCTTGTCATATGCCTGTCTTCTTTTTTGTTTGTGTTGTGTCATCTCTGCTAGATGACAGGATCTCTAGTCAGAGTTGGGGATACTGAACATGAGAAGGATACCTTTTAATTCCATACACGGAGAACATTGTGATCATGGGCCTTGGGCTGGGAGGCAGATTTTTTCTTTTTGTGAATAATGCCTAGGGGACCCCTTCATTTATACATCTGGGTGTTTTGTGTATTTATTAGTTTTCACACATTAAGCAGCTGTCTCTTCCAGGTGTGGAGTAACACAGGATAGTGATTTAAAAAACAGATGTTTGGGATGTCAGACTGACAGAGATTTCCAAACTTCCTCGTACAATACGCTTTCTAGACCTTGTGGCTCCCTCAGACTGTTTTAAGTATGTATGATATTAATATAAATGTCTATACACCATGACAAAGTGCTCTAGGAATTTTACAGAACCACATTCAGAAAGCAGCATCTGCCCTCAGAAAAGAAGAAAGCTGCAATAAGCTATCAGAAGGAAGAACTGTACCAAGTCTTTCTTCATTTTTATCAAAGGACATTGAGTATTGTTTGAATGATTTCATGTATGTTTAATTCCATTTCTTCACAAATGAAAAATCCTGAGGTAGTTTTCCATTGAAACCAATGGAATTTGGTTGCCCATTTGCTGCACAAATTAGTGCTGGACAGAATTCAGTAGTGCTGGAATGAGTCTGTGGGGTTTTGGTCTCTTGTGGATAGCCACAGAGTGATGTGTCTCGTTCATGCAGCTTCCAGTGACCTAATAGGATTCTTGTCTCCCGATTATCTCATTTAAAATCTGCCTGATGGCTGCTCCAGCTCTTCAGTCACCTCAAATGTGCTATCCTACCCTGTCGCGCTTAGATTCCTCTCAGAATGGGTAGGCCTTTCCCCTGCTGGGGGACTGCTGACTCCATCATGCAGCCTTGAGAGGAAAACTCACAGAAGAGCTCCTTGAGCCAGTAGTGACTCTTGATGAAGACTGCCTTTGTGGTGGTTATTAACTTTGTGCTCATAACTGAAATTGTAACTGAATTGGAATATTACTTTGATTATAATTCTGCATTTTTTGTTCAGTTTCAGTATTTTCAGCACTGGTACATTTCTGTTCATGTGAGGTATCAAGTGACCCTTGGGGTTTTTTGGTGTATGTAAAGAAGTCCTGTAGAATTTATGGCTCTGGATCTACAGTCAGGTCCTTTCTACATACAGATCTGTCACTAATCTGGCAGAGTGCAAAAAAATGTTACAGAAGAGCAATGAGATCACTGGTGTTCGAGCAACATTTGTGAAGTCTATGAGAAATTTCTTTTTGTTTCAAATTTTCTGAGGATACCTGAAGTCCCATCCGCACCTTTATCGAGTTCTGCGTAGTCACAAAGGCCTAGTAATCATACAGAAAAAAGTTGCTTCAAATGTGGTTATCTATATAAATTATTACAGCGTATCCATCATTGTGGCAATTTGTTTTATTCTCAAAAGGGTTTTCTTCATTGAAACCCTCTCCAGTTTAACAAGATGAGCAATTTATTACATTCTTTACCATGTCTGTTAATAAATGGACATCTTTAGGCCCCATTCAACACTGAGTCTAACCATACATTCTTCTTTGCCAAGATAATTTTTACTATTTACCATTTTTAGTGAGACTGTGGCTAAAAACTTCATTCACTGAACAGGTGATTGTTATGCTGGTCATTCTAAACAGAGCTAAATAACAAGCTTGCACAGCTCAACTTTGTAACTTAGTTTGGAAAAATGCATATATGTCTCCGTCAACAGATGACTGTTGTGCCATTCCTCCATATGTATTTTATGTCCCAATTCAAGCGCACTTTTTCTTGAGCCTGGTGTAGAACATCTTAAATTTTCTAGAACTCATATTAAAAATTAATCTATCGACATTCAGGAAAATCAGGCCTTTTTTGTCCATTATTCAATTTACTAGAAGAAAGCCTAAAGCAAGTCCAGTCTTCTTTCATGTCTACACAAATGTAATAGAATATACCTTTTCATTTTAGTACATACAACATGAGTAAAACCTTCTATTGATTGCTTCAAGATCACTAATCACAGTCAAGAAAATACCCAGGAGACTTTGATATTCTTTATATAGGTAGGCATTCCTTTAGGTAGGCTGGTAGGTATTCCTCAGTCTTTGAGAGTGATGATCCGCAGGTAGGAATGACTGGAAGCTCCATAGCTAGCTTGAAAGGGAGGAAATGACTGAAGACCACTTCAGATACACTCATATATTTGATGTTGATCAGGACAAAGCAAATATTTATTATCTGCTTATCTGGAGGAGAGATAAAGTGTGTTCTGAACATTGATTGATTTTATATAGTTTAAAGTTTAAAATAAGAGGTTACAAAGAAAAGAAGCAGCATTTGTAAGAAAGACTACTTTTAAAATATTATTTTCTTTATATTAAAAAATTACACCACTATTAAAGAAAAAGAAACAAATAGGCTAGAAAACAAAGGCTTCTGAGTTTCAAAGTAGCATCTCCACAGTAAAAACAACATTCAGATGACATTTAGGGTAGAATTCTCATGAAGCTTAAATTGAACTGAATAGTATAAGAAATGTCTAGCAACTTTCATCAGGAAAGATAATTATTTCCTTTTGTGGGACATATAAAATCTTTGTACAAAATATTTCTTATGAAAAAAACCCAAAACCAAATAACCTGAGCTGTTAGTTTTGCAACAAAATTTTGGATCAGGAATATTTAGTGTCTCTTAAACAAGAAAACAAATCAAGTGTTTCATAAAAGTAAATAATGTAACAGTAATGAAAATATGTGTTTTTCTCTGCAGATCAAATCATACTGGCAAAGTGAAATTAATTAGCTGCTCTTATTAAATAGAATAAAACTTCAGGTTACTCCATCTAGTGATTACCATTGTAAAAAGAATCATGTATCCAAATATACCCAAGCTGTTTGTTTTGGAAATGTGATTTATGATTCAAAGAACATTCTGCTCTCTTTCACCAGTGGAAATTTTTCTCCATGTCGGTAGCTCGGAGGAGCCATTATGTGCTAATATTTACCACAGCTAGGTATTTACTATAATTCCTGTACATAGAGTGGAAATTATGGTAATTTTTTTCCCAATGAGTGATAAACAACCAGACTGCATGCACTGTTTCTTCTTGTATCTGACTTTCTAGGCTTATGATACAGGCATGGAAAAGAATGACATGAAGGGACTGCTATGGTAGCAGAAGCTATTCTTAGCTAGTCAGCACTATGTGCAGAAACAGACTGATTCTCTTTGATTGCCATTCAGCAGGACTGAAGGTAGAAGTCATATGTAAATAGATGGGCTAGAAATGGATGCCTGTATTCATTAATCTTTCATTAGACTCAATCTCAAAATTACCCAAAGGTTTTACAAGGACTTTTCAAACTCTAATTTGGCCCCTGGCCTTTAAACAAAATGAAAGCTATTGATTGATGTTCTGGCCAGGATGCAAATGAGTCCATCAGTTCCTGAATCAGACTTTATTGGTTTAGATGCACTTTCTTATATCTGAACAGGAAAGCTACTTGGAAATGAAAATTTTTATAAAGCTTCACAGTAAGGCTAATGTTGTGTTAAATTAAATAATTAAGCCTCAGTAAAAGCAGATACTTATTCTGTTATTCCCAGAAATTTACAAAAATTTTATTTACTGTCCTTTAAAATGAGAAAAAACATAACACAGTCTTTAAAGATAGGCAAATATATATTTTTCCTATTTAAATTTTAAAATACTACTAGTCTGTGTTCCCTGAAAAGCAGATTTCTGGATGCAACAGATCTTACATTGATATTCCTTACGGAATATGGAAAGATCTTTCATGGATCCATATGGATGTATATAGGGATACATGTTCATGAAAGATATAGATCCATATATATGGATCCGTATGGACCTATATGGATCATATCTTTCCAGATTCCTTATGGATCCATACAGCTTCCATCTCATCTGAATATCCCAGACACCAGAGGAGAGCTTGGAAGACCCTGGGTGTGTGGGGTTTTTTTCATACTGTGACTTTCAGGTGCCTAGTTGCACAGAGAATCAGTCAGGGAAGGAAGGATGGGCTTAGAAGAACTCAGTATCAAAGGTTATCCCTGAAGAGTTGTGAGATTCAGTAACTCTAAATTCATATCTTCACAGCTTGAAGGAATATTCTAATACCTACGATGGTAGTAGTAATCAGGACCATAACCACTTTTTCAGTTATCTTCAGTGATTTAGTGCAGGGATTATCCTCCGCAATCTGGATAAACACCACCCATTTGCCCAAAGACAGTATGTGAGGCCAACAACAGGCAGCACTCTAGTATTTTAGGAATATCATGGAGACACTTTGTGAGGTTAGGAGTCAATAAATACAGAAACTGCATTGTTATCGGGGATATGGATAGTTTCATAATTTTTCTTACGGACAGATGTTACAAAGCACTGAGATTACTTAAATGGGTCTTGGATCAGATTTAAGGTCTCTTCTTATGAATATGAATACTCATTACTGCACAAATACTTAATGTGGTTGCATTTCATACATGCCCCTGTGTGTGACCTTGAGCTTTTCTTAAGCATGTAAAAAATGGATAAATGTACCTTTCTTGACATGACTGAACAACTTTCATAATATGGTGATGCTTCCTTGCTATACAACAGTTCAATTGGTCTTTAGGGAAGTTGCAGGATGTATCATCCCTCCAGCTGAAGCTACATCAGCATGCTTTAAGAAAGCAAAAGAAGTAGTGCCCTGCCTCCTGGAGAGTTCAAGAGAGAACATGACTTTGGAAGTGAGAAAATCTTCTGCAAGGAGAAAGTATTGGCTGCTGGTACCTGTTGTAGACACTGCCTGCATTAGATCCAGTGACTTTCTGACATGGCACTCCAGAAAAGCCTGGTTCTTGTCAGAATTTACAACACTGGGCAAAGACATGGCTTTCAGCTCTAGTCAATGTTACCATTAAGTCCTGTGAGAGCATAATAAGTCTATAAAGAAAAAAAGGCTCTGAATAAAACGGTGAAGGGAGTAAACATTATTTCTACTCTGATTTTCTCTTTCTTTTAACTGAAGTTTGTTGCCTAAAAAGTAGTTGTACTTTATCTAATAAAAGAATTTGTTATTGACCTCAGTACGAAAGGCAAAGTTGGGGGGATCTGTAATGCACATTGTTAAGCCACAGACATAACACCAGATCAACTCGTGGCAGATCAAGCTCTACTTTATTAAGCATCTGTGAACATCTAAAACAGTCCCTGAAAGTAATATACCTTTGGTCCAAAAACCATGTATTTATCTCTGGTTGAAGTGTATTTTCATGTGCCTACCTTACACTGGGTGCACTCACACCTGCAGTTGACACCATTCAGCTTGCTCAGCTTTGAATCCCAAGTCCCTCTTCCAGCCTGTGTTGAGGAGAGGTACTGATTATTTATGAGTCCTAGACAAGCTAATGACAAGTGAAAATTTCTTATAATCCTTCTTAAAGAAGTGTGTGAATTTGAGGAAAGGGTCAGTAGGTACTACATAAAATTCCACAAAGATAAATGCAAATCCCTGATCCTGGGAGAGCCCCTTGCAGCAATACAGGCTAAGAAGTAGTGACTGGGGAGTGTCCCTGCAAAAACAGATCTGGGGAACGTTGGTGGGAAATGAGATGATCATGAGAAAGCAGTGCCCCGGCAGAAAAAGGGCCAGCAGCCTCCCAGGTTACCTTAACAGGAGCAGAGCCAGAACACTACTCAGCACTCTGTAGACCACAGCTAGAGTATCACGTCCAGTTTTGGGTCCCCTTATACAAGACAGATATTGGCAAACTGGACCACATTCAGTAGAAGGCCATGAAGATGTTAGAGTGCTGGAGCAGGTGTCCTGTGAAGAAACGCTGAGGGAGCTGGGCTTGTCCAGACATGAAAAGAGATGGCCATGAGCAGACCAAACAGTAGACCCCCAACTCCTAACAGAAGGTGATTAGGAACTCAGTTTGAGACAGTGGGGTTGGGCAGGAAGATAAGAGACAATGGGCATAAATTGAAACAAGAGTTGTTCAGTTTGGACACAAACTTTTCCCCCTTCCAGCACTGGAAGAACTTACGAGAGACGCTGTGCAGTCCCTCTCCAGCTTTGGAGGTGTTGAAGACACAAATGGATAAAATCAGTATTTTCAAAAGCAACAGAGAAACAAGAAAGGTGGTGTTGATTCAACACTTTAAATGGACTTTAGCTTGAAATTTTTAAGAGAAGACAGTAGAGCTGGAATAATATAGATAAGAACAACTATTACTACTGCAATTCCAAAGGCCAGACTTAAAATCACTGTAATTTAGTAAAGTCAAACATACAGTAAAGGAATGCATGGGAACTCAAAATACATAATGGTTGGTAATATACTACTGATATTAAGGTGCTGCAAACTTTTTATTTTCAGTTGATGAAAATAAAAGAGTTCACAAGGAACAAAAGAAAATAAAAGGTGCAGTTTGTGATATGTTATGAATACCATTAGACATAGGGAACTCTATTTCTGTATATTAAAGTAACTAAGTGGAAAATATCTTCATGACATGAAACAAGCATGAGGGGTTTTTCCTACTTGTATCTGCTATACAGGGGTTAGATGTCAATATTTTTAATCTTGGTAAGGTCTTATTTAATAGACAACTTATATGAAGTCAGATGGATTTGCAAAATTTTGTCACATGAAATTACTTTTCTTTGAAAAAAAGTTCTGCTGAGCAGTTAAAAACATCTGAATGGTGGTATGAGTCTGACCCACTGTAAATGTTAACGGGATCTAAACTGCTACCATGAACTTTGGAGAAGGAAAAAAAGTCTACCCTAACCAACCATGTACAGTGCTTATGAGATTAATTCTTTATTGCTTCTAACACTCAGGTCTTACTACGACAAAAAAATCATGGCTATAGAAACTGACTGTTGCTCATCATAGCTGTTAGGTTTTCTCAGAGAGGGTGGCAGAAACTGGTGGAGTTGGTCCCTGTCCTGTACCTGTCCTGTGGATGGTTGTAGTTTTCAGAGCTGTCAAGCTGGCATTCTTCCACAGTACTCAAAATTTATTTTGGCTCCTGGGTGTGTTTTTCTGTTAATCAGCTGCCAATCCATTGTATAAATCTTTCCAGCCTATTTCATATAAAAGTTTCCAGTCTAGCAAAGCGGGGCTCTATAGGCTATTTCCAGACTTACTGTCTCAGTTGTGTTGGCAGGATCCCAAGCTGTGGACACCAAGTGGCAGAAAGCCTGCTCACGAATGGGAGGCAGGGGGAAGAGGAGGGGAAAACTGAAGTCTGAGGTAGCTATTACCACTGCAGAAGAAGGAGCTAAATTTGAGGAGTTGGCATAACCTTGAAAATGGGTAAGGCCATATGGAAGCAGGATGGAGCAAAGGAGTTTGGGATAACCAGTGGCCAAGGAAGGAGTTTTCAAGGTGCTAGTCCACCCTTCCTTCCCAGCAGAATCCAAGGGTGGAGGTGGTAATGCCACCATCTCCCTTAGCCCTGGAGGCTAATCCTTCCTTGGCAGTCAATTCCAGAACCACAGGGAAAAGGAGCAAAGAGACCATTGCTTCCAGTAGCGGAAATCTTAGCAATCTGTTGAATAGATTAGGTTAAATGCCTGTGCATAATACACTGTGGAGTCTGAAGCCATAAATTCTTGCTTAGATTCTCTTAAATAACTCTATATAAACAGTCTGTTATAGCTCTGTAAGAATGGCCATCCCAAAAGATACAGGGTGGCAGATCTCTGCCTTTCACCCTCACGTCTTCTGGACTTTCTATGATTAACAGGTTAGCGTGTTTTGTTTGTTTGCTTAAAGTTTTGTCTGTTTTAAGGAAACCAATCCCTCTCCTTTCCAGAATCAATGTGCACACTCTCTCACACACATCTGCACACGCATGTGCACATCTGTTCCTTGGGAGCAGAGGTTGTATTGACTACATATTTTGACTGCCACAGAATATAAAACTTGGGTGGTAAGCTAGGCAAAGTCATTTTATGAATGTATTTTACAGGTGTACCTGTTCATACAATAAGATTTGGGTTATTTTTTATGTTCACATAATAAAAGGGTTAATTTCAAACTTTCTGTAAAAAGGAATTACTTTGAAGCTATGAAAGAACATGCAAAATTTTGCTCTAAGTGATTTGCCTGAGGTGTGTGTAGGGTACATCAGGCAAGGGTAGATGCAGAAGGATCATAGCAGGAAGAGAACTCTGCCTCAGTGCACGACTTGCTCTTTGTAAATGGCATGTTGGCCATGCTGAAATTTCAGTGAATTTACACATCAGTCAAGAGACCTCTGTCCAGTTTTAGCAGACCTTTATTTAAACATACTGTTTCAGGAGATCTTTGCCTATTAGCTGGTAGCTAGAAGTTTGTTTTTTTCTTAACTAAACCAAAGAAATCAACTGCATGTTCTGCTCAAAGTAGAAGTATGGTATTCAATACCATAAAAAGGAAAAGTGGCATAGACTGGAAAACTTTTCTAAATGAGGGAAAAGGAAACTTCTTACAATTGCATTGCATTTGTAACATGACAGCTGTATTCTCGGAGATAGTAAATATCACTCATAGGATATCATTTTGATGGCAGTCGAACAAATCAACGAATTCAACAGAATTCAAGCTCTTTTCCCAACATACACCAAATATTCATGCTTCTTTCTGTAACAAATGTTTTAAATGATATTTCATTTACAAATTATTTTGAAGAGGTTTTTGTTGTTATTGTTGGATTTTTTCCCCAGGAAAAAAATTAAAATATAGACCCTCTGCATTTATCCAAACATCTTCTGGAGATTAGTCTCTGAGGTTTTTTTGCCGTTCTTTTGCTTGACAATCTGAGCAGAAGTAGTAGTCAGCTAACAGAAAACAGGGACAATTTCCACTGATGAATCTTCCATGCTAAATAAGGTTTAGTCTTGTCATCCAGGGAAAAAGAAAAACACTTCCTAGCAGCCAGCTTTTATTTTGCCTTGAGACAATAACCAATTTCGTGCCATTGGTATTTGTAGCTTCTTACCATTAGGTGCATATGCTTTGATTTGCTTCATCCTAATTTTTTGATACAGTGATGGAACATACTGAGTTCTAGATTCAAAATATTTCTTGGAGTAAAAATGTCTTCCAGAAAGTTTAGAAATCTCTTTGTTAATATTATCTGGACACAAAAATCAAGGTAGAGTAACTTGAGATAATCACCTTAACGCTACAGATAAACCAATGTAAAATAGAGAAGCCATAATTTGAAAACAGAAAATACAGCTTCAAGAATTGTACTGCCAAACTGAAACCTTGTTAGCCAAATGACACAGAATGCTGACATGGAATAAATTTGTCCTGGCTCTTCAAATTTGTTTTAAAGTGTTGTCAGACTATTGTTGTACTAACAAGCCCTGTGCTGGATCAGGTATCATCTGTCCACGGCACTTCAGCTCTGTACTGGCTGAGGTTTTCAAGTATAAAATGTAAAGCCGACACAAACTACAGTGGTTTTGCAGTTCAAATTTATATTGTTGAGCAATCCTACACCTAATCTGTTTGTAAGTTTTAATTAAACTGAAAGCTACTCTGCTTAAGACATTTTTTCTAATTACTTATTAGCATAGGTGTAATGAAAGCTGTTTAACAAAAATGGTATCTTTATAGAAACACAATTTATGTATAACTCAGTCTAAACAGCCAGTGTGTCTCCTGCATACTCTTCTAGATAGAAGTGTAGTGTCTGTTTCGTTTGACTGAACTTAACACAGCTGATTTTCACCTGCCACACCTGGGTAAATCTCAGAAGCAGTTGCTGCGTTCAGTGAAACAGAGATGTCAACTGAAAAGTAATCTTTTAATCTGTGATTGAAGTGGAACGAATAATAAAACTCTGGAGTGAATTTTTTTTTCCTTTTTCAGAATATATGTAAGCAGATTAAGAAACTTTTGGTTTTAATTATTTGAAAATAATTACAAAACTAATTAATCAGCATTGTGTTGTGAATATCAAAATTCTATAATTTCTGTGTTGCTGGTTATTTACACAACTCACATGTTAACATCTCTTTCCTGATGGATTAATGTCTGTATAATCAAGTATCAAAAATCAAGGTATAAAAATGAATAGAAATAATAAATAATAAGAAAAAATTTTAGCTTAAACTTATCATTTTTTTTTTCAAATATGTTGTCTTAGAAGGCTTGACTCCTTGATTTTTTTTTTTTAAATGAGCATGAAAGGATGTAAACACAGCTGAAGTGACATTTTCCTGACTCAGTACTCACAGGATACAGAGAACACTCACAGAAGAACTGATGATGCTGTCGATGACTTTGCCAGCAAAACACATTTCATTGTCTTCTCAAAAGCTATACGCTCATTTTGACACCAGCAAGACAATACAGTCCCCTTTACAGTGCGCTAAATTAACAGGACAGAAATGTGCTTTATGAATTCACATTAGGTAAGGAAGATTGTTGCTATTTCAACAATGAAGAAGAAATATATTAAACAGCTTGTAAAACAGGCTGGATTAGACATGAGGGCATGTCTAAAATTTATAAAGCACTCTTAAAAACCATGGGACACACTGAGACAAAAGCAAAATCATCTCATATGTCAGACAACAGTCCACTAACATCCATTGCAGTTATGGATTGTGCCATACTCCTGTATTGCCATTTCTTTCAACATAAGAACAGGTACCATCTCACAAATTGCTCCCACCTGCAAATCTAATATACCTAGAATATACATTGTGGCTTTGTACATTACTCAACGGATTCACACCAGGTGAGGCAGACTTAAGGAAGGCTAAGTGCTTACACCTAAGTTGTGTATCTATTGAAAATGCCACTCAGAAACTGGCTCACTTACTTTTTGTCACCTCTCTCAAAAAGTTTACAACTTGGATACTCCATTTCTTGCATTAGGATCTGGATAATTTTGCATGGTATTATTTCACAAAGAAATTGTAGTGGGTATGTTGATATGCTACTACGTATTGCTTTATTGAATTCTGGAGCTGAATCCAATTTGCAGCTCTGTATCACCATTGAAAATATTTTCTGTTCATTCTCATATACCCTGAGCATGTGGTTACACAGGTTTCCTGTGCTTTTGATGAGTACTGTGTAAGTGTCAGAGCTGCTTCATTTCCTGCTCAACTGTAGGACTGGGAACTACATACAGAAAACTCTTATTTTATAGCAGCAAGGATCTTGGGCTTGAAAACTCTGTTCTTTGCTCTTTCTAAAAGAGAATATGCATTTTTCTGTAAAGAACATACAGAGCTTTTCAAAAGTAAGTAGATCAGAACCCATCTAAACTTTGTTTCTTTTACTTCAGCATTACAGTCTGCTGCCATGAATTTAAATCTCTACTGGACATTCAAGACTACAGAGAATGCAGTTTTACACAAGGAACAGATTGCATTTGGAACAATTGATCACATTTTGGAGGAAGAGATGCAATTAAATCTTTTGTTGCTATATATAATGAAAAGGCAGGTAAGTAGTAGTATGAATCTGTGGACATTGTCACCTGACAACATCTAAAAAAAGGGAATATTAGTGGCTCGAACTGAAGCTAAATGTGACTAATAGACCAAGTTCTGCCTTTAGAGATAATGACAGCCCTTTCATAAGGAGGATTTTACTGCACTTATAAATTAAATACCCCAAACCAAAAATTTTTAGAAACTTCAACCTTTTTGGTTTTTTAATCATAGGTGTCCAGGCTAACAGAACAAGGAGCAAAAGTAACATCATTCTCCTATTCTGTAATGCACAAAGGTTAGTTCATTATATTTGGACAATTTTTCTGCTTTGTCTACAGGCTATATCAGAACTGAAACTTCAGCTCTTTTGTTGAGAAAGATTTTGCACATACTAGCACTTGCACATACATTTTGATAAGCTCTCATCTATATGTCTGACTGAAAGATTATTACAGTTATTAAGTCTGGGTATGAAATTCTAGTACAAACAAGTTTGCATATGTTATTTCGGATCCAGAAGCAAAACCACAAAATCTGCATAAACATTTGATTTCTACGTTTGAATGACAGTTGAGCAGGTGAGTTTTTCTGTTTGTGAAGAAGGGTAAGCTTAATGTCAACTGCAGAAAATTTACCTTTGAATAGCATAAGCACAAATATTGGCTATTTGATGCTTGAGCTATAAGGATAATGCTAATTAATGCACTTCTCTTACACTTTTAATTTCAGCTTTCTCTTCCCAAACAGTCCCTAGTTACCCAAGGAAGCTATTTAGAATACAGAAAAGTAGTCATCTTCTCCCTTCATGCAGAAGTATCAGGGAGAGAGCAGAGAAGTGCTCTGCATCATAGAGCTCCTTCACTAGATGGTGCTTCATTCAAACCTGAAGATGTGGTAAGAGCATCGTGAGCACCATGACTGATGAGACTCTCACAGGTAGCTCATTTGAAAAGAGTAGGTATTTATAATACTTCAAGAATAAGCACAACATCAGTATCTTCTTACATAAGAGAATCATCTATGTTTTCCATCAAACGTTGTGTTTCAGGAAAAAGGAAGATTAGGTGGCTCACTTAAACATAGTGGAAGATGTCCAGCCTTTGAGTATCATCAGGCTTGGAAAGATCACACAATGAACCATGATGATGTTATGGGGAAAGAAGTTACAGTGTTTTTCTTAATTTAACTACTCAAGGTAAAAGTTACCTCTAAATTACCTTTGAGACACATTTCACAGCAGTATGATTTCTCTGCCTACTGAGCTTCAGGTCATTAGGAATAAGAAATACTTGTTTTCCTAGTGGGTACGTCAAAGAAATTGATGCATGAAATAAAGTGATTTACTGTGGCAATCACTTTGAAGGCCAGAGTACTGTAGACTGTTAGTCATCACAACCCTATGAGCATGTGGTATTTAGCAGGTTTACCCAAGAATGAAGTTTATACCTAGGAATTGCGAGGAAGAAATGATGTGTCTTGGTGTTTGTCTAAAACCAAATGTGGAATTAAAAAGTTAAAGGATTTCCCAATTATTTTTTTTATGAAAACTTGTGGATATATACAAGATTGTACTACAGTATTTTACACTGGCTTTAAAATTACTTTCTTTTACTTGCATTTTTTTTTAATTTTTTTATTCTGAACATATTAAAAGTGGGAATAAAAACTTTAAGGATCCTCCAATGCACTTTTTGTACATATTAAATAGGAGGCAGTAAGAAGCTTTTTTAAAATAATATTTTGCAAATCCTCTTTAACATTATTTGACCTTTTGATTTTAAGTTCTTTCCTTTCAGTTACTCTTTTGATAGACATTGTTATATTTATGTCCTGCAAAGTATATGCTAATAGAAGCCATAAATTTTTGCCTTAATTTTTGCCATGTGGCAAAGGAAATGCAACTGTCTTTACCCCTGCCTGATAAATGCCACCATAATGTTGCTGTTTATTTTCAAAGAAGAAGTTTGCCTCTTGCATGATTTTTCTTTTCCACTCATGGGCCACTTATGGGTTTCAGAGAACTTCACAGTTTTGGACTTCCTAGAACTTTGACAATGACCTTCATCAAGGAAAATGAAATGAGGAACTGATATTTCTTACATCAAAAACCCAAAATAAGTTTTCTTAGGCCATTTTAATGTGCCTTATGAAGGAACAGTTGATAATATAAATGTACATTTCTTTTTATTTTACACTTCACCTTTGTATAGCATATCTTGCTAAGATGAAGGATCGACCAAAATCTTTACTAGAGGTCAGGCTGTCTGGGGTGGCACCACTGGACAATCATGTTTACATCACAAAATTATGGGGCGAAGTGAGGAAACATGAAGAGATGAAGTAATGTATATCATGCACAAGACTTTTCATACATACATATTAAAACGTCATAGTTTTAGAAAGGTCATCTATGTTCCTCTGAAACATTTACCTTACACAGAGAAAGGGTGGTCTAGTATTAGGTTTACTAATTCTTAATGTTGGGAGTGTAACTAATATGTAGGTTAGATGGTTAACCTACTTAAGTGTGCTTTTTAAAATGTCTTACTTATTCTAGGACATCTCATTAGGATTCTGCTTCCATCTCTCCATAGTAATTCTACTGTTGCATAAATAAAAATATTGTTTGGACTTAATTATGTCTCATAGTCACTACTGAAATGAGCAGGGTGTGTTTTATATAAAGAGTTTTACACAAGAAGGATGACACGTGATTTAATTTATGTTTAAAAATATTATTTGTTGTTTCTGGTATAAATCTGTTTACTGTAAGGCAGAATTATGGATTATTCAAAGTGCATCTTGTCTTGGAGAAAAGCCTAAATTAATACCAGGAAAGAAATTCTGTATAAAGATACTAACAGCAAAATACATTATTGATTATTTTTTTACTGTGACACTTCTCTTTGGAAAAAAAAAAAAAAAACAAAACCAAACAAACACCTCAGACACCTAAGATTCTGGGCATTCAGATATATTTTTAATTGCCTTGCAGATCAAAAACATGACTCGACTTAACTACTGAGGTCTCATCTAGTGCCGGGTGCTTATACACTGTCACTGTCTAGACAAAGTTCTTGCAGGGAGATGGTAGTCACCTCCCTAAAGAGAGCTGCGTGTGGCAATGCTGCTGCCACTCAGGAGCCCTGACCTTGCTTCCTTTCCAAATGCTCTGCGGTCTCTCAGCCTAATTGTACTTGAAGTAGTGAAACTGATGTGTTCTATGTGACATGTGCAGAGAACTAATTGAATTTTTTAAATTAAATTTCTATAAGTACTGAATAGATATGCAGGGATTTATTTTCTTCCTTGCTTTCTTTTTAACATTTAATAGCATGTAGTCAGTGGTCATTTTTCTTGGCTTTGAGTATCTAATGATCAAATTCCACTGCGGCTATTTGCCTAACAGCTAATAAGTCTAAAATAAATACGTGACCTTGACGTTCAGAGATCTACAGCAATTGCAGGTGAAAGGGCTGGAGGAATATATCCCCAACCTCTTATTTTTTTAATAACATGGAGAAGGTTTCTATTGACTGGAAGTCAGAAAGAGATTCATTTCCAGGTTTTTACAATAACTTTAAGTACATAAAGGCAGCAACAGTAGCAAGCGTTACAGCATTAAAGGAAGCCAAAGGACATGGCTTTTCCAATACATTTTAGCTAAAAATATGGCATGTGGCTTTTGAAATGAGGAAGAAAAGTAAGGCAACATGTGTTATACATATGATTTAGCAAGATATAACCTCAAGCTTTGAATCAATACTTTTATAACAGAAATGGGGAAAATAACCTGTATGAAATAAGTAATATAGTTTTAGGGTCTTAAGTTATTGGCAAATAATGTAATTTGGAAATATTAGTATTGCCACAATCAGTGTGGAACCAACGGCGCAACAGTCCCAAGATATATAGATAATATTCCTGTAAATGAGCTTCCAGACTCTCCAAACACCTAGTTTCTCTGTGCTTGCTCTTTGCCAGCAGCAGGGGCACACGCTGAGATGCAATTAGCTGGAAGTGTGTATCAGTTTAAAATGCTGAGCATTTAGAAATCACTTCTTGATGGTGTTAGCTGTGGCCTGAACAATTTTGTGGACAAGCTAGTAGCCACTGATGGCACTTCGACCACTTTGCAATTTCAGGGAGCCACAGTGGTAAAATTACTGGGTTTTGTGACTTGAAACACAGTGAAACTGACTGGTGGTGGTCAACAGGCAATCCTAGAACATGCAAAGCATGGTTTGGTCATAGATAATGCAAAAGGCTTTCTGAACTTTCGTATTGCTAGGAGAAAAGAAGTGCACATCCTTTTCTTTTTTGCACTGGCTGAAGCATTCATCCACAAAGCTGCTCCTGAACCAATCAATCAGTCAACTGCAAATACTGGAATTACTACTAAAAGAAGATAGCCTAATGATAGTACCTTAATGAGAGCCTAAATAATGAACCCAGTGCCACATATTAATTGAGTGGCTGTGGAAAACATGACTTTCTTTCTTTTGTAACTCTTAGGATGGTAGGCTATGAAGTTGCTACTGACTGAGACCATTCAAGTCCTGTCAATGTGATGAGAAGGGAAGAAATTGTCAGAGCATCTCTTTGAAATCATCCCCTTCACTGCTAGTATTATGATTATTGACAAACATCATAGATGTTTGCCAACTGTTTAAACACAGTAAAAAAATACAGCTCAAATAGTACTCAATTTGAAAAATTAGAAAGGAACTAGATGTGGACTTATTTGCTGAGAGCAGCCAGTAAGGACAACAGATAGAGGCTGAGAGAGAAAGGATATTTGGGTAGAGTTGTCCCACATTTTCCCAGACCAAGGAGTGGAATTCAGGAAGGATAGTGGAGAGCACAAAAGGAAGATGGTGTGGAAAAGATGGCTGTGTTATACCTTCAAGGCCAAATACATGTTAAGAATTAAAGAGGTGGGCAGGGATATCAGTTCTCCTTCATGAAAACAAGAACAATAAAAGTTCCTGCTTCTCCAGCTGCCTCTTGGACCCTCTGCATACTTCCTCAAGGAAACTGGAATCAGACTTACATCCTTTTTCTGTTCTTGGAAACAAGAACTGAGGAATCTTTGCCACTGAGGGCATCCAAAGTCCTCTCCCTTTGCCCTGTCTGACCTCCTACTTCTCTCTTCAGACAGAGGCAGGTGGGGAAGGAGGGAAGAGGGTGATTGCACCTTTTCACTGTTCCTTGGGTGTTCACTGAGGTTGGAAGCAGAGGCTGTTGCAAATGGAGTCTCTGGTACATTAAAATTGCTGGAGTCCTTCTCTCTATTACCATTGTAATGACATCTATGACGTGGGTATATGATGAAAACTATCCTGGTTGCTAACAGGCTTGACAGGATCACAGATTATAAATTCCTGGCCCCAGGCAGGGAGGATGAGGACTCACCAAAAAGAATGGAACCATTTACACCTCTCAGAGATGCATTGTTTATTCGTGTACTCAACTCCAAGAGGTGTTTTCATTCATGAGAAACCCCTGCCAAGAAGATTGGAGCACTTAACACCTACTGGAGAAGTTCTGTTTAAGTGTTGTTTTCTTCCAACACGCTAGGTGCTCTGCAGTACTACATAAGTACTTTGATTGCCTTAAAATTGGTACCACTCCTCACGAAGTGGAGAGTGAGTTACTGAAACCTCCTCCCTCTCATTTTCACGTGTTGGAGTCTCGCTTATCTTAACCATCTGGAACGGCTCAAGATTCAACGATGTAAATTAAATCTATGTTAACAAATTCATTTGCTATTGAGCACTCAAGATAAAAAGACCTCCTCTAACTAATCTTTGACTTTAACAATTTAACAGGTAATAAATCCTTTTGAGGAAAAATTACAGCTTTTTGCTGTTGTCGTTAAGGATCAAGCATTTCTTTTCCATGTGTCTTCACATTTGCACCTGAACAGGAGCTTACTGAATTAATGATATGCTAATGAACCCTATTCATTAATACCACAAGGAAAAGGAAACAAACAAACAAACAAAAAAACCAGAAAAACAATCGAGGGACTTTATCTAATCACCCTGAAACATGCCTAATCTAGGACAAATTGTCCTCGGTCTCCAAGGTGAGACAGAATTTAAATAGTGACTTAGGTGGTACTAGTGCTTAAAATCTTTGCAGTACTGATCCCTAAATTTGGGATGAAAGGACTTTTCCGGGACATCATCTTTGTGCATTGTCACCTCAACAATATTCCTCAGTCTGTGTTCACTACTTGATTACCTGTAGAGTGATTCTCACTCACCTTCTACCTTTTCAGCTGTTGATCAATCTTTCCTTTCCTTGGGAGAACAATGGGTGCTAGGTATATAATCTTTCTTCCTCAGCAACTCAGGGCAGGAATGTTGCAGTCAAATCTCAGGTCTCTCCTCCGCACCAGTAGCTCATGAAGCTCACACAGTTAAGGTATATCTATACCTTTGCCTTTGCTTCTGCATCTACCCATTTAGTATTTTTCTAACATTTCATTTCATAGGCTTTCCCAAATCTTCTGGAGATAATCTGAGGCAGGTCTGGGAAGACTTGCTCTGATGTGCTTGTGCTGTGGACAACAAAACAGTCATTCCCACATTTCTGGACTTGATTCCAGGCTAAAGTGATGTATTTACCTGCCTCCAGCTCCCCGATTTTTCTGAAAGCCAAGTTTACTTCCAATATGCTAACACTTCCCTTGATGACGGCATTAATATTTCAATTCAAGATAAATGATACCAAGATGAGATCCTCTCTCTCCAGCTTGGCAACCCAACTGCTGGCAAAATGTAGACGTGTTGGTAACAGGGACTAAAGTAACGGGTAGTAAGTTGAAGGGGGAACTTGACAATATGGTGTGGCTTGATTTTCTTTTTAAGAAGTGCAGATATAGGGGAAGATAACACGGAATTCATATGCCTGAAAAGATATTTAGAAGACATTTATATGAATAACCAACTCTTATTTTCAACAAGAACATGTAAGCTTTATAGGCACCTTTAGATGTAGTTGACTAGATATTTTCTACATATAATACCAATGTAATGAACCTACAAAATTAAGAACATTAAGTTAAGCAGTGAAAGATCTTCTCTGGCATCTCCATTCTGCCAGGGCAGTCCATTAAATAGCTTGAAACTAAGACCCACCTTATACATCTAGTTTCATCACTGTTTTCTGTTTCTGTGTGTCTTCTGGTTTAGCAGTTTAGCAGACAGCTGTGGCTTGTATAGTTTCCTTTCAGAAGTGATATGACTGCTCTGAATGGTTTTGTTTGGTTGATGAAGGGGAGATGAGATCAGCTACCAACTATGACTAAGTCTTGTAGCTGTAAAGAGATAAAAACAAAGTAATGTGTACATGCTTAACGTAAAATTAAGGTGCCTGTGTAGGTGGCAAAGGTGGGCTGTTTCCATTGGCTACTGTTGTCCAAGGTTATCCTACATTATAAACTGATGTAGATGGTTATTGAACAGATTGGGGATATCTAACAGCACCAATCCCTCTGTTCACCTAGCAATGTCAGAACAAGGGGGCAATTGCCTCTAAAAGCCACTTACAAATTAATCCACTCAACTGTTTTATGCTTGTACATCTGGGGATGAGGCAGAATCAGGCTCTAACCATGACCTCACATAATCCTCCTTCTGTAGTGACACCCTTGCATAATACAGAAGTATATTGCAGCATAAGTGTCATATGTCACAGCAGCACAGAGAGTCACAAGTGCCTTGACTGGGTCAAGGAGTTTTTAAACAAGTGTAACTGGCTTGGAGCCTTACACATGGCAGACTTGGGAAGCCCTAAGTAAGGCTGTTCCCAGATGTAAGGTCACCATCACACAACAATGATGTCCCTGTGAAGTGATCCAACAGACAATCGTCACTTTTGACCATTAGATTATCAGAGTGGATGGTGTAACAACATAGTGTTGAGTTAGAAAGGAAATTGTTTTCATATCTGAGCCAAGAAAAATTTTCCAGTAACAGCAGGAAGATTCAACTTGGATGACTACAAACTATTGCGAGTTAATAATGGCCAGGCAGAGGGCCAGTGGAAATAGACAGTATTTGTTTTAAAAAGTATATTCATCCCTCTCCCCTTACGTTTTGCCTGCTGTTTTTCTTCCTGGACTGCAAGAGCTTAGGAGCAATTCTGCACTTATTTCTTGGGATCAGTCATATTACTTAATCAATAGTTGCTAGTGATAAATAACAATAATAATACTAATAATATAAAACAGTAACGGCTTTTTATCCACGTCTCCATCTGTCTCTTGGTGAAGTACTCCACTTGTTACTGCTGCATCTGACCATATGTTCACAGTGCAATCCCTTTAATGTCATCACAGCAGCAATACACCTGGAATGTGAAAGCTGTTAGCAAATCACTTGTGCTGGGCTGGAGGTAAGAGAAAGAAGCTAAGAAAGCCAAGGGATACACCAAACCAAAGGGCATGATGTAAAAATGGCCAAGAGGGTGAACCCCACGCCAACAAACAGGCAGGGATGGAGCAAAATTAGCTGGCAAGCTAGTTAATAGTGAGATCCTACAACACACAACAAGCAACAGATATAATAATGAGATTCCCTTATCGGTCTAACAAGCCAACTCTTAATCTTGGCTTTGGCCAAATAGCTGACTGCAGCTCAGTATTCTTGATGGATACAGCAGCATCAGTTACACTCTGGCAAGTACTTGGGGCCCATATGACATTCTGCCCAGGAATAAAGTAATGAGATACACACCTCTTGCATGTTCCTACATAACAGTGATGAAGCAGGACACCGATGTATGCAAAGAGCCATTGAAAACAGGCAGTGTTTTGCAAGTCTTTGCACCTCTCCATAATAATAAACAGTAATCAGTCATTGTCATTTTTCCTCCTGACTCTGAAGGAACATTACACCAGAGCAATCTGGTTTCATTAGCTTTGAACAAGCTACTGTAGTCACTTTCTTAGATATGGCAAATATACATAAAAATCACATTTTTCTGTGCATTGTAACAAAGATTCAAGCAGGAATGATTGTGTGAGTTCTAGTGCCTTTATCATTCACGAGACCAGACTACCACAATGAATCCCAGAATCTGTGAAGCAATTTTTTCCCTCATTATTCTTCACTTTCTAGTTTTAAACCCATTCAATTTCATTAGTATTCCTTCACTGTATTGTCAGTCTGCATTATGGTGGGGTTTTGGAAGGCCTTCAATAAAAGAATACTTGACTGCGCTACAACCCTCACCCTTTGTACCTCTGTACAGATCCCAACAGAATGAATTTCTAAATGCCTGCATGTTGCAGGAAACATGAATTCTTAATGAATCTTAGGATACAAGTCTAAACAGATGACAGTACTTTCCAATCTGCTACGGAAACAATATGTTTTAATTAAGTATAAGGTTTAATAAAATTTTCACTCCTTGTACAAAAATTAATGGCGATTAACAGACGGTTGACAAGCTAACTCTAATAATTTCTGATTAAATGCTTTTGTTTAGTGTTTTCAGTCACTCTCTACAGGGAATTAATTACTGGAAATGAAAAAAATGAAGGTTCATGCCAGTTAATATCTTTGAGAAAGTGGAAGGTAATCAACTGTATAAATTACAGTGGCATATGCAGACCAGCTTGTGGTCAAAATTTGTACCACATACCTCAGACAGTTTTAAGTTGGTTAGACAGAAAATTATGTGTGGAAAATCTGTCCCAACAAGCTACACCATAGTTTTAAGTAAACAGTGAGCAACTGTATTCAGAACAAGACGCCATTTGTGACTTTTCTTCAGTTTATGATTTTTTTTTAATTGACATTTACGTATTTACAGTGACCACTACTATTGTATGTTCAAAGCTTACTTTTACATTATATTTTCATGCTTCAAATTGCTCTTTAAATAAACAAACCAGCTTCTAAGGGCAAATCTACATGGAAACATGCATGAGAGCCATCCACTAGTGGTTTAATGTGAAGGATGCAGGCAGATGGGCAAGGACTGCTACCAACCTACCAAGGAACTGCTTGCTGCAGTAGACGCTCATCTACCTACTTAGATCAAGGCTTCATCTAGCCTTGCTGAGGCCATTCCAGCTAAGTCCCAAACAGGCTTTCTATAAACCTAAAAAATAAAAAGGAGAAAAGGAACCACTTTTTATTATCCATTGTCCTCAAAGAACTATTAGTTTGAAAATTTACCTGCGAAAATTTACTTGTCAATAAGCTTGAGTAGGCAATTCCTTAGCTGAAGTTTGTGCTTGTGGAGTTTTTGCTCCTCTGAGTTGATTGCCAATTAACCTGAGTTAGTTAGCAGTTTTGTAAATGTTAGTCTAGATCTTTCACGACCAATTGAACCAGGTTTAAACCAACTGTCAGTCAATTAACTTGAATTTTAGCAGCCACAATTGTAGTCCTCTAGAACAAACACATGCCCTCCGTACAAAGTGAAGGCTGATCTTTCCCTGCAGAAAGACAGTACCAAGCCATTTGATGTCTTATCACTATGCTGTTTGAAGTGTCTTCCATCCTAGTTTGTCTCCAGTGCCAGTAAGCTTTGTTCTGGCCACCTGCAAGAGCTGAGAGACAGCTTCATGTGCTATCTAATAATCTTGTGGTTGTCCAGACTTTTTAATATTGCCGTGATAATCACCATTTATTGTGATTGCTTGTCAGTGAGCTTCATGGCAGAAGGCTTACTATAGCAGCCTGAAATATTAGTAAATTATATAGCCATATGTACAAACTAAGTCTCATGTAATTTAAAATTTCTGTTAAACAAATTCAGAGTTTTTCACTGGAACTGAAATATCAGTCATAAAGAGCAAATTTCAGGTATTTTGGGGTCCTACCTACAGCCAAAGTTAAGAAAATATAATGAAATAATGAATTTATCCATAATAGGGATTAATTAGGCTCTAGATTTCTAATCACTTTTTAAACTCTTCTCTAGTAAATTTCATTTGGAGCTGCAGCAGCAGAGACCTAAGAAAATATGGATTAAAGTACACAGAACCTATTGTCCAGAGTTATGTTTTTATTTTGTATTTTATGTTTTACAACATATAATTACAATTAATTTGAGAATACAAGTGAGTATGATTAACATTTATTCTTTTTTAGAGTTCGAGAAAACAAAAGGACGTTTCATAATACCCTGGCTAAACGTTCAGTGTTGCCAACTCTATTACTTTGCTCTGATATTGAGAAAATTCTCCTATAAGGTGTCAGTAAAATGTAGGCAAAAGGTTGATATTGTATGTATATTCAGTCAGTCAATGAAGTTTCTAAAGTGGGTGAAAAAGACCATTGGCACCAGTGCAGGTTTTGCCATTGTAGATGTTAGTTTTTAAAATAACATTGATGAATAAGAACATAACTTATTAAAGACTATGAAAGCATGTGTTATCTGTTCTGCAAGTGTGACTCACACATGCTCACCTTACCATCTTCATCAGTAAGAGTCTGTCACAGGGCATAAAAGGGGTGGGATTGTGCCCTTGGTTTGTGACATGAAAAGTCTGTTCTGCAGATGAAGAGAGGTATCAATTATTGTCAACTTTCTTCTGAACACTTTCTCACACTACCAATCAGTTACACGGGAAAAAAAGACTTTTAGTGAGTAACTGCTCTTTGCGGTATTAACAAAAATACCACCCAGGCCTCAGGTTTTGAGACAATTTATATGTTCTAACTTTTCTTTCAAGTTACCTTCCCCTTGCTTTCCAAATAACTAATTTTTTTATCTTACAGAGATGCAGCTCCGACTGCTGAAAGACAGAAGGGCTCCCTTTCTCCTCTCTCTATGGAGTTTGAGTGCTGCAGTAGAGGCTTTTCTTTACAACTTCAGACTTTCTTACTCATTTTCTCTTCAGGGCAGCCCTTCTTTTGTCACAAGCTAAGAGATAATCCTGTAGTTCTTACACAGGAAATGTTCCCCTTGAAATGATTGGAAGTTTGGACAAGAATTGCAGAATCGGGTTCTATGCCACCAAGAGAACTTTGGATAGGAGTGGTTAGGGAAATGACGATACTTAGCTAGCTATTAGAGCTACTTGAGTGAATCACCACAAGAAGAACTAGACTGGAGAATGGTGTATCTTTAAAATGCATTCAAAATTAATGATTTACATAGGGATTGACCAAGGTTTCCAAGACAAATGTCTGACGTTTCCCTTTAAGTATATTGGAATACTATATATTAAATTATGAGTAGCAGTAGAAATATCCTAGAGGTAACAATGGAGCTCATGCCTAATGAAGAGACTCAAAAAGACAGAGAAATAGGGCAATTGTATATCTTGAGATAAAACGATAAGTGAAATTATGATCCCCCAACTCATTTGTGTTACTTTTTGTCACTACAACTTTTTTTTCTTCATGCATAGCTGTAAGGTGTCATTATTTATTAGCTATTCTGAAATGTTTCATGTACAAATGAAACCTGTGCAAATGCAACCTCATTTGCAAATGTACCTGTGAAGTTCGTTGAAAAGTAGGGCATACTACTGAGATGCGTAAAAATATTCATTAATTAAGCTCTGATCTTTGTAAGATTCTGAGTTCTTCCACTTCATCAGAAAGTGAGGTACTGTGTTCCTTTGAATTAAGTGCTCAGCACCTGATTTGAACAAAAAAAAAAAAAAAAAAAGCCACACAATATAATTTTTATGCAAGGATAAAACCAGTAAGTTTTGTCAACATTCCTTAGAAAATCTTTGCTGCAAAAGTTATAAAATAGAAACTAGGGGATCCACTTGATGTCAGAGACTAGAGAAAATTAAGTTTATTATTACACCTGCTCTTTTTTCAGCAGTAACACCTTTCTTCTTCCACATCCCAGTCCCAGACAGTTGTGCATATTTCCTTACTTATGCTGGGTCGTTATCACAGAGATCAGTTTATTGATTTGAATACCAGTGACCCAGCAAAAGGAAGGGATGGCGTGAGGGAGGACCAGTTTAGCTAATGCTGGCTTTGAGAAAAGGTCAGGAGCCCAATAGCCTCATCATCATGAGAAAATCTGTCACTGCTTCTATTGATTGGGTCAAATCTGCATTAAAAAGTGTTTTGCCAGTAGCAAAAGGAGCACTGTCAATAAACTGTATATTGTTTCAACAAGCAGAATGAATGTTGTGGACTGAAAGCTCTTTCTGTTAGCTCATGAGCATGAGGCTGATGAAACCCAAAGTATTTTTAAATCATCTGTAACTTCTAGGTGATTTATGAAAAATGCTTGTTTCTAAAAATGATGATTTGATATGCTACTAGTCAGTCTACTCTGGTGTTCAGCTATCCTTACAGATCTAAAGCTCTTCCTTACCACAATTTAATCTGCCTTCCTGTGGATTAAGTTTGTTATCTCTTTAGCTCTGCTTGGACAACAGACAAGTTACCTCTGGAAAGCTGAGGTTTGTAATGCTTTTCTGTGTCGATGTAAATCTGTATACTGTAAACCTTTTGCTGCTACACAAGCATTAAAAAAAAAAAAAAGAAAAAGAAAAAAAAGGAAAAACCTTGCACAGATTCTGAACATGGGAGCATTCCTCCCTGATTAATGGACACCTTCTCATAGGATGATCTTGAGTGACATTGTTCCTTTTCATGGTTTAGAAACCTTTGGCAAAGATAAAACCACCCGGGAGATCCCCATTCTAACCTTTTATAGTATATGTTTGTTTACGTATTTATATTTTTTAACTGGGATAGACTGATATTTGATGTTTATGTTTTCTTGTCCTAAAACAAGGGAAGCAGAAAAGTGGAAAGACAAACTTCAACCCTGAAACTAGACCATTCATAATGACCAAAATAGAGGGTGGAAGCAAAACTTTTTTATTTTAACAAAACAACATTTTTTTTCAGTATAATATATTTTATAAAAAAAAAAAAAATCCAACTAGCTATTACACAGACAATGACTCACAAAATGATGAAACATTTTTTTCAGAACTCTGCACAGAATGGAACATTTCACTTTTCAGTATAATTTTCTGTAATTTTTCATTACTCCTGATTGGGGTGTTAAAGTGATTGCTGAGTCATTAATAGTAAACAAAGAAGCATATCGATCCACAAGATGCTCTGTTGCCTATGATTTAATTGTAATTTGAAGATTTGCCACAGATTTACCTGAGAAAGAGTGCAAGTTAAAGTATGCATCTCACTAATTCTCTTACTGGACTAGATAAGCAGCTTTTTACATAATGGTTTGTGTAGTCAATTAGCAGAGTATTAGCTATAATAGATAACATTCTTACTAAGACCATATTAATTAGAGCTTAAACACAGCTAATCTGAGACCTATATTGAATTTATATTATTATGTAAGCATAATGCTTCCGAAGGCAAGTAATTTTCCTCATGGCATTTTTAAGGAAAAGGAAATCCTAGCATCTGAGATATAAATATGTAAATTTGTTCAGCTATTTGGAAACCACATAACGTTTCTTAAAACTTGAGTTTGCCAGGCCATATTACAAATAATAGTAAGATTACAAGTCACAAAGGACACAAAAGATTGAATACCTTTCAAATTTATTGGAACAGAAGGAGTGGGATTGCTAGCTAAGAAGATCTCTGCAGGAATTTCATGGATTTACGTTACTGCTCCTCAGTTCTAAGGTTCTCTAGTGTAACTTCTCTTCAGCAAAAATAAAGCCTGGTGTGTCTCTACCCTCATTTTTTATTAATCCACATGAATCCATCAATTTTGAGAAAAACATTCACTGAAATTAATTAGGAATTCTGTCTTAATACATGTTTAAATTTATTTTTAGGTGCATGGGTTATCACTTCGTTCAGCAGTCCTATAATATAACTAAAGCTTAATATGTCTCTGGTAATATCAACTACCTGAAATTTTTGCCCTTAGGCAAAAATGTATTACATTTTTAACTCACAGATAACCGTGAAGCAAAGCAATTGCAAATTCACAAGCATAGCAAACTTCAGTAAAATATAAAAAAAAAACCTGTGTATTGCAATGAAATTAAAATGCCACCATCTTGACTTGTTCCATCAACAGTAGCATCGCTGCTGTTAGTAGAAAAAAATCCACTAATAATAAGCTGATAGGGCCACAATGTTCTGTTATGTTGTCTAGTTACACTGCTGAGAATTATTGCCCATCTGTATGCCATAAGACAAGTGCTTCTCATCACGACTGAAACGAAGTGGAAGAATGAGGGCTAATACAATCGTAAATGCTCATACCAAGGATCATGGAAGTGACTGGGGGCTCACTGGGCAGGTTACATCTGTAACTTCAGATGCAGAATTGACAACCTTTTGAATTCATACACCCCACTCCCATTTTTATTATGATAAAGCTATTTTCATATTTGCAGGGTTTTTTTTTTTTTTTATTTCCCTTCTTTTTGTAAAGGTAACCTTTCAATCATTGTGGGATATTTAAGCATTAGCCTTATTCTTCCATATCTGAGACTATCAGTCAGCAGTGTTTTAAAATCTCTCTTCACAACTTATGCGTCATTATTTTCGGAACATATACTTTAATTTCACCAACAGAGGTCAGTAAACCACTGAAAGAGAACCATAAGCGTTTGGAGAGAACACACCCTCATCAATCTTTCTAACATCCTTCTGATAGTTTTGTTCAAAGGGCTCTGGTTCAGTTGTTTCAGAAAATACAAGCTTAGTTAGCTAGTAAAAAAGGCAAGTGTATGCTTATGTACACGGGAGAACAAGTTTTATTAAGGGGGTGGATTACACAAAATATTATGTTATTAAGGATCTTTTAGCATTAGAAGATATTTGAAACACCTGCTAACAAGCCAGAAGCACACATACATGCATAGGTATGATCATTGCTGAATCAATTTGTCAAGGTTAAAACAGGCTGTGATTTAAACGGTAGTGCTTTGAATGATCTGCAGAATTCCACTTCTCAAGCTTTGTGCTGTTGAAAACCAACCTACAAAGAGGAGGATGCTGGAGAAGTAACATTTAAGTGATATTAAAATAGCAGATAGAAGCGCAGGAGAAACCAAGAGCTGTCACCGACTTGCTCATTTTGACAGTAACAGCTAATGGAACTATATTAACACATCATTTCCCAACTTTCAACTGTAATGAAAAGCTATTTTTACAAATCATTACTTTCGGTATATGCTGTTTCAGCCACGTGGCTTCTATTAGTGTACAGGGGAGTTTCACAACCAAAGCTGCCTGCGCAGTTCTGAAAGTGTACCTTTTATGTCGAGCTAATCCCAGAGGGGAGTCAGCACTCGTGCCTGTGTCCTTTTGACCTTTATCCTTTTAATGCATTTTGCCTCAGTAGCAAAAGGTGAAACCCTCCTTTTTATGTTGCAAAACAGACCGCTTCAACAGCATTTCTCTATGAAGCTAAGGAAAGTAACATACGCTCCCGTGGAAATGTTGAAAGTCCCTAGTTCAGCAACCAACAATAGCTTTACAAACGTATTTTTAGAATCGCTTTTCTGGTAGCCCTTTGAAGCTCACCCGCATGGCCTCGCTACCACCCCTCTCAACAGCTGCGAGCATGCGAAGCCACTGGAGTGGAAGATGTTAATTATCATCAGCTACTGGAATTTCTCCAGGGACTACTTGTGGTTAGAAACGTGCTTCCCCGAAGAACTGCACCAGGCACTGGGATCATCTCTCCTGTAGCTTATCGGAGTCCCTCCTCTAAAGCAAGAGATAATCGATTTAAACTCCCAATCTTCACTTTTAAGCGTTCTTCTCTCAGGATATGATTGTGTGGTTTCCCTAAGCAATCTTAACTGTAAAATCTTTTATTTCTGTGAATAGATTGCCAACAATAGGCATTGTTATGTATATATGATTTTCCCATGGACTAGGTTTATTACATGCACAGATTGTGATTAAGAACTGGAGAAACAAGTCAAAAATGAAAAAGGACCAAAACCAGAAAACAAACAAATCAACGGACACAACTACTGTTTTTTTGCTCCCCAGAAAGGTCAAACTTCCTTTTTATGGCCAAAAAACTACACACCCTCCCCCACACGTCATCAGAACACTGCACACACACAAAAATGGTCTTTCCCCTTCTGCTTTACCTCCTGCTATTCAGTGGCATTTTGAGTCTAAACTCGTCAGCATCAGGAGCCTGACGTGATGTCAGCAAGTGAGATATTACCCACAGGGAACCAAAATAATAGTAAGATGAGCTGGCAGAAAGATCCCCGGAAAGGGAACTAACACAAAAACAAGAGATTCTAAGCCTAGTCCTTTACTGTGATGACTACAAAGCACCTTTAATAATTGAGCACATCCTTAAACATACCTTGTAGATCCCTCTGTGGTAGTTAAACCTAGTAATCACTACCACCCCCGCAAAAAAGACCAAGTTGGGTCGGTCTGTAGATGCAGAGAAACCAGGATGAAGGCAGTAATCTGCAGTATTTGACTCCCAAAGCACTAAGAAAAATGCTGGGGACATCTCTCTTGCCTTTTCCTGTGGATGACAGTGACACATGTTCCACAGCCCTTTATGAAGTGACACATCTTTTTTTACCCTAAGGGAGCTGAAGGAAAGCAGGCACCCCTCTCTCCAAGAATGCCATCCCTGCAAGGGATGCAAGCAAGGGCACAGGAAATCCCCTTCCAGCCTGGGAGGAAGAGGTAAGCAGGAGGAAGGAAACTGAATGTAACGGAAAATAAACATGTCAACTGTGAAAACAGTAACCACCAGTGACTACAAAAATCCTTCCTTGTTATGCTTAAGGACAATGAGTACAGCGGTATTTCAGTTATTCAGTGTTTACAGAGTTAAAACCCTCAACAATTGCTGGCCCACTCCCCTTGATGTAGGCCATTAGCACTGCTGTATTTTACCCCTTCTCCAGTTCAACTTCAAGATCAAGAAGTAGATACAGTCAAGATGACGGATTGTTTAACTCTTCCAAAATGGTCACTGCTTAATGGCACGGACCTACTAACTCCAGGTGAGCTTCTGCAGCCCTTTACAAGCTCAAGAAGGTAACAGAATACTTGTTTCCCAGCTGGCATGAAGAGTAACAGTGAAGATCAAAGTGAGCACACACAGAGAACTGTTATATACAAAAAAAGTTTAATTGAAATACCTGTATAAAAAATATGATCTCCATACATTTCACACTGTTAAACAGAAGAAAAAAATCCAAATCCAAGCTGCATAAATGCAACCAGATCACAGAAACACAGCTATTAAAATAAATTAAGGTTTATGACTCTGCCACTCTACCTTCCAGAGCCAATGCACGGAGACTGTACAATGTCAATAATTTAAAACCCTTCCAAACAGCATTACTTTACATTTCTGGTAAAATAATACCAGACAAAAGGCATACTGACTAACTTTAAAAAGTCATTCTATTTCCCTTAAATTAGACTTTGTACAACAATTTTCCATCTTCCAACAAAAATTCATAAGGTCAGAAAATTCATTTTTTTTGTCTTTTTTTTTTTTTAAACAAAAGTTGACAGGAATGCAGAAAAAAAGTGCCATGGGCAAACCACTAGAATTCCCATGGGGAGAAGGAGGGAAAAAGCACAGTGTTGAATAACTATAACCAAATAAATTAACCAAATAAATAGCCACAGCTGAAACCTGTGGGAGGTCTTCTAAACTCCAAACAATAAATAACTGTATAGTACATGGGAAAAACCAAGTTTACATAAACACATTATACAGGTATGGAAAAAAAAAAAAAGTAAAGTCCTTGAATATTGCATTGATTGTGCATTCAACATGCCCATACATACTTTAAGACTCGCAGGGTGACAAAGGCCGGGGGGAGTTGAGAAAGGGGCTTCTCATGCCCAGTGGTAGAGATGATAAAAGGAAACATGAATAAACTTTCTGATAGAAAAGCTGATATACCTGTTCATATTTCTGTGCAGGCTATAGGAAATATTTTGAGCAGCAGAGGTGGGTTGGATTTGGAAAGGGCCAGGGGGCAGGAGTGAAATGTCTGTGTTCAAGTATTCCATCACCAGTGGATGGGACTACTTCATTCAATCACCGAACATGTTCTCCAATGCATCATAGGAGCTGCTTCCTCCAGCACTGAGTCTAAAGGGAGCAAATTCCTATAATGAACTGGATCTTCTTTGGACATACACAGCTCAAAAAAGAAAGTCCCACTGAAGCAGCTTTCAAAAAGGCACTCAAAAGCAAATAAAATCTAGTCCAGGCTCTATGAGAGCAAAAAAGTTTACCATGTATTCAAGAGGTCACTGCTTTCTTAATAAGGTCAGTCTTTGACTAAGTACTGGCCTGCAACTCCCAAACATCAGCGTTTCCAAAGGAAATCTCTCATTCCAAAGCAGAAACCAGCAAAGGGGGAAAATAAAATCAAGTCCCTCAGACAAAGATTCAACTACAGAATAATGAATGCATTTTTCTAGCCCCTCCTACGTATTGGCAGCAGCACTGTGGTCTTTCTGCTTGTAGCTCCCCTCCCAGTGCGAGGTCCTTAGTAATTCACAGACTCTCATTACTTGAACTTGTGCTAGATACATCAGTATCAAGGGTCCGTAGCCTTATGTCACAGTCCTCAGACTTCACTACTTCAGATTTGTGCATCCATTGATGGTCAAAAATTTGCTCAAGTGTTGGTCTGTCTGAAGGCCTCAGTGAAAGGCACCATTTGATCAGCTGCTGACATTCTGCAACAAACAAACAAAAATACAATTTTAGACCAGGAAGGTAAAGAGACAGCTGTAAGAAAAACTATCTGCACAGACTGAAACGTACAGGAATTGTCACAAGAAAAAAAAAAAAAAGCCAAAAAGCACAGAAAAAAAACCAAAACCCAAAAGCCCCTTCTTAACCCCCTATGCAACTCACCAGGCGAAATTCTTCTCCTGAAGTATAACCGTCCCCTCAAGATTTCTTCATCTTGCTCAAAAGGGATGTCTCCGCAAACCATATCGTACAGCAGAACTCCCAGAGACCACACTGTCGCTGACCTCCCATGGTATCTGTGGTACCTGATCCACTCTGGAGGGCTGTATACTCTCGTTCCTAAAAGCAGAGGAGAAAGGGAAAAAAAAAAAATTAAGTAAAGGTTTAGAGTGTTTCCCCATTGTTCAACATAATTTGGAATTAAAAAAAAAAAAAGCTTGAAATTTCTTATGGGCCAAAGGCTTATTGGTGTAATTTAAGGTCATCTGCGGGGTTACACCATCAAGAGGGTTGGCCCATCCGGTGGTGCTATTTTGTTGCAGGGAATAACCCATCCCCATCAGCTGACTGTTTACCCAGGCGAGCTCCCTTTCACTGACCACGTGGCGTCTGCAGCATCACACCAAAAATAGACACAAAAGGACAAAGGGGGCTGGCGGGGAGGAGGCGGGAGGGCAGCAAGAAGGTGAAACTCAGGTCTGCCCGTCTTACACGGGGCTAATCTGCTTTATCCAATTCCGCAGGGCGGTAAACAAAATAGGGCCGCTTACGATTTCTACGGGTTTTTTAAAGCCCGTTCCCCCTGCGGCCGCCCCCCCCCA
>VXBJ01007458.1:115808-198238 GCA_013400055.1 Nycticryphes semicollaris | reverse complement strand
CCGCCCCGCGGCTGCGGGAAGGTCGTGTCGTTCCGTGTTGGGCCGCGCCGCCATCGTAGGGGCACGCCGGGACGCGGCTTTGGCGGACGCGGCCCTGCGGTGCACGGCAGCCGCCAGTGCGGCGTGTCGGAGCTCGGTTATTCAAAAAGCCGGTGCTCGCTCAAGAAACGCGTGGCGCGCTCTCCCTCCACTCCGGTTTCTCCTTCTCCCCTGCTACTGGCCCCGAGGGGACGCTGGGCGCCTGCCCTCTACCCCTGCTTCTGTCAGTCAGCTCCCCGGCGCGACGCGACGGCGGGCGCCCGGTGTTCCGGCGGTGCGCCTTGGAGGAGCTGAGGGCTTCCTTCCCGGCGCCACGCCGGGGCAGGGCACGGAGCTGTCCCGCTGCGGCGCGGTCGCCGCGCCTCTCCCGCCCGCCCCGCCCCGCAGGGGGCGCTGTATCAACGGGAATAGCGGCCGGAGGCTTTGGCGGCTGCGGAGCGCGGGCCTGTGGCCTTCCTCTCTCCGGGCGGCTTCAAGGCGACTTTAAGTGTCCTCTTCCGACGCGGTTTTTACAGCAGGTCTCCGTGAGGCGCCCTTTTCCCTCAGGCCTCCCCCGGGAACGGTCCCCGGGAGGCCGTTAACGGCTCTAGGGGCGCTGCCACCGTGAGGCCCCGGCCTCGCCTGAGGGGTGGTCGCGGCAGCTGGGAGAGGCCAGGGGTGTGCGGGGGATCCAGCCGAATGTCTGTCTGGCAAAGGCTATGGGCCACTGGTTCGGAAATTAATTAGTGCTGAGCTGGGTGGGTAACAATATTTTAATAACTGCTCCAGCAGCTACTCTGACTACTGACCAGATGGGTGTAAGTGGAGAAATGGTGTGCAGATGTGTGAGGTTGAGGCTCAACCTGGGAATACCACCACCTCTGCATCCCTGGCACTGCCACCCCTTTATAGCATCCCTGCCACTGCTACCTGTTTCACCCCACTGAACACCCAGTTGCGTATATGGGAGTGTCTCACACCCCATCTCTCCAAAAGTCATGAAGTTGGAGATGCCCTGCTGCGCGGGGATCCCAAACGTGAGGGTATTTTCGGGCACTCGCTTGAAGAGCTGGCAGTCCTTCCCAGCCCGGGCACTGGGAGAAGCTTGCAGTTGGCATTGTCTGATAATAGTAGTGCTGTAATCTCAGGCAGTCATGCCCATAAACAAAGCGAGGGCTTCTAGGGAGAGGTAATATCTTTTATTAGATTAGACCAGCTGATGTAAAGGTCAAGTTTTCAGGCGCAGTTTCAACCTTTCATGTCCCAGAATGTGTTTTTTGAAGCTAGATCAGTCGGGCTATAAAAGTTACTACCTCTCATACGCACCATGCTATTTGCAGAGGAACCAAACTAAACCTTTCGGTTTATTGAGCAGCTGAAGGATTCAGAAGGTTCTATGTTTATGGATTTACTTCTTTTTCTTAAAGCTAATGATTTGGATATATCAGGTAAAGCGATAAGAAAGCGAGCCTTTTTTTGACTGTTAGATATCCTGCATCTTGGCTATCTCTAATCACGTTAAGTTTTTAGCAAGTTTTTCCAGACAATAGCATATGCATGCTATACTTATGTTTACTGCTGCTGAAATGTAAACAGGTACAAACAGTAGGAAGATTTCATGATCTCACAATACATATTCCAGGTTTATTTTAATGAATTTAGCTGTATCCACCTTTTGCTGTAATCCTTGTCAGTAGCTTTTATGAGTATTGTTTTAAATTAAGAGGAAGTGTTTCTCACTTCCAAAATGAGATCTCTGGTTATTAAAATAGCAAATATTTTTAAAGACAGAAAACTGTTACTAAATATTAATATGTATAAGTGGTAATTATTTAGAGAAATAACACTGCAAGTCGTTATTAATTCCTGGTTTTTTTTACATGGTTAAGCATGAAAAATCATGCTTGTATCAGTAGTCTGCAAATGTAAAAACATCAGGCCTTTTCACTCCAACTGCATTTGCAATTTCTTAAATCCATCTTTCTGTTGTCAATCTACAATAAATCAGTGACATACTTGCCTTGAACCCATTCAAGCAAACAATACTGAGTTTCCTCAAAATCCTGTTGAGTTTAAGCTACACCTTCTTCCCCTGTATCAGCTGTAGTACTGTGAGTCAAAATAATACCTTTACACGTACACGTTTGAAGCAAAGTGGTGACCAAGGAAAGACCATGATAAATATCTGGTATTGGTATAATTCCCAATCTGATTTGTATTTTCACAACAGTGTAAAAGGAAGGGTATTTTATATTTAACATTAAAGAAAACAAGTTAGTTACTGTAAAAAAAAAAAAAGTGATAAGGGGGTGTTTGTTCTTCTTTCACTTAATTTTGGCAGGCAGACATTTAATTTGTATATAGCTACAAGGACTCTTGGTTTGAGAGAATTACAGATGGATCCCAGACATGGAATTTACCCTGTCTTTACACATAAGCCTTTCATGGGTTTGTGGTGCTCGTTTTGATCTGGCTTGGAACACACAGTTCAGTGGTCCTAAACAATTATAGCTGCAGAAATATCGTATAAACTAGTTTTGGCCTCTTTAGCAGTGGCTTTGCAACTATAAATGGAAAATCATTCATGGGTAGGATGCCCGTTTGTTCTTTGAGGTACAAATCATTTTTCTGTGCAGTGGTACCCGAGCAGGCATGAGTGTGTCAGGCACAGAAATAGGGAAGATCCACAGGAGTTTCCGTTTGCAGCACGGAGACAGTACCGCCTTCAGGCTACCTTTTCATGTCTGTATGGAGCCCAGTTTGAAGTGTGCTGTGGCACATCATCAGGTACTGCACTGGTGGCATTAGTGTGCTCTATTGTATGCCTGTAGCCATTGTAGGTCTTCTGTGTGGGACTACCAAAATGCCTCGGTTCGTGTAATGTGACCATGAGGAATGCTGCTAAGAATGTTCTAGCAGTAAAAGTCCAGTAGAGTTGGTAAGAATATTCGTATTCTCAGGTCCCTCAACCTCCTTGTATGTCAGAGCTTCTAGTCATCTTAATGACTCTTCGCTTGCTTCTCTTTTATTTGGTGAGAGAACGATCTGAACACAGTGCTCCAGATGTGGTTTCTCATGTGCCGACTTGAGGACAATAATCATGTCCCTTGACCTGCTGGCTATGGTCTTGCTCATGCAGTCCAAGATGTGGTTAGTCTTCATTACCGCAAGGACACACTGCTGACCTTGTTCACTTTGTGGTCCATTGGATCCTCTCCTGTAGCACCGTTAGTCCCAGCCTGCACTCCTTCCTAAGTGTATTTTGTCCCAGATGCAGGACCTTGTATTTATCTTTTTGGCATTTCAAAACAGTTATCTGTTACACACTCGTTCAGTTTGCTGAGGTCTCTCTGAATGCCAGCTGTACCCCTCCAGTGTACCAACAGCCTCCCTTGGTTTGCTGTCACCTTGTACTTCCTAAGGGTCTCATCGTGCACGTCATGGATGAAAATAATGTTAGCCCTTGTATGGATCCCAGGGAACACCACTTGGAATCACCTGCTAATTGGACTTCAAACAGTTGTCGGCGACCCTTTGACGCCAACACACCTTTTAGTCTCCCCAGTCTGGCTGCAAGGACACTAGGAAACTGTATCAAAAGCCTTGCTAAAGGCAAGAAGAACAATATCCACTCCCCTACCTTTGCCTAGAGAGCCTATAATGTAGTTGTAGAAGGCAATCAGGGTGACTAAACACAGTTTGCCCTCAGGAAATTAAAGATGGCTGCTCTCAATAACATTCTTGTCATTGTGTGAATGGAAATGGTTTCCATGAGTACTTGCTCCATAATTTTCCCAGTGACTGAAAGAAGGTTGGTCAAACTGTTGTCACCCAGATCCTCCTCCTTGCAATTTTCCAAGACAGGCATAATATATTTATAGTTATCGGAAACCTCCTCTGATCACTGTGACCTTGCACAAGGGACAGAGACTGCCCTTCCAATGACATTTGCTGGCAGTCTTGGTACTTTCAGACATACCCTGTCCAACACCGTGGACTTGTGTTGCATTTCTAGCTTGTTTAAATTAGACACTCACTACCTGATGAGCTGTGGGAGGCCTGAGAGTAGACCTTGCCCATAGAAGCTAAGGCAGAGATAACACTGAGTACCTGTGTGCTCTGTCACAAGGTCACCTGCTGTATTCAGCAGCAGGCCTAGATTTTACAGTCTCCCATTTTGCTGCAAAAGTCTCATTACACTTGACATCCTTCATCAGTTTTAATTGCACTCAAGCGTTGGCCCTCTAGTTCCATCCCTGCATATCTGACCGATGTTGCTGTATTCCTCCTCGTTGTGTCCCTGCTTCCACCTCCCATACACTTCCTTTTTGTTGTTGAGCTCAGTCATGTATTTGCTGTGCTGCTGAGGCAGGCCTTTGCTATACCTGCCTGTTTACTTGCAAATCAGGATGGATAACAGATATGTCTGACTCTGCCAGGTCTTACAGACAGGTTGTTAGTGCATTTTTACAGCAACTTCACTTCTTTCCTTTGTACTGGTGTGTCTTATAAAGCCACAACCTGTCCTTATTTCTTTGCATTTAAAGAACACATTGTTAGAATTATGAGTGACTAGAGAAAGATGTTGACAACTCCATCAGTAATAGACCTTACATTTCTAGATATGGTACATTCTTTCTTCTTTATCACTCAAACTACTGAGTGAATTCAGTCAAAGATGGCTCTTACCACTAAGAGATTAAACTTCTGTTTTAGTTCCTATTTCTACATTAATAAACAGGATGTTTCTTGTATCCTCTCTAGGCAGTATATACCTATTGATTAATCTCCTAGACACCTAGATACATGGTTTTGGTTGTACTTGTATGTTATCATTGATGATACATACGCATCAGCAGAGATTATTTATTTACCATCTGCCATTGGGAATATTGATAGAAGTTTAACCTGTCTAATATAGCTACAATTACTGTTTTTTGGATAAGGCTATATACAATCTATACGGATAGATGTTGTCAGTAGTCTGATTAGCTGTTTGGAACAAAGACTTTATGAAAATAACCATTATGAGGTTGTTACAGAAACAATGCTCCTTTGAGACAATCAGGATTTAGGACTTGGTAGTAATAATTGATGAATACAGTAGTGCACAAGATATGACCAGACTTTAAAAGATGGTGTATGTTTCAGTACACTCCAGATCCTTGGGAAATATCTTAAACTTCTGTTACTAGTGAGCTGATAGGGTGTATTTCAACATTCATAAAGAATGGCAGATGAAATCACAAACATATAGTTAATAAGTTGTATTTAATGCCAAGATTAATCTGCCCATCCATATGCTTTGTTCTTGGTAAAATGTGTTTAGTTTAAGATGGAGAGGGTGGAAGAAGAGGGGAGCAATCCAAAGATACCTCTGAGACCATCTTTTTATTTGGTATGTAGAACAGCAGAAATACCTGACCTGTGGTGGAGGCTCTTCCATGGTAAAAATAACATAATTAATAGAAATAGCCTTTGCATATAAAAGATTATGGAGGAATGTGGTAACAATGAATGGGGCTATGGGACTTTTGTAGAAGTCACCACCTGTCTGGTGAAGACACTTGCAAGCTAAAGGAGTGAATGCTGACCTTTTATCAGGGGATTATTAATTTAAGAGTAGGCGAAGAATGTTACCCCTTTGATACAGCGTTAGTGAGGCTGGTACTGGGTTACTGCTAAAAGAAGGTTGAGAAACTGGAATAGCTTTCAAGGAGAATAAAGGTCTAGGACCACTGTCATAAAATATGAAGCTTTAATACCTCAATCTGTGGTTATTTGTCAAAAGGTTAGGAGGTAACCTCTTACCATCACAGTCTAGAAGTATCTACAATTTATTTATTTATTTATTTCCCAGCTGGTATTTGATAGCTCTTTAAATCTCACACAGGAAGACTTTCCCTGCCTGGGAACTCCAAGAAAACAGCAAACTATAGAAGTAAAGTACAGGTGGATAGCAGAGGATTACTGTGGATATAGTCCTGTGTTAACTGAAGACCTCATATTGGAACTGGATTGAAAATAAGGCAAGGTGATATGCTCATGTGTAAAAAAAAATTGATAGAGAATTTGCATTAGATACCATGAAATTATGTCAAGGGAAGTCAGACTGGAAAGTCTCTGCAGCATTAATATTTATAACTCAAAGAGCATGGCTCTCCAGGAACTGAGTTCTCAGGACCTCATCTTCCCCTGTTATACAGGTGGCACATTGTGTTCGGTAGAGAGATTGCACAATTTCAGCAGCCGTTTTCCCCACTTAAAAAAATGTGTTGGAGAACTAAAGTGGGATCAAGGAAGCGTAATGAAAATAACTGCGGATATGAAAAAAGCCCTCTTTTGAAAGATTAAGCCTTTTTTTTTTCACTTTAGAGGGAAGATTAAGAAAAGGGATGCAGTAAAATAATGGCGTAGGTACAGTAGATTAGATGACTGTGTTCTCTGTCATCTAACATGAGCACAGGAACATCAGGGAAAATTAAAAGGTAACATTCAAAACTGATAAAAAAAACCCCCAACCTGTAATTACCTCTACTTATAAAACTTGTAATTAGACCATGGAACTCACTGCCAAGTCACAAAGGCCAACAATGTGACGAGATTAAAAAGGGCATTGTATTTTTAGGGATAACAAGAATATTCTGAGTTATAATTGGAGGATAAAAACAATAGAAGAGCTAGTAAGCCTCAAGTTTCAAGGTGGAAGGAAACTTTCTGTCTTGTACAATAAGTTGATACTAACCTTGGCAAACCAATGAATAAGGACTGTGAATAAGGAGGAGCTGGCCCATGTCTGCCTGCTCTGGGATCTTTGTACAGTGAGCCAAAGTGCTGGAATAGTTTGCATAAGCATGGAATCATAGAATCATTCAGGTTGGAAAAGACCCTTGGGATCATCAAGTCCAACCATAGTTGGCAAAAGCACAGTCTAGACAAGAAGGTCCAGCACCCTGTCCATCTGAATCTTAGAACTGTCCAACGATGGAGAATCCACCACTTCCCTGGGGAGATTTGTTCCAGTGGCTGATGGTTCTCATTGTGAAAAATTTTCCTCTTGTGTCCAATTGGAATCTCCCCAGGATTAACTTGTACCCATCACACCTTGCCTTTTCCATGTGACTCCTTGTAAAAACAGAGCTTCCATCTTTGTAGCCACCCTTTAAATACTGGAACATGGTGATAAGGTCTCTCCTAAGCCTTCTTTTTCAAGGCTGAACAAACCCAATTCTCTCAGTCTTTCCTCGCATGGCAGGTTTCCCACTCCTTTATCATCTTTGTGGCCCTTCTCTGGACTCTCTCCATCCTGTCCACATCTTTCTGTATATTAAGATCAAAACTGAACACGGTATTCCAGGTGTGGTCTCACAAGTGCAGAGCAGAGTGGCTTTATATCTTCACTGGTGATGCCCTCCTTGATGCAACCCACCACCCTGTTGGCTTTCTTTGCTGCAGCAGCATACTGTTTACTCACTGAGCTTGTTGTCCCCAGGTCCCTTTACCCANCCCGTGGCTGATGGTTCTCATTGTGAAAAATTTTCCTCTTGTGTCCAATTGGAATCTCCCCAGGATTAACTTGTACCCATCACACCTTGCCTTTTCCATGTGACTCCTTGTAAAAACAGAGCTTCCATCTTTGTAGCCACCCTTTAAATACTGGAACATGGTGATAAGGTCTCTCCTAAGCCTTCTTTTTCAAGGCTGAACAAACCCAATTCTCTCAGTCTTTCCTCGCATGGCAGGTTTCCCACTCCTTTATCATCTTTGTGGCCCTTCTCTGGACTCTCTCCATCCTGTCCACATCTTTCTGTATATTAAGATCAAAACTGAACACGGTATTCCAGGTGTGGTCTCACAAGTGCAGAGCAGAGTGGCTTTATATCTTCACTGGTGATGCCCTCCTTGATGCAACCCACCACCCTGTTGGCTTTCTTTGCTGCAGCAGCATACTGTTTACTCACTGAGCTTGTTGTCCCCAGGTCCCTTTCCCCAGAGCTGCTCCCCAGCCAGGTAGATTTCAGCTTGTGCTGCGCTCCTAGATTATGTTTTCCCAGGTGCAAGACCTTACACTTGTTGAACTTCACAAGGTTCTTGTTATCCCACTCTTCCAGGCTATTCAGGTCTTCCTCCAGGGTGGGTCTCCCTTCTGAAGTGTCCACTTCCCCACTCAGTTTGGGGTCATCAGAAAACGTCATCAGGGTACACTTGATCCCATCACCCAGATCACTTATGAAGGTATTTGGCCTAATATCAGTCCCTGGAGGACCTCATTTGTGACCAGTTTTCAGTTTGAAAATCAGCTGTTTACCACCACCCTCTGGGTTCCTGCCAGCCAGTTCCCACCCACTGCACAGACCACTTGTCTAGTCTCTATATCAGTAATGATAATAAATAATAAAATCATGGAAGACTTGCAAAAAGAGATAATGTACAGAGCTGTTGGCTCTTCACTTGATCTGTCTTGAAACTTGATACTAAATTTAAAACCAAACTTACAATATCAACATCATGAAACAAAATACATGTTTATGTGGTCCTTTTTTGGGGGGTTTTGGCTAAGTATGGTCCTAGTTAAGGCTTCATGAGCCAAAACTGAACAGCGTGAAAGCATTCAAACCTTTCCTGCTATCTACCGCCACTTCTTGGGTGTCTCCATCTCCACTTTCTCCTCTTCAGCTTCTCAACCACTCTGTAATGAGAAAACTACAGTAAAGTTACTGTAATCACAGAAAGAAGGTCTGTCCTTTGACCCACATACAGGAGGGAACCACCAGATTACTTTGGATGGGTGTGCCTCAGCTTTCTGAGTGACAAACTGCCAGTGTCCCTGCACTTTGCTAAGCTGAAAGAGTAATTATTAACCAGCGAAAACTCCAGCCCCGCGTCCCACGTGTAATCTGCAGAACTGTCACTAACCACTGCTGCTTTCCTGAGCAGCAGCCTGCAGACAGCGTCATTAGCAAGCTGAATTGGTGTGTGTGCCTTTGTACAAAGGATCCTCAGTACCCTGCTAATGTCTGTAATTGACAACAGAAGTTCACCTGGAGGAGAAGGTTATGTATTGAGTACGTTTTTCTGCAAGTATAATTACTCTTGTCAGCATAGGCTGCACTTTTTGATTTTTTTGAAGTCAGATCAAGTCTATGAGAAGAACAATTCCTTTTAGCCTATACAGAAAGTTAGTACCTGCTTTGTTAATGTGCTATTAAAATAATAATAATAAAAAAAGATGGGAGGGAATGAGTATCATTAAACGATCTTTGATCAAGGCTCAGCTGAATGCATTCCAACATTTGTACTGTAATTAAAAACATAGTGACTGTCCTTGTTTTATTCATAGATAACTAAGGTCTTTACCGTAAACCGCATATGACTGTGTGATCAAAGGACACTTTACTATGCATCTTATCAGTAATAGTATACTAGCTTTATGATCATAATTTTTCCATTTCTGTTGTGTTTCCATGGAATTCGTAAAGATTATCATAGTTTATGTTATGTTAATCAGTATCTTACTGAGTTTTTTTTTCTTTAATTGCTTCCTAAATGTTAAAATCTAACAACTAATAATGCTACAATTTAACTATTACGCTTTCTGAAAGGATGCTTTTACTCATTTCAAGCTGGTAAGTCCCTTATGCCTGATCTAAAAATGCCACAGAAAACCAAGAAAAGATAACAAATTGTACAGCAAAAGCTGGAACATACAAGACAATAGGTCCATTTTGAATATTTTAGCCATATTATCTTCAATTCCTTTCCCATGAACATGTTCTTGTGACCAGATGTGAGACTTTCTGACTCTGAATGTATATGGAAAGCCTTCCAAAGAGTCCTGTTTTGAGGAGAAGGGGACTTGGTATTCTGTTAGCATTTGTGCACACTTGGGAAGTACTTCAAGTACATAAATAGATGTCATTTTAGATGGCAAGGGTATCCTGTTTGGCCTGCTATGGCTACTCAAGAATGATGTGATTGTTGTGCAGGTCCTTTGTCATCTTCTGTCATCTGCTTTCTCATAGTGTAGGCCTCAGATATGCTGTTGTCTGGAATTATTTAGGCCTCTAATAGTTTAGAAACCTGAATAATTCTTTCTGTTTTCATTCGGTAACTGTTTTCCTGTAAGGTGTTATGTGTGGTTTTGGTTTCCTGTAGATTTTTAGATGATCCATGAATGCACAATCAGAATCTTAACCATATTGTTGTGGATATAGCCTGTGGGACAGTCACAGATGCCTAACTCCTACTGTCGTGTACACAGAAAATGTGGATTTATCCTAAGGTCATTCTCAAGTCTGTTTTTGTCAGTGAGCCAGTATAAGTCATTACACTCGACTCCTAATAATTGTTTAGCTCTGCTCGACTTCCAGGAGTGATACTCACCTGAAATTGCCATCCGTCAGCCCTTCCAATTCTGCTGTGTGTTGGAAACTACCTGTGATCATATCCTGCTAAAGACTGCTGCTGGTGACTATTACTAATTACATCTTTTCCACCTTTCCATATATTTTTCCACAATCTATTAGCAGCAGTGAATCTGAGACAAGAAAGAGATGGGTGTGCCACAGACTGAAGGCTCTGCTTTCCAAATGCAAAGTGTGAGCTGCACAGCTTTAATCCCGGCTGCCCGTCCTTGAAGAAGAAGAGTATGTATTACTCAAGTTATTTTGACAATCGCTTTTGAGCAGCCCTCAGTACTACTGTGGATGTTCATCATGCAGAAGGGTATGTCTGAAGAGGCACCTCTTTGGCAGGGAGCAACAACATTTGATGGGGAATGAAACATCATCCTGTGATGAAAGTACTTAAACACTCCAGTGGTTAGGGCCTTACAAAAGAAGTGAAGATTTGTATTCTAGACTCTTGGCATTAAGAAGAGGCACTGCTATAGCCTCTTAGGAAGGTCTTCTAGTTACCAGGCTAACAGTTCTCTTGAGCACATCCACCCTCATGGATGTGGACAAGGTGTGTGTAGGTTTGAGCACAAGACACCATGGACAGCAAAATGGAGTCCTCTGATAACTGTTATTGATCTTAGGCCTGTTCAACACTACAGTGATTCTGGAAGGTAGGCAGTGTGAGTTATTCTTGAGCCTTGAGAATTTAATTTCCAAATGAAATCACAGTTGAAGCATTCTGATTATGTTCCTCCTGGTTAGGGCAATCTTGTGTGATGGAGGAATACTGGACTGTAAATCCCGGTCCAGAGGTCATTTCTCTATTTATTGTATAAAAGGACAGTGCTATACTAGGATATAAAATGTATATTTCATGTGAGGTGAAATGGAACAAAGTTACCTGCATTTAAGACAGTGTTACAGAAAAAAATATATTGAAGGATTTGGTAGCAGTGTTAAGCACGCTGCTGGAAATGTCTTTTAGCTGGTACTGAAGTAGAAGCTGTAGGTAATTGCTAGGTTGATGGAGCTGGAAATTGTAAAAGACTGAGTGGCTCAGACTGCAAGAAAGTGAGTAGAAAAGCCAGAGGTGTACCCAGCACTGCTTAGACTAGAGAATGATAACTAGGACTTCTTTCTTGAAAAGGAAAATGATGACAAGCACCACCCTCTGCTTCCACAAATTCTAGGGGCAGCTAACAGTATTCTGCAGACTTTGATTACGATACTGAGCCTGATAATACTTAGTGGTTCAGAATCACTGTTTAAAATACATGTGAGAAAGCCTGTGTTGACAGTTCCAACTAAATTCAGAGGCTGAGGAGGTCTGTAGCACATTCTCACAGAACTGCAGCCTCTGTTACTATGTAGAGTTTGGGTTACATCATCACAAGGGGAACCTCTGTGTTCTTCACCCTGGTCATTCTTCCTTCACCTGGAATTGCCAATATATCATTTTAGTTGTGTGAATTAGCAGTGAAGTACATCATTTTGATTAAATTGTTCAAGAGAAATGCAGTCATCTTTCCATAGCACTTCAATGAGGTACCAACCATGCTTCCAAAGTGGAAACCAACAGGCATGTGCACAACTGTATACTGCCCCAATATAAATGTAGGCCATATAAATACAAGCAGAATTTATATTTGATTGGATAAAATGATACACATTAACAATTCCCCCTCTAATTGGTGGTCCTTTTGCAGCTTTGCCTTTAGTCTGTCTTGGATCGTAACATTTTTTCTCTTTGGAACACTGGCAAAGGAAATTCCAACAGGCAAGATGAAAAGTAATTTCTGAGTCTTCAAAATATGTTGAAATTCTCAAGGATCCAGATGACTCCTAATTATTTTAGAAATCTTGGGAGAAAGTTACTGAGGCCTCTTATTTTGCAATATTTGTTTCTAATTGCTTCTCTTCGGCATCATCTTTGGCTAATCTTGAAAAAGGAAATATTTCACCGTTATTTTATGGTAAAATGACATACTTAGCTTTGTTCCAAACACGGAACAGTTACATGCTGAACACCCATGCCTTTTCCTGCGTGATTTACAGTTTTGTAACCCGTGCCATCTTTTTGTAGCAACATTCACAAGAACTAGGATTTCTTTTATTCCTGAGTTTTATTAAAAATCTCTTGCTGTCCTTAGTCCTATCAAACAAGGTTTTTTTCTGTCTATAATTTTAATTTCCCATTACCTGGTTTTCTTAACTTCTGTTGTACATTTCTTGCTTCCATATTTAATTACTGTTCTTTGCCATCTGTCTGTGGGGAAATTTGGTATATCTATATTACTAATAAAAAAAGACAAATGCGAGAAACTTAATAATAAATTCCTACGTTTTGAAAATGTGTGAAATACATGGGCTAAAGGTAGTGTCTCTGTAGTTTAAATCAAAACCCTCATAATTTCTAATCTGTCCTGTAATTAAAAAGAAGAGAAGGAGTCATTGTTGCATTGCTTGTCATACAACTGCTTTTCATACCATTTCATAAAAGATTAAATTTCTGTTGAAATGGAAGATTTAATTCCATGATGTGAATGCTGAAGTCCACTTTTAGGTGTGTAAAAAGTACCTAAAAAGGACACCTACAGACTTGGGGCACCAGATGAAAATACAATGTTTGTTAATTCCTTGAGTTCTGTGCCTTGCCCCTGAGAAAGTCACTGCCACCCTTAGGATAAAAGTGGCTGATATGCTTGTTGATGTGTCTGCTGCAATTTTTAGGTCAGATCATTTAGATAAAATGACCTCAATGCTGAATCACTTTAGCTGTGATTTTCCATAAGAATTGTAAATCATATGTTATGATTCAGTCATGGTTTCTTTAAGTTCTGTGCAAGTAAAAAGAGGCAAAGCATAGCGATACCAAAGTGTAGTGATTAGCCCACCTCTAATAATTCACAACAGAAGCTATTATTTCTGCTGCCATTTGTTGTCATTTTATTGGGCACTTATGCATTTATTCCCATAGTGCTTCTTGGGCATTTCAGGCCCAGTTCTAATTTCGCACATCCTGAATTTTCTCCACTGAATTCAAAAGGATTTCAGTTGCCATAAGAGATATATAAATAAGACCATTGCAGACACATCTATGCTATTGTGGTCTTATTGAACTGTCACTGTTTATGATTCCCATTACATACTTTATTTTGCTGGAGCAAACAGGCCTTTTTTTTTCCACTTTACACCCAAGACAAGCAGGTAACAGAACAAAGACTTTGAGGGTCATATTTCTGAGAAATTGGCTTAAATAGTACAGTCAAATATCTTGTACTTGGTTCATTTTTAATTTCATTCTTCAGTTATATTGTATTGCTCACATTCTTTTTTGTTGTTGTTGTTGTTGTTGTTGGTCCATAATTATCCATATTGCTGAACTTTGCACTATGACAGGAAGTAATAATGAGTGAAAGGACTATATAAAGAACAAACACAATTCATTGCCTGCTCTGATGTCAGGAATGCACATTGCAGATAACAGAAAGTCTTAACACATCGGGATCTGCTGTGTAACATCATGCAAACTGGCATGATGTGCTTTAAGAGTGTGATAAGGAATCACAGACTGCATTAGAAGTGAATGGGATAGCTTTCCTCTTAGAGTAGTGTAATCAGTGTAATCAGCCTGTTCTTAACTTCAAACTTTTAAATGTCATAATCATGGAGTTCCTAACAATGAATGCCATTACAAGTCCAAGAGCAAAAGCGCTTTCATAATTTATGAAGGAAGACAGAAGTTTCATCTCACAAGCACTGTCTGATACACTTGTGTATAAACTATACATCTTACCATTTAGCGTGCAGAAACGGGCAAAATACTGCTTACTGCTTCTCTCATACAGAAACAAGATGACAGAAATCTGTCTTGTATTCAAAATCCACTATGTATACCTTCAGTACTTCTTCATATCCTAACAAGATGGGTATTATATTTTGATGGACGAAGGGTCCACTACAGCCTCTACCTTCTACTTCAGGACTCTATATTGCAAATATAGAATTTATTAAATTGCCTTTGATTCTGATGGTTCATGGTGTGCCTGCTTGTACACCAATGGTGAAGAGCTGCATCAGCAAATAGGGTACCTCTCCTCTGACCACGCTGGAGATATCTGAGGGTGTAACAGTTGAACATTGTTTCCTCCTTGTTTTGGTGATGACTTCTATTCTGCCCAAAGATGTGATTTTGCATTGCCAAGAACAAAAAAAAAAGCTCTCCTAAATTTTTTTGAATGCATGGTAGTGTTGCCTTCTGCCAATGTTTTTGAATTTGTAAGATTCACTGGCTCTGGCAAAGTGGTAGTCTTACTCATTTTGTTTCTGTATGAAAGGGGAAAGACAACAGAGAAATAGTGTATTAAAACCTTCCAGGATAGTCCTGCTTAAAGATAGCTGGAAGTGTGACTTGGCCCAATGGTACTCTTATTACGAAAAAGAGGGGTTTGTGCCTTTCAGGCACTGTGCAGTTTTTTAAGAAGTAGGAAATGCATGCAAATAGCATGGACGTGGTGTGAAGACACAGCAGCGCACAGACTTCTGGATGTTTTCTGGCTTGAGCTCTTCAAGTGCACCCTAAGATGTCTAGGCTGTGTGTGGATTTGCTTGGAAGGTCTTGTGCTCCGGAAAATCAAGAGAGGAGCTTCTTGGAGCTAGATGCTGAGGCAGTTGGGAACGCTGGGAGTTGCTGGAATCACTGCCACAGGAGGTTGAGTTAAAGTAAGTGTAGTGCTAGCATGGATGAGAGTTTTTTTATCCATCTTTCTCTTAGTATTTCTTCTGTCTTCACAACTAGCACCCCTGCTGGAACTGTAGATCATTCCTTGAACACAGACCATCAGTTTTCCTATAAGAATACCCATTTTCCTAATATGTCTCAGTACGCCTGGCTGGGCTGACTGAGTGCTATTGTGGAAAGAAGTGCTTTTTCCCTCTTCCTGCCTACTTTTACCAACACCATTCACTTTTATGCAGTTTGCATTGATGTTGGTGCCGAAGAAAACTGTGGCTGATTTATCCCTCTTTCATTATAGAACTAGACTGGCAAAGAAATAGCCTTGCACAAACCTTGTCTGTCAAGCACCAAAGCTTATCAGGAACAGCAAGGTAAAGGCAGCACTGCAATAGCCAGCAATTAGATTAACTCAGGCTGTTGTAGAGCCACATTTTTGAGTGTTGTTTAGTGGCAGCAAGAGATTATTTCAAGTCATAGCTACTGTGGTCCAGCCCTCCATTGTTGGCTGTGCCTTTTTACATTCGCCTTTGTGCTGATGCTGATGCTTGTCTAATTGAGAGATGATCTCAGAAATGCATCTTGTCATCCTTTGTTGAAATCCCTTGTTGAGTCATGAGAGCAGACACTGTTCATTTAGCTCCTTACTTACCCATATATCTCTATTCCATTCCTCATCAAGCCTTTTCTTTATGGAAATCAGCTTCTTCGGTGACTTGACCCATTGCTGATCTGTGAAGTTTCGTGCAGTTCTGGGGATTAGAAGTATATACTAGCCAATTATTTAGGTGCTGCACTCCTTTATTTATTGTGGCTGCTTCACAAATGCTTGGTCAGTAGCCATACTTAAAAGGTGCTACACATGGCAAATGTCTCAAGGCTTCAAATACGTATTGTGTCACAAATATTTCTTCTAAATTGTCAAATGGGAAGGAATTTGAGGCAATATGAAGGGATTTTGTATGGAATCAGTAAGTTACTGTACCCCATCCTTCACCGTGGAACAGTTTTTAGTTCTCTTCTTCTGTGAGAGAATAACTCAAACAGCCTGTTCAGGTCCCACAGATTAGTAGAAGACAATCTGTCCAAACGGCACGTTCCAACAACACTGCACCATTTGGCTCCAAGGTTTTGTAACTGTGCAGAAGCCTATGGGCTCTACTGTGCAGATGGACACCAATAAGCAGAAAATGGCAGAAGGAACCATTGAACACACAAACACAATCTCCTTCATTGCCTGTCGTCTCACTTGTGGAATCAGGACAGACTGTGTGGTGTAGTAAGCCACAGTTAGTATTAGGGTAGTTATGACTAGCAGCCTGGGAGCAGAACTGTTTGGCTTAATATGAGCTTGGATGCGGGCAAATATATTTCTCAAAGTGTTATTTAATTTTGCTGTCTTTTTTTCCTCAATACCCGCACCAGTAATAAAAACCTTGTATTAAATGACAATGCATTAATTAACAATATCCAAGTTGTACTGATTTGTACACGACACCATGGTTGCAGGTGGCTGTATGCTCTGCAAGTTACTATTGCAACTGAAGATACCCTACCAGTGCTTTCTAGATGCATACTATTGCCTTCTGTTATAGTTTATCCCATCCTGGACTGGACTTCAGCTGGAAGGTTCCATGAGCACTTTCTACTTTCTTCTGACAAAATCAGCTAAGTTATTTCAAATAGCATGTTTAACATTGTGAAGGGGTTTAGCTGATGTGGCTTGAAGCAGACTAGGAAGCCCTTCACCCAGTTGAGTGCAGCAGAATTGTTAAAGGAGTGCTGTCATGGAAAAGCATTAATCCTGTTCTGCTAGTGACACCTGCATTTCGTAAAGCAAACGAGGTTACACTTTGCCAACAGGAGACTGATTCTGGCCATTGCTGCAGCGCTCCATTCTGCAGAACTGTACATGTGGTAATCTCCAGTGATGATGGATAGCTGGGAATCACTGTGCCTTTGGCTGGCACCGGGTATATCTATTCTTATTTCTGGCTTTATTCAGCTGTGGATTGATAGCCCCTGTCAAGTCTGCCTACATCAGTTGAAAAACTTACTGCCTCTCTCCTACTAGCCTGTAGATCTGTGAGTATCCCCTAACCTATTTCAGGCAAAAGGCTTAGCAAGACCTAGTATTTAAATCCATTAAGGCAAATTACCTATTTTCACTGAAATGGGTTGGGGACTCCTCGTGTGTGTAAATCTGGAAGTGGGGGCCTGTTGCTCTGTACAACTAGATGACAAAGTAGGTTTAGAGTGCTATTCTCTGGGGCCAGACTCCATCAAGTACCTAAAGCAAACTTATATAGAGTTATTTTTGATATTTTGACCAATTTATACATGTTTTCTTTCAGGTTAGCTGTGCTTCACATGTTCTCTGAGTCATATTTTATTCTTCATCTCCCTAGGCCTCTTTGGAGATGGAAGACATGATCATGCAGGAACTCTCTGAGTCACAGATTGCTGGAGGCTGGAAGAATGTATAGAAGTTATATACTCTATGTTTGCCCTGTTTGTATCTGTCCCCAAGGCATCTGCTAATAGCCACTGCTGGGAATTGGATACTAAGCTAGAGTGATCTTTGGTTTTATCTGTTACGGCTGTTCTTATGGTTTAGCTTTATAAGGCTCCAGCAAGACAGCATCTACTCTGTTACTTTGCAGCTTGTCATTCAGTATGGAGATACTTTTCAGTTTCCTGACTATGTGAATTCAAGAAGGGGGAGAAGTTCAATAAATTTGTTCAGATGTGAAGAAAAATATTTGGCCTTTTGATTTATAGAAGTCAAGTAAATCATGCAAAAATAAAAGGAAGGACAGTGAAAACAGGGATTACAGTGAAGAGCTAGGGTAGATGCTCTTCACTGATAGAGAATGAGCAAAGGAACAAAGAATCTATTAATAAGGCAAAGCATGAACTGAGGAAGACACTGTATGAAAGGGAAGTGGAAAGCAGTGTAGCAAACAATACAGTTTAAACAATACAAAATGTTTACATAGACTTTTAGAACAAACAGAGATGGTAATTTCTCAAACTTACTTTTGAAGCTTGAATTTTTTAGGGAATAAAAACATTAAAGGAATGCATTTTGTAAATATTGTGAGGTCTCATTAAAAGGGCAGTGTTATTATTGATGCTCTAATTCACCTGCTCAAAATGCTTCAGTCATCAAATCATGGAATTTGGAATTGCAATGTTTGTGCGTATGTGTGTGTGTGTATGTGTGCATTTGTGGTTTGGGTGAAACTGGTATTTTTTCATTTGAATCAGACAAAGGTGGTGTCAGGGTGTTTTCTTTCAGGCATTTATTTATCATAGCTTACAGTTTGCTTTGTTGTTCAAATAATATGTGACTCCACCCTTTCTCATTATTTCCAGGCAGGGATATAAGGCTGCTTTAGAGAGTTTCTAAGTTAACAGTAAAGGCGTGTGGTATCAGTTTGCTTTCTAATACTTTTAGGAGCAAGATGTTGCGGGGGGAAATCGTAAGCATTGTATCAATACTGCAAAAATCTGTCTCTTTAGGAGGAAACATGATGTTGAAAGAAAATTCTTATACTAACCTGTACCTTATTTAGTTGGAAATAATTGTCCCCTTTCACTCCATTCCCAACTGCCTGTGTAGTTGCCCTGTACGAGTCCAGAATTGCAACAGCTGTGGTTAAGAATGTTAGTTCGATCTCCTGAAACTATTTCATAGGAATATGCGGACAGTAAGTATAAGCACACCTTCATCTCCCCCATGGACAGGCTACCAGAAGTGGTTGCTCATGCTGGAAGGAAACAGTGCTTCATGCTGCGGGTGTCACAAATCATGCACAGTGTCTGCGATGCAAATTCAGAGTTCCAGGAAGAAACCTGTTTCCTTCTATCCCTTCAGGGTTATGCAACTCTACTGTCTTTAAGCGTAGAACAGTAGCTGCAGCTAAGGGTTAGCTGCTGGAAATTATGGGTGAAAAGGAAAACCAACCCTCTTAACTACTGTATATGAAACTGTATCATGAGCCCACACAAATTTGGTTTGCTTGGACCCTGTCTATTACAGCATTTCTAGATTTTCCCAAGTCCTATAATAGCAGGCAAGAGGGAGAGTGGGGTGGATGTAAATGAAGATAAATTGTCAGTCTCTTTGGGGATGCTCTCTGTGCTTCCTGGTACTGAAATATATTTCTTACCTTTTTGGAGAACAAAACAAAATGGTAAACCTAAAAAAAACCCAGAAAACAATCACATTCCTTGCTTCAGTGGTGGCTGCTGGAAATTCGTTTATTGTAGAATTTGGTTGTGTTCCAGTGTAACACACAGAGAAGGTCATCTTTGCCCTCTGTTGTAAACTTTTCTATCTCTCCTCAGTAATGAAGTCACCTGTTCTTTTGCCAGATGTAGGTTCACTCTCAGAACAAAGATTCCTCAAAATCAGTGTGTGTAGCACCCTAACAGAGAGGACCATATCCAAAAGCAGAAGTAGCAACTATGGAAGGGAGAGGATTCATCAGAGGTCAGGGAGGAACATTTCTCATAGATGACTAATAGCAAGGGATGGGCAAACCTTGTGTTTCTTTGAGGTTTTGTGAACCTTGTGAACTGTACTTTTGGTTTCACAGGGCTTGTGAACTGTTCCATCTTCCACCTTGTCCTTCTCCACGTGGTGTTTTTCAGGATGGGGATTTTGTTGTTTGTTTGGTGTTTCTTTTTTTTTTTTTTTTCTTTCACTGTAAAAGAGAGATCCTTCTCTATGTATTAATGCTTGAACAATCTTTCCACTTCAGCAGGTTCTCAGCAAACTACTGGGTGTGATCAGTTTCTGTACATATCATCTCCTTTTATTCTCAGTATTTGCATTTTAATGATATTTTCTTCTCAGTATTAAAGCACAATATGGGAAAGGGACCTTTCTGGGTCAGTATCAAGAAGGACTACGGTATATTCTTTCTGTAGGCTTATGTAACTCCAGTTTTAAATTAGTTAGCTTCTTTCCTTTACTCTTCATTTAATCTATATAATCTGATTTTATATAATTCTATACTATATTCTTTTCAAATTGTGTTTGTATACCATTTATCCTCTCCATTCCCTTTTCCAGTCACTCAACTGATCTTTGAAAGCACAAATTGGAATCAGGACCCTCCTGGTTTCATTAAGTCCTTGCATCATTGAGTCAGGTCCTTGGGCTCCACAAAATTTATGAGGATTTTAGAAAAGAAACCCATAGTCTTTCTTCATTGTCATCTGTAGGAATCTCTCAAAGAGGTAGTTTTACATTACTACCTCCTCATTTAAATCTCTGTTATACCATGTATGTCTGTTTAAAACAGGTTGATTTATTTCGTATACTGCTACCACTTGGCATTTGATGAATTGTAAGGAGAGAAATTTCCTCAGACATTGCATTGGGGTGACCTCCAAAGTGACCTGCAAAGGTAACAGTCAATAATCTGGGAACTTTGTTAAAGGAATTGTGGTTTGAATATCTTTATTTTATAAATGGAAAAGATTTTTTTTTTTTGGGGGGGGATAGTATTTTGGTAGATTATTGTTGTGTTTGAAATTTTACCTTTAGTGGATGCCAATTATGTTAATGAATCCTAGCTGGCCAATCAAAGAAGAGTCAAAGTTATTTTCTATTTGTGATGCATACTAATTGAGATTGGTATACACAGTTTAATTGTGTTGGTAAATACCGTAATGTTTCATTTCTAAACAGTTCATCTTTTAATGGAGGAGGAGGACTGGGGGATTTAGTAATTTGCCAAAAATGAAGACATATTTTCTAATTACACAGGTTATTCATTAGCATCAGTACACACAAAAAAATCACCTAAGGCACAAATATATATATGTGATTTTTAAAAAAGGAAGTAAAGCTTTTATCTAAAATAGAACTTAAACCAGAAATTGAAGCCAACTTTGATGAAAGCTCCACACATTTTAAGCTGACTCTAGGGTACACAACAAATAGATGTGGAGTGTTGCAAAACTCAAATGTAGAAGCAACAGAGCGCAGTCTGTGTACTGCTAATATATAGAAGAATTGTCCAAAAGCCCTTGGTGCAATTACAGTAAATTAAATATGCAAACTATGCTGTGTAGAATTTCTGCACTATTTACTATCTTGCTGTAAAAGGATTTCTCAATGGAGAAGATTACTTGTACAAGAATTGTAGATTTGTAATAGAAACAGACATCTTTCAGTATATAGCCTGAGAAAAAAATGGGACTCTTTAGTTGAATTCAGTTCTTTGTGCAAGAATATCCTTTTCATTTGCATTACTGCAACAAAATTAATATTAGGGCCACCGACAGAGATGTGATTTACTATAAGTAAAAGGAGAGGTTGGCAGATTTATATTCCCTAAGCACTTTCCCACAACAGCTCTTCTGATGACAAGCCAACCTAGCAAGTTTTGGCTTGCAGTTTCGGTGGTTTGCAAACTGTTTCATTTTGAAAGTATGGGAGTTACTCAACACCGGGGGCCAAATGATGATCTGAATTGTGCTGGAGTTAAACTCGTGCTTTTCTGGTTACTATTTTGGAACAACTGCTAATGTACACTGCTATTCAGATCATGATCCAGTCCAGTTTCCTATACATTGGAGAAGGAGGTGGAAGAAAGAAAATGGAATTAAGCTCCTCTGTGGTAGAGCTTTGAATGCGTCTGCCTTTTTTGCATAAAGTGTAGGGAAAGCCTAGGGCACATATTTTGTACACCTACTGAACTGCCCTGTTTAAGATGCATATCTCTGCACTGACTGTAGGAGCAGTCTGGTTACCCAACTACCTTACACCAAAATCTTAACCTTTATACAGCGAGAATGAGGCAAAAAGAGTCCCACTCTAGCAATATTGACTGGAAAAGGGCACAGTGTATTCTTCATCAATGCCTTTGGAAGAAAACGGTCCTTTACATTAGCAATGTTTTTGGTTGTAAAGGTGTTCATACTTGTTTTTTTTATAGCCCAGATGTTGAAATGTTAAAGGTTTGCTAAGCCTCAGAAGTCAATTTAATGTCATCCTGCAATAGAACATTTTAAAGATTTTTTTTTTAAGAAAAAGAGTGCAAGAGCATGGAATCTAGTGCAAACACTGCCCTCTGCTTTATGCTGATTCTTCCCAATCAAGAGCAGTAATTGAGTTGCATCACAGAAAGTACTTTTATGGGTGCCAGAAATCAAGAAGCCAGGTTATTTTCATGTGATTGCAATTGATTGACTTTGTTTTTCATGGAAGTGTGAGCTCTGATTGAAACTTTTACCACAAATGAAATATTTATAAAGCCTTTCTGTTGCTCTCAGTGTCTAACATGGAATGACTTCATGCTACAGTCGTTCCTGTGAGGAGATGAAGAGCTACTGTAGCAAAAACTGCAAGAGCATGTTAAATGTAGGTTAGCCAAAGAAGATGCAAGGGAGGCTGGAACGTTTCTTATGAATATACCAAGGGACTAATTAACAGTAGGTGGGAAAGGAAAAAGGGTGGTAAAGGCCCAAGGTAAATTTAGTCATAAATGAGTTTAAATTGTGAATTTGAAAATTTCCAAGAAAGAAATGATGCTCTGGGGCGGTCTTCTGGGGGAGGTAAAAACCAACTACTGTTAAGATGAGCTTGATCACTTTAAGAGAAAGGTCATATAATGTTATATAACAAAAGACTGCACTTGGTGACCCAAGAGTAGTATTTTGATAATAGATTTTGAAGGCCATAGAACACAGAGGACTCCTACATTCTCTGCTTTTAGTCACAGGCATTAGTAGGTACCAATATATATAACTTATGACATTTCCCTTCATAATAAAAAGGCATCTGAAAATATTGGAATTGCTGATAATCTCCTTAGAATTCTGGAAGTGAGGAAATTTTCTATGATTTGATAGAGAAAAGGAAAAATTATACTAAGGTGTTTTCTGTGGTGGGAATAATTTGTTACCTATTTTTGGCAGTTGTTCAATTGTAGGAGTAGTGCTGGTTACATAAATGATAGTGCACATAAAACTGAAATACCCCCACTGTTATACCCTCAAACTCTGAAAACATTCCTGTTTATGTTTTGGTATTTATTTTATTTTTTTTTTTAACATTCAAGTTACCTCATTACTATGGCAATTTTTGGATCTGTGTTGTGAAGGACAGACATGGGATGGTGTTGGACATATTTGAAATAGTTTTGCACAAGTAAAGGATTTAGGTCTAACTGGAAAATAAGCTGTAGTTTAAAATAATGGTGGGATTCGGACTAGTACGAGACATTTCTAACTATGCAGGAAGATATTTGTACTTGTTCTGAATCACACACATGCTCACATGCACACACACTCAGAGATATGCTCTTAATCTATCAAAATATTATCGGTTAAGATTAAGAGTCAGACTTCAATCTGCAGGTGCAAGGTCACTCCGAGACTACAGCCTGGCCTTAATTCACCCTCTTGTTAATGAGTGGCTCGATCTAAAACATGTTCAGGCTTTCAGATAAGTCCAAATAGTGAACAGAGGTCTTGACAAAAGTCCTGTATATTTGAAATTGTTTCCGTATATATGTATGTTAATACCACAAGATATTATATATATTCTTTGAAAGTGGATACCATGCAATGATGACACTTAAAAGGATCACTGGAACTCTGTTGCCAGAGATTGGGCTAGCAATGTCTTAGCTAACTAGACTCTACAACAAAGTCAGACTAGGTTGGGTTTTTGGTTTTGTTTTTTTTTTCTTTCCCACACTACATGTTATTCTTAGCTATGTGTGATAATTAATGACTAGTGAAGTATTACTTAACTATTTCTGAGCGTACTGAAGGTTTGTCTTTAAATGTGATAACCATGGCTACCATGATTGTCCTTCTGCTTTACACAGTGCCTCAATTGTGTACACGCTGTTCTTTCCATGTTGATACCATTCTTGGATCAAACAGATGTACTCTGTTGAATCCTGTTGTAATGGTTTAAACTGTTTTCCCCAGATGTCTGTCTTGCCTTTCTGCCAAAGATTGTCCTGTTCAAAAAAATCAATAGAAAAGAGTGTTTGCCTACTCAAAGACACCATCCCACAGCATTGGTCAAACCTATAGTTATTAGAGACTTAAGAAGTTTGACATTTTATTGAAGCTAGATTTATTCAGTGACTTTTATTTACTACTTCTAAGTCCTTTTCAAAAATACTAATCTCTCAGAAAGTGATAGGGTATTCAGTTTGGAGAGCAATGCCTAAAATCATTAAAGCCAAATTTAACCTATATTGTCCATTAGAGACCATAAGTGGAAAAGAAAAAATATGTTATCTGTACTCTTTAATTATTTTATTAGTCTGTTATCTATGTTAAATTTATCAATATGTGAATATTTAACATTTCCTGGTAAAAGTATTCCCAAAGAGGGACTTGCAAAGGTCTGTATATAAGGATCTGAGGAAACTCACATCTTAAATTTGTGGTATGTTCATCTGACTGGAAAAGCAAAACGATCCCAAGATATTTATTTCATCCATTATGACTAAAAACAGAATTATCATTTTCAATAACTGAGTTTAATCATGTTGGAAGGGGCCTCGGGAGTTTTGTAGTCCAACCTCCTGCTCAAAGCAGGATTGACTTGAGGTTAGACCAGGTAGTTCAGGGTTTTATCCAGCAGAGTCCTGTAAACCTGTGCCTGTGCAGCATCTCTGGGCAGCCTGACTGTCTTCATGGAGAAACAGTTTCTTTTATTAGCTTTCCCAAAAGCCATCTCTTCTCCAGACTGGACAAGTGCTCAACTTCCTCATGCTGTCCTCACAGGGCAAGTACCTCAGCTCCCAAACATCTTCACATTCATTCACTGAACTCACTGCAGTTTATCAATGTCTATTTTGTACACCAGAACAGAGCACGGTACTCTCACTGTGGTATGATGAGTGCTGAGTAGAAGGGGATAATCCCTTTCCTCAATTTACTGTCTACATTCCTGCTGATACAGCCCAGGACACTGCTGGTGCTCTTTTTAGTTCTTTTTTCTTTCTTTCTTTTTTTTTTTTTTTCCTTCCTCCCACCCCCTGCTAGGTCATACAACTTGCTCATGCTCAGCTTGCTGTCTACTGAAGTTCCTTTCCCCAGAGCTACTTCCCAGTCAGTTGGTCCACAGCCTATATCACTGCAAAAGGCTCCTCCTTTCAGTGTGCTGCGATTTGCATTTGTCTTTGTTGAATCTCATAAAGCTTCTTGGTTCTTCCCTTAAGTATACCTAGGACCCTCTGGATGACAGCCTTGCCCTCCAGCGTATAAACTGTTCACCCCAACTTGGTGTCATCTGCAAACTTGACAAGAGTGCACTCCATTGTCGCATCCTTCTCAATTTTTCCCAGAATTAATTCTCACACTTAAAAGCCCTAGCAGACTACAGTGACTGGTCACAGCAGTACTGGGTATGGCATGGTAATCATCTGCCAAGATTTAACTGTCCTTTAACTTCATTTTTTGGTTAATACAATAAAAAGCTGAAATTTTATAAAAGATGTATGGATTTCATTGATATTGTGAAATGATCCTGGAATGACACATCAGCTTTAAAAACATAACACTTGTCTTGTTTGGGACTTTTCTGTGTTGGCCACATAAGTTATAGATTAAGCAGGACAACACAAATGAATTGCAGGACTGGTGATGCATGGGACTTCTTTTCGCTTTATACTGTTGACTTGTTGATTTGCAGCTATTAAAAAAAAAAAAAAAGAAAAGTAGCATTCAGTGCTTTCAATTATTAGACAAATTTTTGGTTGGTTCTGGATACCAATGATTCTAAATACCATAACGTGGCAAAGGACGGCTTCTATCATGCTGAAAGATTTGTGGTGCTACTGAACGCTAGTCCTCTGAAAATCAGTTTATCTTATTCTGATCTCATGTATGCTCATCAGTTTGTGTGGCACATTTGTTAGGAGCTCCGAGAGGATAGCAGGAAAATAGCCTATTGGATGCAGTAATGCAGTAGCATAGATACAATCAAGCAGGCTGGCCTAATTAATGCTTGCAAATACATCCCTCAAAATTACAGAGGTCTCACATAGGTCAAGATACTCAGAAAAAGCAAATTAATTGCACATTCATTGATATATTACCCGTTTACTTTCTCATGAATGACCAGGGAATCATAACCAACTTTGATAATAGATACAGTAAATCAGTTAAACAATCAGTGTCTTAATAGGCAGTTTGAGCTTGAAGTCTGCACAGAATTATGGAAAGTGGGAATATGGAATTGTTCATTAGATCTGTCCGAAGCTGTCTGTTGGACCAATAATTCTTCAAAGCTTTGCACCTTCAGTGAGTATTTCTTGTCTATAAAGTGTTAATTGCTTCTTTTAATCCCTACAGTGTAGTTCCATGGTAGCACCTGTGGGATGTACAGCTCACTGGGTGAGGGAGAAAGTGATATTGCAAGGTTTCACAAACCTTCTTCTCCCAGAAATCTCTGGTACTGGGTGTTGAGTGGCATGAAGGAAGTCATGTAGAGACAGAACTTCAGTTCTTGAGCATTTATGGTTGCCACAGCCTTTACTGGGGGCTGAGACATCTGCATTTACCCATGGAATTCACTAAAAAAGTAAAGTAGCAGCTTCTTTTAGCTCTTGACCTAATGCATTCAGTCGGAACCATAGAACGTGTAACTGCAGCATCACTTGTGATTTTTCTTACTTTTTATCATGATTATCATGCTCGGAAGAGCAGATTTAGACTGGATATTGGGAATAGGTTCTTCGCTAGGAAGGTGGTTGAACACTGGAACAGGTTGCCCAGGGAGGTGGTTGAGGCCCCTTCCCTAGAAGTATTCAAGGTGAGGCTTGATGAGACCCTGGGTAACCTGATCTAGTTGGGGGTGTCCCTGCTGACTGTTGGACTAGATGACACTAGAAGTCCCTTCTGGCCTGGACCGTTCTATGATTCTATGATTCTATGATCTATGCTGTATTACAGCTGCTCCTGTTCATCTGTTCTCCACCCTAACAATGCAGCTTCAGGCACAGCAGGAGGAGAGGTGTTTTGAGAGATGGACTCAAAATGAGATGATGTGAATTACAGCACTAATGTGTGGTTCTGCAACACATAGATGGGATGGGGTGTCTGTGTGTATATGTGTCAAAACAAAAAATGTGGACTTAATGGGTCAGAAAGAACCATGAACTGAAGTTTGTTTAGGTGTCCTATTTGATACACATAGCAGAGAATGCTGCTTGATAGATTATGCTCCATGCCTGGATCTTCCAGTAGTTTTAATATGGCTTTTGGAGTTAGAAAAATTAAGATTATCATTAGGCTAACTTTTAAAAGTGAAATAGGAAAGAGGTTTTAAAAGGCTGTATTGACAAGTTTAACTACTTGCATGTAAGGGTTTCAACTACCATATTTTGTAACCAGCCTCCAAGATTAAACATTGACTGATAACAGAAAGGGTGATCTGGAGCTCAGTGATGTTACCACCACCTCCAAGAGGCTTTTTTTCAGGCTCACTGTGACCAGCATTCTGAATCAGTGAGGTAGAATTTTCTTCTTAACCCTGAAGTTAAATGTTTTCCGTTTAATCAACATTTTTCTTGTAATGTAAGAAGATTGCTTAAAGCAAACAAAATCACCTCTGGTATATTCAGAGCTTGAGCATTTTCTTAATTAGAGTGCTATATTTCAGCAACAGCCCTGGAACCTTGTCAGGGTCCCCTGCTGAGATGTGCATGAGGTGCATGTGATTTACAATAATCTCTTAGCAACAACATTTCTATGAATTGATAAATTACTGCATATTTATTCTGCTTAAAAATTATGTCCTTTGACAGTGCTCTGTAGGAAATGTCTCAGCAAGAAGCAGAAACTTAGTCTTGAAAAATGGAATATAGTTTCAAACCAAAGCAGAACAATTTTTTTCAGTTTCAGCACTAAAGAGGTAAGCTGTAGTAGGTATTAAACCCTTTGTGAGCAGCACACGTGAACCATTGAAACACTCAATTACTGTTATTGCTAGGTGAATATAACACAGCTACAGCAGTCAGTAGGGCCTACCTTGTGTACAGATCCTGTAGCTAGAACACCAAAAGGTATTAAAAATGACCAGAACGGAACCCCTGATTTACATCTTTGATGGTTTCAAGAAAAGTGATTGGAATAAACCAAGCTCTCATCTGACTCTGTGAAGAGTTAGATTACTCTTCCTATGGCCAACTCTAATTTTTCATCAGGCCTAAAACCTCAAAAGTTCTAGAAAAATGGAAGTGTAGGTTGGGTGATTTCAGAGAGACCACTAAGTGAGTGCCAGTTAAAAGCTGATGGTGCCCCCCCCGCCCAAATCCGTCCCTGATATCCAGCTGCTGTGAGCAAGACGAGCCTCTTCCTTTGCTGAAGACACTGTTAGTTTGTCACTGTGAGACTTTCACAAACATCCAAATAGCAGTTTCTAACTTTTGGGGAACCCACAGGTAGTGTTTTAAAGATACGGGCAAATATTTTCATAAGATCCCAGAGGGAAATCATCCTAGGTCTTAAAGCTGCTAAATGTAGGAAATGTAGGGTTTGGTCTTCACAGCAGAGAAAAGGAAGAACTTAGTCCTAGGAGACTTGAGATACAGGAAATCACACACTGAACGACCATGAAAATGTAGCTGTGCTGGTACACATAATGGCCTTTACCCCATGGGGCCACCTTATGGGCTTTCATTTCTAATAGTGGAATGAGTCTAAAAGCATGGCATGAAGAAAGTGCCCTTGGGCTTTTCAGCTGTGCCTTTTGCCAAACGAGATGAATTTCACTCCCTCATCTGAAAAAAATAAAGCCAAAAGGTAAGGAGTGAGCAAATACCTTGAGATCAGCTGTTTTAAGCCAATGTCAAAGACTAAAAAGGGAACCCCAGTCTCCTGACCTCCAGAGAGCTATTCTATGCATGAGGCTGCCTGACATCATCCCTTTGTTCTGTTTGTTTTCAAAGATCCCTCTTTCAGCTTTTCCATGTAACAGGTTGTTAATAGAGACTTGCTTCTGTATCAGTGGCTACAGAAAACATAAGGACGTACTACTGAGGCAGTTGGGCTGTTTATAAAATGTCAGAGCAAAACACCTAGAGAGGTAGTAGGCGAGCAGATGTACTATCTAAAAAAGATAAAAAATGACGTTTCAGAGATTTATCTGAGGCCTTCAGGGTAGTAATCTACCACTTGTGAAAATTCTTCTGCCCCTCAAATCCCATTTTAAATAGCCCAACTATCCACATGTCCCTGAGCTTGGTGATAGTACTCTTGGGTGCACTGACAATGATTGCTGAAGTCAGAAATGATCAACGTATCCAATATGCCACTTAGAGCAGCAGCAGATGTTTCTTGCTTTCTGACGGTGAGGGAATTACTGACTAGGATATCTGGATTGCGGATTGTTTTTTGCTTCTGTAGTTGAGATTAAGATAGGTTTTTTTTTTTTTCCTGAGATATTTATTGCTTCATATTTGATTTGATTTGACTACCTTAGAACCAGTCTTTACAATACATTATCACAGAGTTATTGGTTCCCCACACTTGGTTGATCTTGGTTGATCCAGAGGCAGAACAGAGGGAAAATGTGGTAAACTGTCCTTTTCAGCCTGTGATACAATCTTGAGCTTCGTGATTCCCAAAGCTGGAGTGATGCTCACGTGGAATCTCTTTTGTGGTACAAACCTTTCCACTAATGGCAAGCAAGGTGAGACAATAAGAGAGAATTCCTCTTGGAATTGTCCAAAGTTTCTGGTTCAACCTGAACAAGATGCTTTCCAATATATAGCTAACACAGGGCGTGCAGAACTGGAAAGCGTGACTCATCCTGCTGCTTTCCCTTGGTGTGAAAAATTCATGTTAATGGCCATGGCGCAGTAGTTCCTGTGTGAAGTACTTTGCTGCATTTCCCATATGCCATTCTGAGTTAGGTAGAAACCTGATTACTGAAATATGCCTCTCAGTATCAGAGCACATGGTATCCTTCTATGGACTCACCTGTGGAAGCATCAGTATAGCAGGACTGGGAAGGTGCTTTATATATGGGGACATTTCCCTTACTTAGGATTTTAGGGAGGAAGAAAGGCTTTCAGCTTGGCTTCACAAGGCTCAGGACAAGGTGACACTAAGAAGTTGGAATATAATTCAAAAAATATTTCCAGTTTTCACAGAAACCCCCATATATCTCTGTAGGGCTTCAACCTGATTACCATTGTCTCTCTCTTTTTTTTATGCCTTGTGACTAAAAATTCATAACAACTGTTAAGTGGTCTCCACACTCCTACCAAGTTAATTCCAACTGAGGATAAGGACTTCACTGATACCGTTCAATTTTTCTGTTCACTTTTGCTGAATGCAGAACCCATGTTTGACTATCTACTTCTAAGGATTAAGAGTAACTCCACTGAGGAGATGACATCACAACATAAATACCATGTGAACAAAAAGAGAATCAGATCATAGTACATAAAGATATAATAAAAATTTTAAAAATGGAAAAATACTTTTGTTTTTGTTTTTGTTTTTTTCTTTTTTTCTTTTATTTTTTTTTCTTCTGAGCAGAAGAGTATGTAAATAATATAAGAAATATAAGTGTACTAGTGAGTCAAATATTATTTTCCCCAGGATTTGTTATTTGCATTAAGGTATAATATATTACTAATGCTACATAAGTCATTAGTTCAGTTTCTCCTTTCAGATAAATCCCAAGAGATTAGAGTAAAATCTCACAGCTGTCCACTAAATGGCAGGAAACATATGGTTACAGAAACATAGTTATATTTTGATAAGTTTATTTTTGAAAGGCACTGAAATAAAAATTATTCTATTGGATGTATTCCCATTTTATGCACATATACTTTTACTTTGCTTAGAGTGCCTATCGAGTATAATCTTCCTGCTATAATGTCCTGGATTTTGTGAAAGAAGTTGAGAGTCAAGCAAATTACTGTGTAATGACTAAATAGCTTCCGTCCGTCCTGATTTATTTCTGAAACATGAGAAAAACATCACAGATGCATGCTACATTCTTCAGAGAACATACATATGCATTTAAGTCACTTACCTTATACATTTTAGTGATGTAATTGTGAAATATGTTCTTTTTACATACCCAATTATGGAGCAGAACAGATGGCAAAGACTTAGTTCAAAGTAATATATATCCATTAAAATAAATGATGTTACCAACCATTCATCAGTGAAAGAAGAGTTTACTACTTCCTTGGAATATAATTAGACACTACTCTGGACTGCAAAAAATATGATTATTTCAAAGTTTATTTTCTACAGTCATTTACAGTCAAAATTACTTAGAAAACAGTTTGAAAGCTTGCATTATCAGGTGCAACACATTTAACATGGATTTTTCATTTGACAACATGAGATAGTTTGCAGGGAATGTAACTGAGCAAGGACTATGAGTGACATTTCTTTTGGCTCTGTGTGTGACTTGTCATGTTTACACCACTGTAAGTTGCTGAAAACTACACTCTTCTTTTGAGTGACAGGTTGCAAGAAGGATGTGTACTGTGATGAACTCTCAGAAAAAGACCCTGAACAGTCCAGTCCCGAGGCAAGGATCCTGGGAAGAATCCCTGCTGTACCTGCTGGACAGGCAGGGTTCCCAGTGCTGGCAAGCTAGCATGTTTTGCTAAGTGCTGGGGAGTGGTGTGCTGGACGACGAGTGAGTCTTCCAAATCACAGTTTATGTAGCATCGCTGACTCTGTTCAGCATTCGCAGTCCCTAGGCAAAGTGCCTTGTTGCTGTGGTGTTCCTATTTAAGACAGTAACAAGCAGTTCAGGCAACACGCTGTGCAGGGATGCCAAACCCTTTCTTCCTGCAGATGTAACGGAGGTAAGTGCCTGTGAAAAGTGATCCAGAAGCCCTGAGAAAAATGCCAATCACTTTAAACTAACTTTGTAAACAGCTGTGTTTTGGCAGTTTGATAATTTCATTCCTTCATTTCTTGACATTAGATGCTGTAGCAGATATTTAAATTCAAGTGCTGTACAGCTCGGTGTTTTCTTAGACTGCACATACCTGGCTCTTCCACTGGGGCAAAAGGCTAAAATGAAGCCCCTACGCTTGAGGCTACAGTCACACTTGTAAATTAAACAGTCCCAGGGAATTTTCCCAGGCCCTAGAACTCAAATTTTCTACATCATTAAATTGCTAGTACATTCCCCAGCATGGTTTGGCTTGAGCTAAATAGCATTTTTCCCAAGCAATTCCTGGGCACGGGGCAGAAATTTGCCTGGGCCAGAGAGGCTGTTCACAGCAGGGAGTTAGCATGCAGCCATCTTCTTGCAGGCCATGGTCTGCTGGTTGCCTTCCGTGCCAGAGATAGGTTTCTGTGTATTTGCTTGTATAGATAGCTAAGTTAGATTAGTTAGCTGTAGTTACCATATTGCAGAGGACAAAAAAAAAAGAAAAGAAAAAAATTGAACTTTAGATAAGCAAGAGGATAATTTGTTGGCATTTATAATGGGCAGTGATCTGTGGGAGCTCCTATCAGAAGCTCTGTCCAGGAGCAGCAGGGCAACCCACCACTTTTCATTATCTCCAAATGCACGCAATAATCAGCTTGTACCTGTTCATGGTGAAGGTACTTGTGAGTCTAGGGCTTTCACCACAGGTTGTAGTTTGCACTCAGACCCTGTATATTTGGTGTAAACAGTCTTCACTTAAACACGTCTGAAATAATCTATAGATAACAATTATTTTTTCCAAGCTGGCTGCCCATATGCACGGCTGGAACTAATGAACAGCCTTGAATGCGAGACAGTCTATGACATGATTATAAACAGATCCTTCTGTATTTAAAATACAACCTGAGTATAAATATCATTTTCTGTACTTTGGCAATGATTAGACACTGTATATCTCTAGCCTCCTGAACTTTACATAATTATTGCTTTGTAGAATGACTGCTGCAATATATTGTCTTGGATTATGGATTTTTTTTTGGTCACCCTGTGGTGATATTTGCTCCGCCTTAGCAATATGAAGGCACCTTGTCTTTGCAAAAAGATGATTGCAGGAATTGCAAATCTTCTGTCTAAGTGGAACTAATTACTGAAATGAATCAAAGCCCTTTCTGCTAATACGGTGCTAGTCTAAATCCTCCACCGACTAATCAGGAAGAGTTTTGCCATGGATTTCAGTGCATGAAGGATCAGTAAAAACTAATACTAATAATAATAATAATCCATGGGTTTTATTCTTCAATTTCTTATTAATTATGGACAAGAGTGGTAATAGACATGAGGCAAAGTCAATGGGTTTAATGTGACAGCTAGTCATTATTGAGACATCTGTTCTTATGTGTGAATTCCACAGAATCCTGTGGAGAGTTTTGAAAGTTCCCACAGCTTTCAGGGCTGGTTGTTCTTAATAAGTAAAAATATACAGAATACAATACAGAATACAATAGAATACAAGTGAGTGCAATACAGTGCAATACAATGCAATGCAGTGTGATGCAATGTGATATGATACAATACAATACAGTATAAAGCAATGCAATGCAATGTCGTACGATGCAAACTTAGGCCACACAAGTTTCTATTTGATCACTCTGCTGGAATTGCTGAATCAGTGGGAGTATTTTCTATACCATTTTGGGTGTTTCTCTTGATTCAAACTGGCTTGAGAAGTGCTTTAAAAAAGCTAAATCTGAAAAGATATTAACAGAGGAAATATCACTACATTCAGATGGCCAAGTCTCCCAGATCTGCATGTGAATCTTCCCTCCTTTCCTGTGTGAAACTGGTCTCAACAGCCTCTAGAAAAACTCTTTCTTCCTGTTCTTAATCTCTGTAGATGTCTCCTGGAAAGCATTCTGGCTCTTTTCTGTAGGCTGATGATCCACATACACAGGCATATAATTGAGGAGTGTATAATTTCTTATCTGAAATATATATCTATATAGTTTCTTACCCTGCCATCCAGGTTTGGGGCAGAAAAGTTAATATACTTCCCAACAAAGTTGGTTGGTTTTCATTTAATCTTTCTGGAGAGTTTGGCATTGGGAAGTTTTGACAGATTGGTATTGCGAAAAGCTTGCATAGTCTCAGAGTTGCAGTTTGAGGAAAAGTCCACAAAAGAACAAGCCCTATTCTCACCAAAAATGCTGTGAAACCAAGAAAATAAGGAGGTCAACAAGAAGATTCTTATGACAGAGTCATTCTTTGGCTCCTCTTCCATCGCTTTTTAATCAGGAAGGATGATAGAACAATATCAAGTATGGATAATGCATCCCCATCACACATATTTCCAGAAAGTCTCTTTACCAGGTCTCTTTAATAATTGAAATATATTTTTATATAGATACATATATCACATACTCCACACCTGGTGATTATGCTTCATCTCTGGAACAGTTACTGGTTTTGATTAGATGGGTCTGTTAATTTCTTCTTTGCCTTCTTCCCATACTTCAGGAATGCCAAAGAACTTTGGCTACTTCTGTCATTCTTTTCTCACAGGAGAGTGCTCATTGAAAGGCAGATTTGTCATACATCAGGGCAGAAGTTTATTTCAAGGTGTAAAAAAGAAATTTATAGTACTGCCTGCATCACAACAGTCACCATTTTGAGCAATACTTTCTCAGAAAATTCTTTAAAAGAAGAATTGCAGAACTGCTAGACAAAAAGTTTCAAGCCATTTTTTTTCCTGTTCTTTTATCATCGTATCTGAGCTGCTCTGTAGTATCTGTTGTATCTAACAAACCACTCAGATTGCTACTGACCTACGTGCATAGATTCTCAACAGACAGCCCTCGTGTAGGTGGCAGATGCTGCCCGTCTTGCTTGCAGCTTGTGTGATTTGTTATGATGTTTGTCTTTCTGCTTTACAGTTAACTGTGGCTACCAGAAATACAGGTTGTACCGAGATTTTTATCAAGCCACCCAGAAAAATCAGATGGAAGTATGTTAAAAAGGAGTAAAACATGTAGAGAGATCATTAAAAAACCACCATGGCAAATAGTGTCACCAAGAAATGCCCTACACAACTGAAATTAGATTTTAATGGCAGAAGAACATGTTGACTAACAAACAGAAGAACACTGTCCTGCAACACATTGTTCAGACACTACTGTGAAATACAAGGTAAAGAAAACATGGGATTAACTTTGGTGTCTGTTTACGCTCAGACTGTGCAATTCAAACTGTGACCCACAAAGCAGAGATACCAGATGGTTCCCTATGTCAATAAAGGACCACAGTGACTTATATTTCTAGACTGTGAGAGAAGTAGTCAACATACTGACACTGAAGGGTTCTTAAACTCTGACAAGAGCTGGTGATTTCAGGTGGTTTCTTTCAGAAAAGAGCTTATATGTGACCACAATCTTGTCATAACTACACTTGACAAGTACAACATGTTTCAGGTCTGTTGAAATAAAACTAACCCTCTCCCCAGAAAAAGAGCCTTTCATAAATATCATCTTTTATTTAGCCCCAATTCTTGTCCTCAGGAGAAGAGTTTTACCATGATTTCTTCCATGGTCCTAGGAGAAGCTCTGTTTTTTAAAATCTGGCTCTGAAAATTGATGATTCTGTCTTGTTTAAGTAGCTCACATTGCTGTTTCCAACGGACTGTTATATGGAAAGAGGGTTTGATTTCCTTGAACTGCCACTGCTGCATCTTCTTAAGCATTATATTAAGATGATAAGAAGAAATGTTATGAGCTTGTAGATGTATTCTGTCATTGAGAGGGTAACGAAAGATTAAAGCAATTAGGAAAATCTTCTGAGGTCTGAAACCTGAACCTCTACATTTCATAGCATGTAGCAAAGCTTCATTTCCTTTAATTTTTATAGTTTTGGTTTTGCCATGCAAACTTCTGTGCTAACATGATGTCACAGAATGGTTGAGGTTGTCAGGGACCTCTGGAGGTGTCCAAACTTCCTGCTGAAGTAGGGACACTTAGAGTCAGTTGTCCAGGTCCACAATCAGACAACTTCTGAATGTTTGCAAGGATGGAGGCTCCACAGCACCTCTGGGCAACTTGTGACATATATCATAAGAGTGACCAGCATATAATGATCATTAAACAAATTATTACATGGTTGTTTATGAGCAAATGAGATGAGTAGAACATAACAAGCTGCTGTGAGAGCAGTCAAAGAAGCAGCAAGTGTAATGCCAGACATCAGTACAAAAAAACCCCAATAAACCAACCCATCATATTTCCATTGTACCTAGGTATTATTTAGAGTTTTACCCCCGTACCATTTTGGTGTTTATGCTTTTTCCTAATTTAGTGTAAGTTTACTACATTCCATTTTTTTCCTACTTCCTCTTAGGCATGGATTTTGAAGGATGGTACCTTTTGTCTCCTAGTGTTATGAAAAATTCTACCTCTCTTTTATGGATATCATTTACATATATGTAGAGTGTGAGGATCATTTATGTTTAATTTATTCTTTCTATGTGGATGTGGTCTGAAATTTTCAGCATTTTGAAATCTCAGAGAGGATGGTTTGCTCCCCCCCCACTAAGAGAATGGAGCTGTTGATCCAATGTTTGTTACCAACCATAAACTAGGGTTAGGGTTAAACTAGTCCTCTTTGGTTTTGCAGTAAACCATATAATTGCTGTTTTAAGACAGCATCAAAGCTATTTTTTTCCTCTATGTTGGTTACTAGGAAATCTTACAGTTTTTTGGGTTTTGTTGGTTTTTGTATATTTTTTTCTCTTTAATATGTTATCAATATGATTCACATTGCTAAAATAAAACATTTTATTTTACTTGATATGAATTTGTCATTATTTTAGTATAATACACACTTTTGGAAGTATTTATATCTGTATTTTCAACATTCCTGTGATCATTTAGAGCAGATAAAGTATTGCACCTATGAGAATTTTAGGTTTTTTTAAAATGATTGTTAAATTATCACTGTAAATTTTTTTTCTGTATATCTCTAAGAACTAAGCATATATGCTGAGGAATCTCAGTGCCCTTTACATGGAATTAAACTCATCCATTGCATAACTGAGTTGAATAATGCTCAATGAACTATGACACACATGGAAAACAGAGGTACTAACATTCCCAAGTGTGATTCTAGATATGAGCAAACAATGCTCAATAAAAAAAAAAAAAACAAAAAAAAAACCAACCAAACCAAAACTTTTTCCCACATGAAAATAAGTTAAATTCTTTAAAAATCAGGAAAGAAAATCTCTGTATATAAAGGATTGCCTCTTTGCTTATAGACTTAGTATGACTGATCAGCAGGACCAACTTTTGATATTTTGTCAATCTAAAATCTAATAGAAAAAGAAGAAGGAGCCTTAAATAGCTCAGAAATGGCAAAGGACCTGACAACAACTATAGCTTGAAAAAACCTCAAAACACAAATCTAACAACGATATTTTTCTCCCACCCTGTTTTACAGATACCTATAGATATCATCGACTGCTGATGCCATTAGACTTTGTGCTGACTCTGTGTCTGCAGTGGGAATGCTGGCAGGCAGCACCGTATCAGCAGTCTGAAATTACACACAGACAACTATAAAAATGAATGCCTACTCTTAGGTGCAAGTTTATTTATTATGGGAAGGCTATAACATGAAGGGTACGTGACCTTATAGATAAATTTGATAGAGTTTTGTAGTCTTTCAATATGTGGACTTGCACTCTATTTAAAAGGAAGATTGGAAGCACATTTGACAGTGCATGCTGATAATGATTCACTCTACATGAAACACCTGGTCCAACTCAAAGAGGACTAGTGTTCAGATTAATCTAGCCTGAGAAGGGATCAAGCTATCTCTTAGTGTGTACAGTATTTAGCTAGGAATAAACAAAGCTAAAGGTTCTTAAGAGTTTCTCAATCTAATTAAATAATATAAAAACCACGCTAACGCGCCATGGGTAATCTTACACAGCCAGTGCCTAATGCAGAGCCTACTGAATGGAAAGATATAATTTGCTGTCAGTAGGTTTGAAAATAGTTCCTTGACAGTATTAAGACAATTCTGACTGGATTATTTCCTCTGCTGTATGACCAGACCAGACTTTTTATTCTTCTATATCAAACAATGTTACTAGAGAATCTGCTCATGCCAAGTTCCAGTGCCCAACTGGAAACAAAAGGGCAAATTCAGTCATCATGTAAAGAGAACTGAGAGGTGAGGGAAGGCAGAGGTCAGAAAACAGCTATGAGAAAAGGAAGTGCATGTCATATGAGGTGTCACTATGAGGGGATGATGGCCAAAGAAGTTCCATTTCCCTTAGTGAATGTATGTTAAATGAAAAGCATTGACCTTAAATATGCTTCATGGGAGGACTGAAGGACTCTCAGAACCAGTACACGTCTGATGCACATAATTGGTTGTACTTTGACTATAGCTTGGGCTCAAAGGCCAAATCTGCACTGTACTTGAACTAGTCCCATGGGCTAGCTAGTCTCACAGGTGTCCTATCAGTGTTTGCAAATCCCACGTCTAAAATGTGGTAGCCCTTCCAGGGGCTTCAATTGGCTGTCTTTTCTGCACAGCATGACTGCATGGCATCACTTAACAATATGCAAAAATGATATGAGCAACATATAACTGCAGGAAAAAAGTTTTGCCACATGCTCTAAACCCAGTCCAAAGAATATACCTGGTAAAATCAGGATAGACGTAATGAAAATTATTTGGAATCTAGTCTTGAGCCTGCTATTAAAATACAGAACTAAACTTGAGATACCTGCTGGTGTAGTGAGTTGGCTTATCTCATCTTCCCTCTTTCTAGGCTTCACAATTAGGAGAGTAGATCCGTCCTAAGTGCTGGAGATCATTAGTGCCTTGTCTCCCCAACTTGACGGCCTGGAGTTTTCCAACTGCATTAGTCCATAAGTAGGGACTTAGATGTACCTCATCTGAGCAATACATAGCTCTGAACTCAGAAGGTTTGGAACAGTGCTTAGGCAATTGTGAATTATAAACCATATTTTGTCAAAAATATTTAAAGGTTTGTAATAACTGATACACTTTTTATTAATATATAGTAATTTTAAATACATGCTGGACATACAAGACAGTCTCTCCTATGAAGATAGGCAGTGAGACCTGGGACTCTAGCCTGGAGAAGGCTCAGGGGTCAACCTTATCAATGTATGTAAATACATGAGGGGAGAGCCAGGCTCCTTTCAGTGGTGTGCAGTGACAGAACAAGAGGCAATGGGTATAAATTGAAACACAGATGGCTCCATCTGAACATCAGGAAACACTTTTTTACTGTGCGAGTGGCCAAGCACAGGAACAAATTACCCAGTGAGGCTGTGGAGTCTCCATCCTCGGAGAAGTTAAAAAGCTGTCTTGATGCAGTCCTAGACAGCTGGCTCTAGGTGACCTTGCTTGAGCAGGGTCATTGGCATAGAGGACCTTCAGAAGGCCCTTCCAACTTCAACCATTCTGTGGTTCTGTGATTCTGAATACATGGAGTGATTATGCTCAAGCTTAAATTGAAATTTCATAGTGGAAACAGAAAAGTGTGAGTTCAGAGTCTTCTCCATTGTCTTCTCCTTTAAATGTACATACGAAAATAAAAGATAAGAATGCATTATTTAACAATGGTAGTTCCAAAATGTAAGTATTAATTTCCAGTGGAATCAGAAAGGCAGAACTAAACTCATTATAAATGAATCAACTGTGTTACATTGTTCTCCATCTATATTCATGTCTTTGGAAGAATCCATTTCTACCATTGTTTCACTGTTTCATTGTTTCATTTATCTCATCTGTTCCTACCCAGTCTGGAAGTGTAGTAGGAACAGTGGATTACTCTGTAGAATTGATTAGTTGACAATAGGGATAAGGCTTGTCTTTTATTTACTTCTGATGTATTTCTAAATTTTCACATGCCTTGTCAGGTTTTTTAAATTACATTTCTCAGGAAAATGTTATACTAAAATGACTAAATTCCACAAGACAGTAAACTGAATAATTGAGCTGAATGAACAAAGAAACAAATTATATAGTAGGTTAATGACACTCCCCAAAACTTTGGTGAAAAGCTAAAGCAGCAGTGGAATACTAATCAGAAGCTGCTCTCTAACCAACAATTACATATACTTGTGAAAAACACTACTTTTACAGTACATTACGTTTTATTTAGTTGCAGCGGCAATGATTTCTTAAAGTTTATTTCTCACTAAGCAAGAGAAATATTTGATCCATAATAAGCCACTATTGAGCGTGAAGGAACTAAATACAGAATGTATTTCATGCAGCGAGCAGTGCTGCATCTAAGAGGCTCTGAACGTGGATCCGTGCTTACACAAGGGTGTGGCTGTGTACGGCAATTTGAGGCAATTTGGCATTTCCCTCCCTGTCAATAGTGTGCTGCTTGTTTCTAGCAGACAAGTGTCTGCGCTGCAGAAACCACCATAACGTCCTGCAGTAACTGACCCCCCTTGTTGGCAGTGGCAGCAGAGCGCAAGGAGGGAACGAACGGGGAGATAATTACCCTGGCTCCACAGAGGTCGGGCCTGGGAAACGTCTGTGGGGTAGTGTCTGCTGGAGCAGACTGGGCTTTAGCTAACATAAAGATTTCATACAGAAGATTTCCACCACTAAAGTTATCTTTCTGGTCCCTTTCAAGAAATCTGAAGTAACCTATTTATTTTTCAAGAGTGCACTGGTCACAGGTATTACAGCACTGGTGCTGTACTAGAGGTGTTCTAATTGAAAGGTTTAACTGTTGCAAAGTCAACTGGGAGGTATCATGGCGTTCTCACTTGTGAATAATACAGCAAACTTCTGTAAAGAAACAAAGAAAATTCCATTTAACACCTTTTACTGACAGAGCCCCATAAACTCCTGTGCCAGTCGCAGCACACACACAGAGCAGGAGACAGTATTTCCTCTGATAAGAAAGACAGGGGGGAAAATGGTGGGGGAAAATAAGGCACTAAGAAGTAAAGTGATTTGTTGAAGATCACCGAGAGTATTTATTGGAGAGCTGAGAAGAAAACATGGGTCTACTGACTACTACTTTAGTCTTACATCCACTAGATTATGATATAGTCTTATATGCACTAGATTATGATTGTGGAATTTTCATGTACTTCCACAATGGTATCATGTTAATGGTCTTCATATTCTTTCTTTGACAGTTAATAGTCCTCACATATCCCCTCTGTGTCATGCTTAGTGAACACAAAATGACAATAACAACAGGTTACAGGTTAGATCCAAAGTCCACAATATGAGTGTATGCCAAGAAAACTTTGGATGGAATTTATAAAAAATGAAAAGGGACAGGCACTGCGGCTCTGCATGTCATTTAACAGATGAAAGGAAACAAATTTCTTTGGATTAAGAGCAATAAATACATTTTATCATTCCTTAGTGAAAAATAAAATAAAATTGTGAAGTTCCCAACATCCTTGCCTTGGCAGGAAAGCACCTAGTTCCTTAAGGTATGGGTCCTTGGATACTCAGGAAGACTGGACTCCTCACTTTATAAAAGATATATTTCTGAGGACCTCATACAAAAACCTTGGGAACAGAGCCCAGACTGTTGAGGGCTTGCAGTTTTTCAAGTCGCTTTGGCCTGCCAGCTGAATTTTGTCTTTTGAGAACCTTCCAAGTTACTAGTAAGAAGGTAGGTGGGTGAGCAGAAACTGGGCAAGAAATCTGAAGAATGTGTTGGTTTCACTGAACTGGCATCTTCCAAGGGGAGAAAGTTGTTACATAGGAACATTTCTGATCAGTTTGGTTATGAGTCCCTATACTAATACCAATAACTTTGAATTAAATTTTTATAGCATTACATGCCTAGAGGCCAGTGACACACATATGTATGTGTGTGTGCACACTGCAGGGAGGATAGATATACACGATAGATGTACACCATTTTGATATGTCTTGTTTACAAGGACAATGTAATACTTCTATAGCAGCAATGGGCCTTGAAAAGTGAGATGACTACAGTGCCATCAGTCTCCACATCAGCAGGCCAATTCAGGAAGATATCTTTTTACTGATTGTTTTTAACGTGATCATTACCAATCATTGCAAAAACACACATTGACCCTCATTAAAGAGTCAATTGCCACATGAAACTAATTAATAAAGGAACAGCATTCTTAGAAATGGAAACAGTCAATGTTGCTTTCCTTTTGATTTATATGAAGAATATCATACATGATTATTGTAATAAATTATGTTAATGGAGAATTTCTACAATTTATAAGTGCACCTCTAACTAGTTCAGTCTGAAATAGATAAGTATGTCAAGAAATTATACTAATTCCATTCCCTAAATATGAGAAAATGTAAAGATATGATTTAAAATGTCACACTTGCAATCAGATAAAAAACCCTACAATCAGGAATCTGCAATAAATATTTACATCGTGTTTTTTGAAGACAGAGACAGTGCAAACATATTTCAAGCAGACTAAACATGTCTGGAATAAATTCTAAAAATAATTTCCTCTAAAGATAGGTTAATTGTTGTTTTATAGTGCAGGGTTACAGCTAACAGAGTCATTCCTGACTGTGAGCTTCTAATGTAGACTATTTAGATAAGTGAGTGGTTTACTGTAACAGACGCATATCTGAAAGCTGAAAAGACATCAGAGTAAAGCCCAGATGCTGTAGGTCATATATCTTTGCACAAGTCAAAGAGGCATATCACAGAAAGTGTGTGTGGAGGGAAAGGTGTCATTACATCTGTTTTTGGACTTACTGCTCTGAGAAACATCTGAGATGTCACAAAGCCAAAACTCACACATGAGGCTGTACAACACAAGTGCTCTGTGGCACAGCTGAAGGCAGCAAATCCCAACGGGCTCCCTCTCTGCCTTGGGGGAGAGCTCATGGGAGAGGAGGATTCGCGTATGGAAACCCAGCATCTTGCTCCTGTGGTGGGATTTCTTCAGTGCCTTGAGGACTGCTTATTGCTAATGTACACCACAGGGATGTGACTGTCCTGTTTGTTTAAAGACCATATTACTGACTTAATCAGCCAGTTAAGGTACTTTCCCAAACTAATATTTCCATTTTTTCTAAAAATACCAAAAAATCTACCATGGCCAGTAAAACTCTTGAAAATAAAGCATATTTTTTGGTCATATTCAGAGTCTGGTGCCTGCAGATGTCAAAGAAATACGTTTCTCTGTGATTTCCTGTGCAAATCTGTCATCTCCTGCAGAACTATGACAATGCCTGCCATAAGATAGTGCACTTCTCTATTGTTCAGTGATTTTGATCCCATCTGGCATGAGAAAGGGGATGGAAGCTTTTCCTCACATTAAAATGTCTAGGCAAGCCTTGTTAGCAGGTGTGCTGCTCATTTTTTACAGTAATTGCCTATGACATTGCAGTAGACCTTCCTGAGATAAGGTGCCTTGCCTACTGTAGAGACTTGGACTGCCATCTCCCTGCCTTGGTTTTACTCTTCTTTATGGTGCCTGTGCAAGTGAGTCTGATCCCAAATAGTGCTGGAAAGAGTGGAGCAATGTTAGCAAGCTTTCAGTTATTAAATTATCATCTTCTGTTGTAAGTACAATACAGTAGGTTTATCCTCCAGTCAGGATGGCAGCCTTGATAGGGAAAGAGGTTTTAGTTAAAAGAGTAGTTAGCAGCTGAGTTAAGAGTGGTACGTCCAGAGGTGCATGGGAAAAGCATACTTAGAGAGATAAATGAGGAAAAGAAACTGAAATCTCAGCCTATTGGCCTTTGAAATTAGCAGAAAGCTTGCCATAGATTTCAGTGGACTCTAGCTACAACCTCATAAACAACAGAAAAAGGTCATGGATACTAATGTAGAGATTCTGTGTATTTGCAGCAGAAGTGTAAGGTGTGTCCTCTGGTTTGAATCTGTCAGATGGCGCTGAAGGGAGCAAAGTCATTGTCTCCAGGTTGGGACGTGGGAGATGCAGGGTAAAATAGAGGAGTTTTTACTATTTCTTAATTGATCATTGTATTGTTTCAATGGAGGAGTTTAAGAGATAAGGAAAAGTGAACGTTAATATAACCCATGATTTTGCTAAGGTCTGTGATGCATTTATAAGAAATCTTCTCACCCTTATAATTTTTCTGAATCCTCGCAAGCAGCAAATACAGAGCCAAAACTCACAAACTCAGATCAGAAATCAAAAACTGGATCATTCAGAATTTTTTATCTCACTTTAAGTAGCAATACGTTTTGAAGAATAGCTTGTCCACTACAAGAAAAAGGCACCACAGGAACCCCAAATATATATTTATATTAATTATATAACCACACAAACAAGTAATGAAATACTGAATTGTTTGCCATGTGCATTTTTTTTAATACGCAAAAGTATTTATTAAAAATTAGTTTAGCGATGTTTTGGAAACCAGATTGAAATATGTTTCCCCGCATCACTGTTGCCGATATAATTTTTGCTTATTTATATTGATATGAGATCGTAATATAATAAATATTTTTATTATGTGTGATATTGTAGTATAGCATCAATATTTTTATTCTTTTATTTATTTTATAGTTATATATTTATATATGTAATTCTGTTGCATTTTATTCTACTACATTAATCAATGCAATTTTATTTTTACATAGTAATTTGTGATAAGANAGATGGCGCTGAAGGGAGCAAAGTCATTGTCTCCAGGTTGGGACGTGGGAGATGCAGGGTAAAATAGAGGAGTTTTTACTATTTCTTAATTGATCATTGTATTGTTTCAATGGAGGAGTTTAAGAGATAAGGAAAAGTGAACGTTAATATAACCCATGATTTTGCTAAGGTCTGTGATGCATTTATAAGAAATCTTCTCACCCTTATAATTTTTCTGAATCCTCGCAAGCAGCAAATACAGAGCCAAAACTCACAAACTCAGATCAGAAATCAAAAACTGGATCATTCAGAATTTTTTATCTCACTTTAAGTAGCAATACGTTTTGAAGAATAGCTTGTCCACTACAAGAAAAAGGCACCACAGGAACCCCAAATATATATTTATATTAATTATATAACCACACAAACAAGTAATGAAATACTGAATTGTTTGCCATGTGCATTTTTTTTAATACGCAAAAGTATTTATTAAAAATTAGTTTAGCGATGTTTTGGAAACCAGATTGAAATATGTTTCCCCGCATCACTGTTGCCGATATAATTTTTGCTTATTTATATTGATATGAGATCGTAATATAATAAATATTTTTATTATGTGTGATATTGTAGTATAGCATCNAAAAAAAGTTTAAAAAACAATATTTTCTGCTCTAATACTTCGTTCAAAGTCAAACAGAATTTTCTTTGTCTTCTTCTTTTTATTTGTAGCTTTTTCCATTACTGTTTTTAATTTGTAATGAGCAATATTTGTGCAGAGACATTTTGTTATGAAGACAGCTGAGCTCTGCCAAACATTGTCCTGGTAGCTCAAGCTAGAATTGCGAGAAAACATTCCAGACTGTGCCCTTTTGAGTGGCCATTTATTCCAAGTAGCGATAAAATAACTTCTTTCTAGCTGGTATTGCAGAAATCAGACTATTTCTCTACTATTTTTTTTTTCTAAAAACAGAAAAAGAATATGTTTCCCCTCTGAAGTTTTTCTCCTCTGGAAATATAATGAAATTATAAGAAAATAATTGTACTATCATAAATGATAAACAGTCATTGAAGAATCAATTAGTAAATACAAGATATACAAATGACACAAATACACAAATAAAGGCAGCATTCATCCATCATCTGCCCTGAGCACGTCAATCTTGAATTCCTCATTGAAGAAAATGGGGAATGCTGCTCAGACTGAGGAATTTAGGAATATGATGACATTTACAAGACAGGGAGAATCAAAGCTCCAAGTTACACAGACAGCTGGCTTAATATGGAGGCACTCTTACTGTTCTTTTTTTTTTTTTTCCCTTTCTCTAAATATACCCAATGAAAGCGACCATGGCAAGATAGCACCATTTTTCATAACTGCGGTCTGGCAGACCATTTAAAAGCTATCAATAGTTTGACACTGCATGCAGACCTGTTACAAAAAAAATATGTACTCCCAGAGTATTAATACTTTCTAAGATTATAAGAAAATAAGTATTTGTCTGAAAAAGCTGATCTACTTGCAGCTGATTTACTATACAAGACAGCAACTGAGAAAATTCAGGACTTTCTGTTGCCCGTAACTGACTGGTTTATAGTGGCAGCAGACTGGATTAACCAATATGGCATGAGTCTCCTCTCAGGAGACCAGCTTCCCACTTGTTATGGTGCCGACACAGTGGTCAGTTGAAAGGATCTGCAGAGAGAAGTCATACTCTTTGAAAAGCCACTAATTACAAAGGAAGCAATTGCAATAGCTAAAGTTGCATACCTTTGGAATTGCACAATTAACAGAATTGTCATCACAACTAAATGAAGCATTTTTAACTTTGATCTTGTAGTCTTACTACCAAAGCAGTCTTTGTCTTTAAGCTTGTGGTGTTTTACACAGAAATGTCCACTCAATAATTACATCAACATTCCTTGTGATATTGACCATTGGAATTGAGAAAACAAAAGGAAAATATTTCCATAAGCATTCAAACTTTTAAATGAATATTTTGACTATATTTGTTCCTATCTATACTCAATTTTTGGGATCCTTTCAAGCGATCATTTGATCACCGGTGAAAGTTGGTGGAAAAGAAAATTCAGAAATGCCTCACCCTTTACGGAGACACTACGTTAAGGTTTTGGAAGTACTGGTATATCAAACCAATCGGAGAACAGATTACTTGGCTATTGAATCTAAAAATGAAGCCCAACAATCTTGCTTGCTCAGAGTTAAAATACGTATTTGCAATCTGTGTACAGAATTAAGCAATTTAAGCAGATTGAAGAGCCTAACATTTGATAAAATCAGAATTGGCTCTCAAATGTATACAGCAACAAAGGTGCATTGGGTCTTGCTGGGATGAGTTTCCTCTCCTGAGAGCAGCCCTCACAATGGTGTGCTTTGTGTTTGTAGCTAGAACGATGCTGATGACACACTGATGTTTTTGCCACTGTTAAGCAGTGCTTCCATGGCTTCAGGTCTATCTCTTCAATCCCACTCCAAAATCCAGTAGGCTGTGGCTGTGCAAAAAGTTGGGAAGGGACATAGCCAGGACAGCTGGCCCAAACTGACCAAAGGGATATTCCATACCATATGATGTCTGCTCAGTATTAAAAGCTGAAAGAAACAAGGTAAGGGAGCATTTGTTATTAAACATTTGTTTGTATTCTGAAACAACTGCTTTGTGTTCCTTCTTCCCAGGCAGTGGCTGGACATCGCCTGCTGATGTGAAGTAGACAATAAATCTTTTTGCTTTTCTTTGCTTCCACATGGCCTTTGTTTTTTTTTTTTTTTTTTTTTTTTTTTATTAAGCTGCCTTTATCTCAACGCATGGTTTTTTCATCTTATTTTCTCTCCCTGTCCTGCTGGGGAGGGGAACTGAGAGAGAGACTTGAAGGCACCTGACAAACAGCCAAGGTCAACCCACCACAAAAGGACAACACATTTTTACAGTGAATTACAAGTTGCTGTTCTAAGCTTTATTCCAGTCATCATAAATGTCAGGGGACTTAACATGCTTCCTACGATATTCCAAGACTTAAAGAGATCTGATTTCCTCTGCAGTCTCCCATTGAAACAAAGAAGGTCTGGAGTGTAATTATAACACTACAGAGAAGCAAAGCCAATTCAAGTTTATGAAGAGTCACGGCCAATAACCAGGGGATGGGAGAGCCTGCAAAGGAGATCTGGCAGTCCTGGAAGTCAGAACTGGGAGCTCTGGAAGGCTGAAGAGCTCAGAGCAGGCAGCCAGGAGAAGTGGCAGCACTGAGACAGGACACACCTAATAGTCCTGGAGGCTAAAGTTACTTCCAATGAACTCTACTTAAATTTTTATTACATAGAAAACACATTGTTTGCATTTCCACATTTCTAGCCAAAATGAGCCTGATGGCTAAAAGCACAAGTTCCACACGCTCTCTTGATAAACTGAGAAACTGCTCTATTGCCAAGAGTGAAACATCCCTTAAAGTATCAATCACAGAGCTCTTCATGAAGCATTGCAAAAAAGCCTTAAGGTGGATGCCCAGACCAACTGCAGCTTGAGGTACGTAGAATGAACACAAAGTCCTGAAGACACAGAAGAGCTGCCTCCTTCTTGGAGAAGGCTCTGGCCAACACACACCAAGAGGTTCTTCAAGTAAGACAGTCTGAAAAAGTGCAGTCATGAAGTCTGACAAGTCCTGCAGTTTGGAAATACTCTCCACATGTGGCTGATAGACAAGCACCTTATCATGTCACGTACCTTAAACAAATTTTGGCCAATAAATTCTAAGCAGCCTTATGAATGGATTCATGACTTGGGATTGTAAGAGTTCTTTGAGGAACAAACAACCTGGCATTGTAGTTCCATAGACAAAATTAAAAATATCTTAAAAAAAAATACATTTTTAGACAATTCCCTAAATAAGCCAAGACTGAAAATATGTTTAAGCTACAGATAACCTATTTCAGGTCTTTTTAGAAAGAGAATCTTTCTAAAAGGAAGATATTCTTTCTACGATAGTTCTACCCTTTCTCATCTCATGCAGCTTCTTGTTCCTGCTGCTGTGATGACCTTGCCTTATGCCAGCACAAACATCCAAGCAGTTGTGCAATGAGCAGGACTGGGGGATCCAACCAACATTTTCATTGTGCTGGATTTGAGTGCAGCTACACAAAAGTTTACAGCAGCCCAAGGGATATATGATGTCATGAGTCTGAGCAGGCTGATGGTAAGAAAAGGGTGGGACAGCCCTTTTCAGTCACAGCACTGTATCTTGCCATCTTAAACAGATCGTGGAACTGGGCTGCAAGAGACATTTCCCTCAGGACACAGGCATACTGCGGGATGAGAAAATACAGCCTCATGGTCTGGAAGAGTGCACATATCTTCTGCTGGACTGTGACCAGTGTTGTCAGATCAAAGTTGTATTTACTGCAGTTGAATTGTGCAAGCTGAAACACATGAAATATTATCTCTTAATTTTTGACCGAATCAGTTATGTTTGATGGAGATGAACTGGGCTGTTGTGTGTAGAATTTTTATTGTATTCCCCAGGGAAATAATAAACGTATTTTGATGTCTTGTAGAGTACAATAATATGAAGTTGCACACCAAATTGATATTATGTTTACTATGCAAAATACATTTCAGAGTATATGGCAGCAGATTTACATAAATAGAATGGTATGCCCTCTGACAAAAACTTTTTGTAATTTGTAATTTGAAGACGTGTGTTATGTTTAGAACTAAACATCTTAATTTTCACATGGGCCTTATATAATAATGTTTTTTTTTGATAAATATAATGCCTTGGCTATGCACATAATTCCAAATGGATCTTTACACATTTCTAAGTGTTTTTATTAAGTGAATTATTTAAATATGGCATATTAAGAAAAAATAATAAGTGCATATTGGCAGCAAGTTGTATTTTAGATAATAACCTAGTAGCCAGAGTACTGACCTGGCTTATGGTTTTGCTCTGCAGATGAAGGTAAATTACTTCTGCATGTGCCTCTTCTCTTGCCATTTTTGTTATGTCTTGCTTGTGGGCTCTTTCATACAGATGTTATTTTACCACTTTGTGTACATAATCGTTGGCAAAAAGTAGCCTGGCTTTTAGCTGGGGAGTCTAGACATGAATAAATAATGCTAATACTGTATAGTTGCCTCTCTATGTTGTTTGCCATGGGTTGAAAAATAATAACAGCTTATCAGGAGGCTCCCAGCTTTTTTGCAAAATGCAGGCTGGGCATGCAAGTAGGATATGCAGAGACCTAGCATGGGTGGCTGCAGCTGACTGGTAACCCCATATAAGCCCCATATCGTGTATGAATCCTTCTCTGTGACTCAGGAATAGGGCATGCACAGGAATTGTTCGGGATCCTGTGCTATTATATGCCTTTTACCTAATTCACTGTGTAGTGAGCAGTGTACACACAGGGGTGAGAGCAACACGTTTGCTGGGAAAATTACAGTTTCAAAATTAATAAGTTGGCTCCAGGAAAACCTTCAGTGAACTGGGTTGAAAAATGAAGGTTAAGTCAATGGGAAGGAGAATGAAAAGTTAGTACAGTTGTAAAAACATTTTTTTCTCATTTAGCAGAAGGAGCTCAGCTGTTATGCACAAGTAATGCACAAAACAGAAACAGAAGTACTTCCCTGTCCTAAAATAAGGCATCATTATGAAAACAAAATTAAATAATGATAATGGTGTAAACATTCATAAATGTGTAACACTTCCTATTTCTTTAGAGAAAACTTAGTTTCTGTGCTTTCAAAACTTTTCACTGCAGAAAGCTTTCTTAATTATTTCCAGCAAAGAATATAATTGCCTTTTCTGTTTTATTATAAAGCCTGTAATTTATTTTATAAGAATTTATGTTTTATACAGAATACCTTTTATTACCAAGAGTTCTCACAGCAGAATTGGAAAGAAAGTTACCAGGCAGAAAAAAACAGAAGTAGAAAAGCAGTTGCTGTTCCCTGCCATTGAACTGGCTGCTTTCCACAGCAGAGCGTTTCAGGCTTTCTGCAGAACACTCCAAAGGGCTCAATACCCTGATCTGTAACTGGGAGTGGCATAAAAGTGCCAGTGATTCAGTTCCTAAAATGCCCCCACAGCAATGGGTTGGTCTTCCCCTGTTTCCTTTCCTGATATTAATTATATGTATTCCCTTTGTTAATTTTATCCTATACACCCTAAATAATATGTATTCCACCCAGTATTCTCAGACTGCTGTTATGTCTCTGTTACACTGTTTGTGAGCCAGACGACTTTTTTTTTTTAAATCTTTCTTAGTAAACTGGCACCTAATCATTTTCTGCTTTGACAAAATCTTGCTGGTAACACGGATGTAGGGACTGAATAAGCTGTTAGAGTTTCTCTTTTCACTACAGTTGAACAGTAGAGGAATTCTGTGCCTTTTCTGCCTCTGTGATGTGTACATGCATAGGTAACCTTGGAATACCATTTCTAGTGGTTTATAGTTCCAGCTACTATAAAATATAAATAACTAGGCAATCCTTTCACAGTGAAGCAATGTTTAACCTTGTCAGATCTTCAAGATCAGAAAAAGAGAAAAAAACCCCATACAACATGTTTTAAGAAGTAATTTTTCCATAACTTATTCTTTCAACCAAATGGTTTCTGAGCCTTGCCTGTATTGCTAATGACAATTTCTGATCCAATGACATCCACAATGTGCTCAGGATTTTGAAATGCAGAGGTAGAAATAGGAGCTGTCTGGATCAGTGATTGGGTAATAAAAGATGGAGTAATTAATCTTACAGTTCAGATCAAATTTGGGCAAGTGCTGGTTCAGCCTCACCATTTTATCTAGGAGTAGTAGCAAGAGCTGAAGCTACTATGCACTCAGACTCTCAAAGCAGAGATACCAAGTTGCTACATGTCACTGGACCTCTTCTGGTCATGTAAATGGCCATCCGGTTGCTTGATGGCTCCTATGGAGGCTTCTCCACAGGTCCACTACCATAAAAAATATGTCTTCGACTGTCAGAGAGGATTATGACAAAGCTCAGCAAAGCCACGGAATCACGGCATCCTCCATCCTCAATATAAGGAATAACCATTACAGCTCAAAAACATGAGGACATTCAAGTAAGTGCTTAGGATCTTTTATATATTGTAAGCAGAAAATGTAGTTGCCCTCTTCAATTGGCAAATTGAGGTCCCTTGGTAATGCAATTGCATTTATTTCATTTTATGGTGATGGTTGCTGAACAGAGCATTTTTTTCCTGCCAGCTTCCTTAATACAAGAAGCAACATACTCTTAATGCAGATTTCTTTGATATACTGCAGTATCTCACAAATCTCAGTAGGGATTTAAATGTTCAGCAGTAAAACTATTTTGTCAATTCTGAACTCTTATATGAAACCTAACCTCCATAACTCCCTCAGACCCTGCAAATCGTAATGTACATCAAGAATGAAAACCAGACAAGCTATTTTAATTGGAGGGTACATAATAATATTTTTCCATTTATATGTTTCTCCAGAATATAGGTATTCATTTAAGAACTCTAAATTATCTTTTGTTGGATCTCAGTTAAATGGATATTGAATTCATGGTGATAAAATTCTGCACTGGTCCTCTGGCACTAGTATTTTCTAATATAATTGATATCTAAATTATATATAGCACGAAGTGTAGCTATCATTTTAGTGATCTTACACATTTTTCATAAAGAAATTATGCTAAAATAGACTTAGATAATGTAGAGTGATGCATAGTTGACCTTATTAGACAGTTTCTTGAAGTGTGACAGCAGATTAATACTTTCATGTGAGCAATGCAGATAGTAAAGGTCAGGGAATGAAGATGACAACAACAAATCTGACTTTCAGCACTGTGAAGTAAAAGCCATTAATGATAATGTATATTATTACAGCCAAGACATAATGTAGGGCTTGAAACTATGCAATGCAATTTTCTTGATTTATTTCAATTTACTCTTATTTTATTTGTGCACTTAAGAATGGGGTTTGGTTATATAATGAGGAAAAAAAAAAGATATATTGTTCCCCACCCTTTCTTTCTCTAAAAGGCAGTTTACATTTTTTTTGTCATGGTTTGAATTACTTTTTAAAACAATGAAGCTAGAAAATTATTTTCATTTTTTCTGTGTTGAGCATAGCTCAGCTTAATTTACTATGATACAAAAAGCCTCATGGCCTGTATATTAGAAGTCATAGGTATAAAAGAATTGAATTTTATCTGAAGAACAAATGTAGGGGCTAGAGTTTCTGACATTTTTTTTCTTCTTTTTTTATTTTTTAAATTATTCCAATTTTCTAAATGTAACTCGGTAGGCCTGGCCTAGTCTGAAGATTTGTGTCAGCCTTGGAAGAGATTGTACCGCTTCGTGTCGGCCTTGGAAGAAATTGTACCAATATGCACCCTAATGGCCCTAGCACACACCTGATTCTCCTTGGGAAGACTTTATATGTTACAACAACATCTCACAAGCTTTATCTTGTCTCCCTGGGAGAGGTTACCAGTGGAGTAGCTGGGGCAGCAGGATGGTGCACAGGTCTGTCAATCAGCTGTAACTCAGTTTTCTTTCAGTTTTCTGGCAATTTGAAGTAAACCTGCCATAACTTGTGGCAGTTAAAATGAGCTGGGTTAGCAAAGATTAAGCAGTAGTATTTAAATGGTTTAAGAGAAACTGCCTCATTGCCTTATGCTGGTTGAAATTGATTAGGCAACACTCATAGATGCAGCCCTGTTGTCAGGACAGGTAGTAAGTTCAGGGAAGGGTGATGAAGAGCAGGTGGGAACAGACACCTGCTCCAGTGACACAGGAGAGGGTGTCTCTCCACAGCCACAGACCCAATGGCTCATGCCTCTGTTCTTATTAATACCATGTCCACCCATTCCTGGCAGTGCAGATTTGAGCCACTTAGCACCAGACCGTGTTTCAGACGGGCAGCACTGAATCAGCATGTGATAGTTGTTTTCACGCGCAGACAACCTCCCATCGCAGACTCCACTGTCGGTGCCAACCAAGCAGTGAGGCTGGCTTCTTTGCTGTGAGAAACCCATCCTGCTGTGCTGTGGGGGTGTTGGAATGGGGCTTCTGTAGGGGGTCTAGTTATCTGTTTCTGAAATCACTCAGCATCTCATATATGGCACCTAATCATTGCCATCTACATCTCGCAGATGATGCAGTACACCGTTTTCATCTCCTCAGTAAGTCGCAACGGCTTGACAGTGGTTGAGCAGCTGCTATGTGCAACTGGGGCAAGACTCTTTGCCCTAAGGAGATGTTTCCCTCATCCAGTGATGGACCACACACAGCAAAGGAGGGCACATGTGGAAACAGAGTTGCAAAAGGCTGAACTTTGCAAGAAGTTCATTCTTGTTAGAAATGGGGGCCATTGATGATCTTGATCTGAAGATGGGGTAGGAGGTATCTAAGGTCAGAGTGACAGCCAGGACTGAGAGCAGGCGTACTGTGGTCATTCAGAATCTAGACAATCCTGAGTCCCTCTAAGGACAGCACATAGGCATTCTTCAAACTTGTTTCATGTGCTTTCCCCAGGTGCCTGGGTACTGCTGCTCAGTCGTATTTATATACTTGGCTCTCTCACCACAGTATTTTTACTGATAGCACAGATCATCATGAGGAAAGGGCATCACGTTGCACCAGTCAGGATAAATGCTTCACTGTGACCTGCAGTTGTTCTGGCCAGCTTTGTACAAAACTTCCACAGTTCTTGAGTGGCATCTGTGTGTGTATCTGTCTCAGGAGTACATACAATTACTGATGATCGTACATGAAGTCTGCCAGGTGCATGGTGTCAGTTGCAGTCAGGTCTGCAGAGTCATGACATCACACTTTCCCCTTGGCAACATGTCTGACTCCTGAGGTCCTATTTCACAGACCCATTCACTGGCCGCTTCAGTGATCACCAGAATCAGTTCAGCTACTATCCAAGCCGATGACTATGGTATATACATCCTCAGGATGTTGTGCTATGATACCATTTGTGACATTAGTGTCAGCCTCCTTTTGAGGATCCTGTTTTCTGCTCTCTTTTGGAAATACTCCAGGGATGCCATTTCCTTCTAAGAGAATTCCAGTAATGTTTGGCTTGTTGAATTGTCCCTCCCTCTTCCAGCAAAACAGCAGCAATCTGTGGAAGATAATCCTGAGAAGAAGCGTCTGGAGGATGCTACTGTACCACTTCAGACTAAAGATCAGTTCCAGTTTTTCAGCTTTTGAAGTATTAGCAGAAATCTCATGCATAATCAATGACTTTTTGATTAAGTATTAGACACAGATGTAAGCTGCAAACTTCTCCAACTCAATTTTACTGCCTTTTTCCCCCATTTTAGTTCAAGAAATTCTGATGAGGAAGAGCAGTGGTTGGTACTTCTGTGAGTGTGTGCATGTGATTTTTGCAAGGGTAAGCTGGAAGGGTGAAAGGAGCTAAGAGGAAAAGGATAACACAGATATTTAGGTAGCTGAGTACAAGGCATAGTTCGTGGCACAACCTAGCCAAAACCACTAGAGCAAGGCAGAGCACAAAGGTCCAGGTCCTCAGGCTGTGGTGGGTCTGGAGCATGTCTCAAAGTGCTACCCCATCTTTATGGCAGCATGCCCAGGCCCTGGCTGTGTTCCCAGGGAAAGAGAAAACACCCCCCAAAACAACAGCCAAAAAGTAAACAGCAAGCAGCCCTGGAAGCAGGTTTCCTTGCCTGAGGGTCAGTGCTGGGATTCATCCTGGGGCTATGGATTCAAAACCAGTTCTGCTACCACCAGTTCTTTGCTACCTGGGGACCTTATCTCACCTGATCTCCCACAATTGCTTGATCAGCCTCAGAGACACCTGCTTCCTCCAAGCCAGCAAACTACTCTGGAATCCCAAATCCTATTGTGTTCCACAACTACCTTTGTATTCTAATTCAAGATACAGACAAGTTTCATGTAAAATAAAGTGGTGATCAGAGACTCTGTGGCTATGGGAATAAATTAAACATGTCTGGGAATGTTCTAGGTATCAGGGCCAAGTGCTAGTAAACATCCTTCACCTCCAGAAGGCAGCAGGCAAATGGTTTATTGGGAATTGTCACTGGTTAGTTACAGCTGCTAAATTACATGAGAGAATCTGAGGGGGGTTGTGGTAACTAACATGTGCCAAATCTTTGCTGGGGAATATTCAGTTTACTACTACAGTAGGCCAAATTCACAAGCACTCTTCAATTTATTAGTACAGACACACTTATGGAATTCAGTATATTCCTTGTCTCCATTGTACCTCCATGTAGAGCCTTGTTCTTGATTCTTTGTTGGTTCAGCTTCCCTTGGTGTCCATGCTAAAACATTTAAATAAGAATGATACGGTTAATAGAGTTCTTCTGCATATTGCCAAGTTGTGTATATTGGACCGGTTGGACAGAGCATCCCACTCTTTTGCCTGGGAACATTTTGAATGATGGTAAATGGTTACACATAAACACCATTGCCATACACATGGTTTCAAATATGGCTGTCTTAGAGCCCATCTCTGATACTGGACAGGCACAAACACATTGTTGATGGGTACTGAGGCTGGGTTTTAGGCAAAAAACATTTATGTCAGCAAAATCTAAGGAAAAGGTCCAAAGTAGAGTCACTCTGCCTATTTTGTCCAAAGAACTCCAGTCTGCCTGTGTTTGGGACGATTCTTGACTGTGCTTTCTTTTGGGATGCTCGCTCCTTACCTAATTGTGTTATACAAGTAATGATCCAGTGAAGTAGAATCCTGGCATGGAGCCTAACTGCAAACCATTTAAGAGTGTAAAATGTAGAAATAATATAATTTACTTTACATTATTGGGAAGAGCTTTTATTGATTGGTAGAAGAGAGAGAGAGAAGAAAACCCATATACAGTGAGTTTCACATACATCTTCTAAACCTCTTACTAACACCGAGTTCCACAGTTTTCAACAGGATCACTCACAGAAGAGCAGACTACTGTCTCTTTTCTCTCAGTAAGGCTAGCAATATTGAAGAAATAAAGAAACATATTAAGAAATATATCTTTAAAATATGAAAAAGCTACCTGCAAATTTTAAATAATTCTGCATAGCTAATATTATTACTTGGATTGATTAATCAATGAGTTCACATGCCTGCTAATCTGCTTAATTTGACAGGTTTACACGTCTGCACAGAAATGAGTTTCATTGTGCCTGTTTGTTGGTAATTGAGTTCGTTGCTACTATTAAAAAACAACTTACCATTCAAATCCAGTACTAGTTTTTCAGACTTGAGTCCTTATTCGGAGCCCAGCTTTTTTCTGGGGCCTTATTTCTTGGCTGGAAGTGGTGAAAGAGAACATTCAGCTACCAACTAGCACATCTGCCTTCTCTGTGTGTTTGGATATTACAGTTACTGAGCTGAGCTCTGGAGGGAACTATTTTTAGCCCTCATCACCAGAGAGGCGACTGCTGTGGGCTGGAGCGATTGAGGGAAGGCAATAATAAATCTAATCCAGAGGGATCCTGATGTAGGATGGGAAAACAGAGTTCAGATGGCCTACTGACAGCTCTCGTGGTGTAATTCAGTAGGAGGGATGTGGCATCTCATCTATTTTAAAACAAACAAATAAACCCTAAGACTAAGGAAGTTTCACTCTTCTAGTAGTAAACTGTGCCTTTGCACTCTGAGCTGCTTTTGCTGGGAAGTCATAAATATGAGCTATATAACTGCCAGCTACCATAATTTAAAGTAATTTCCTGGTTGAGCAGTATTAATGGAAGAGGTACTGCAGTCATTTGCATTGTTACAATACTAATGTTGGAGTTTATTCATATTAAGGCTGAAAATGTCAATTGTCTTGATTGCGGTAGCAATATTCTGAACAGGTACTCAGTTTATAATGTTTAAAAATTGTCTAAGTAGTAAATATGTCTCATCTTGTTATGACTCAGCTCATAAAAGACAGAATATTTTAATACAATGCAAGAATGCTGAAGCCTTTTTTTTCCAGATTTCTTCAGTAATGATTTTAATAGCAACTAGACCAGAATGTTTCTGATTGCTGCTTGTCATCAACCCATCTGGCAGAAAAACAATAGTGGCTGGGATTTTCAAAGGGGCTGAGGAGGGTGAGGCATACAACTTCCTTTTAGCTTGTGCTGATGGGGTCCATTCCCTTTGAATGCAAACTGAGTCACTCTTCTCTATAGCCATACCCTTGCTATGAGCTCAGTGTGGGCATATGCCTTTGTTAGATTAGACACTAAAAACAGACCATTCTTTTTGAAGATTATTATCTTTACTAATTTCATATGTCCTTGAAATACACTAAAAAAGCAATCACTGGATTATTCACCATTTACTGCCTTGGTAATGTTTTTCCCCCCGTGAAAAAGCAAGTCCCTGTAAGTGTTGCCTTAGTTGGGGAAAACATGTTATTTATAGACAATTAGCACTAGAGGTGAAGAATTAAGAAATCTGGGTCTTGTTTTAGATTCTCTTTGCCACTTGGAATCCCATTCTGATATGAGAGACAATTGTTCTTTTACATTAGGGCAAAAATGGTAGGGCACACAGCTGCACAGGGCCTGTCTGAGAAGCACAGGAACAAGACTGTCTATTGTGCTAAGTTGTATTAATAGGCAGTTATAACCTTCCCCATCACTGCTCCTATTAAACACACCTGATTAATTGTATATACAAGTACTCAGTTTTTTAGCTAAAAAGCATTACTTGCCATCAAGGCACAGGTGGAAAGGTACTCTCTCCATACCTCTGGTTTTACCTCCCAAAATTAGACTTCCCTACATATACCTCTTTTTCTCCTTGGGTTCTTGAACACTTACATTGTGATGTTTATCAGGTGTGGAACTTCTCAAACGAAGGTCTGTAGTGGGAGGGTGGGCTCCAAAGTCAAGTCCAGAATTCTCCAGTTCCCTCTTTCTTTCTGTCTTTGCTGACTGTGTCCTATAAACATCTACCACCTAAAGGAAATGGAGCAACATAAGAATTCTGGAAATATGGCTGATGTCTGTGGCAGCAACATGACTTGAAAGAATGGAAATCTTTCAGCTAGGACTCGGGCAAGTCAGTGTGTCTCTTTAACGACTTCCGTTGTATATATCCTTGCATGTTCTTGGGGCATAGTTAGGCCAACTCTTGGGGACCAAAATGGACATATCTCCATTCAACTCACAGTATATCTCCATTCAACTCATAACCTGTTGCTAAGAGTTGTGTTCTGTTGAAGAACTGGCAGAAAACCCTCAGTGAGCATTCTGCCCAACTTGCTGTTATTGCCATAAAGCACATACTCGGAAAAGCTGTATGCTGGAATTTTAATAATTAATGCCCTCCTGCAATTTGGTCCCTAGTTGGTCCAAAGTGATTTTTGAGGAAAACTGTCTGTGATAGTCTGAACATGTTGCAGTTACCCTCCTGTGATCACAGTGAGGAAAGACTTAAGAGAGCATATGGTGGTGGTGTAAGACCATCATGGGGTAAAAAACAAAGTGCTGACCATACAATAAAGATAAATATTTTCAATCCTAATCATATACATGAGGTTGTCAGGGACTAACATAATGGGGAAAAGGAAAGATAGAGAAGACTTTTGTCATTTTGTGGCAGGGAAAGTACTTTTTCTCCCTACTTCTACCAAGCTTTTACAGATAAACTGAATGATCATGGCTACTCAGTGAGGACTTTGTCTCATTTTGGTTCTAGGAATAAGATAACTCGAATGCATCCAGCTGACAATATTTTAAAGCAGGCAGTGAATTTTTAGGTTTTGTCATATAAGAAAAGAAGAGCTGCATATTTTCAATCTACAATGTTACTGTATAGGCACACACACACACAAACCTAACCCTTCATCTCAACAGTCCAAGGTGTGCTCAGTTTTATGGGATTAAGTATTTTAAATGGTTAGCTAATGACAGAGTCTTCAGATTTCTTATAAACATTTAGAAAGGCACTGAGTGTCCTTGAATATGTTCTTCATCCAAAACAAAATTGAGAAATTTCATTAATTTAAGCTTCAGAGATCATCAGCTGAGAATTTATTTGGAAAGTTTAGAAGTGACTGGTTTTCAGTTTGAAAATTTGCAAGCATTCAATCAAGGAGCACATACACATTCATAAGCACTCGGACCACTAGTTGGAGAAAAGTTATTTCAAGCAAATCTGTTTTGGAACAAGTATGGAGAGACTCTATTTCTCTTTATAAATCTTCTGTGATTATAGCAATGTAAATGAGTGTACTCCATTGAAACCGCCTGCAATGTGGAGAGAAGACATGATTAATTTCCTTATCAGAACAGAGGCTGTGGTTCTTACAAACAGTTTGTAGTGAACGGCCACTAGAAGGTAAAAGGTCTATCTCCAAAATAAATCTTAAAATATTACATACTGCCAGGCCTGTAGAAAGATGGGGGCATACCAGCTTCTGCAGCCTATGAGTCTGGGTGTACAGCAGTACAGACATACAAGAGGCCACTAGCAGAGTGCTTGGCTCCCTTTACCACCCAGTGCCAATGTCTAGATACAGACTGACTAAGGCTTGACCAAGGCTTCCAGGGAGAAATTCAAATAATGGACAGAGTATGCATAGAAAATGTCTTATGAATTTTGCCACTTCTTTCATTTTGGAATGAGTCTTGCCTGCAGCATGACCTGAAAGTCCTTTGTGACTAAGAGTTGTAAAATTTAATCATTGACTGTAAAGCAATTAAAGGAAAAGGAAAGAAATGATTGTACAAGTATTTATGAAAGGGGTTTTGTTTGTTTGTTTGTTTGTTTTGGTTTTTTTCTGGTGGTTTTTTTTTTTTCTTAGTATGCTACTTCAAGAATATGACTTCTGTGCAGAAAAGTAAATCCAGTAATGCTTCTGAAGCAGGGGAGGGAGAAAGTGAAACAATGATGCTGTTCAGATGATTAGAGGCCAGTTGCTCCTCTCAAGGTGCCTATATTTTTCACAGAATCTTTTGAGCAGAGCTTTATGAAATATGGTTTAGTTCTCCTTTCAGACTTAAAATTAAGACCATGCTGTGTGCCCAGGCTTAACAAAAATAAGTTTAATTTTGTTTGCCTCTCCTTAGTAAAAAAAACCCCCAAACAATATTTTAGATAGCTGCTGCCTTCCATTAAACATCGCCTCCTTCTTCCCACCCTCATACCTGATAATTTAATACAGGAAGCTTGGACACAGCAGTTGTTCTGCCAAAGTGGTGTGCAGCTGAATGACAACCGTGCAGTAAAATGTAGCTTTTGAGAAAAAAAGGGATAGGAATCTTACAAAATATACTGGTGTGATGGGAAGTTTTGTGTAAAAGGTCCAGAAAGGTCACAGTCAAACAGATCTTGAGAAATAAGGAGGTGAAAATAAAATTGTGGGGACAAAATTAAAGCACCATTTTTAGGGATAAGCTTCTCCTTCTTGAAGAAGTGTGGCTGTATATTAGGGCAGGAGTATGAAGCGTCACATGGGTGCGTCTGTGTTTGTGTTTTGTTTCAGATCTGGACTGCATTTTTGAGGTGAGCCATCCACATGCCCCAGCTCACTGTGCTTTGGTAGCCTAAAGAAGAATGAAACCATCCTCAGAGATGTGCTCCAGAAACGAGCATACTGAGCTAATGGACATTCAGTAAAAAGGACCAGACCAGAATCAATTTCAAGCATAAATCTTCACAACAGACATGGTGGGAAAGTAGTGTCCTCATTACCAGCTGTTTTCTCCTGCTGATCTGCTCGTATTGTTTCTATACAATATATATGACTCTTGCAAAGTCCCTTAATATTTGAGTGCAGAGATGTTTTCCTTTATCTTGCCTAACTGTAAGTATTTACCTGCGATGACACTGTTAGAAGCGCAGCTGATGGAGACTGACTGAACTCTAGAAAGCAACAGAGAGCAGCAGCTCAGCTCTGCAAAGATCCAAGTCAGCAATGGATGTGCCTGCCCTTGGAGGCACCGTAAGCGTGAACATGGTTTTAATGAGGGTGCTAGTGCCTGTAGAAGAAATATTGACAAAACCACTACAAATTCTGGATAGAGTTTTAGTACATCTTCTGCCATCTCTACCACATTCTAGTTTTTAATGCCACAAAAGCTCAGTTATTTACCTAGATTTCTAAGATGACCCACCAGCTCTGGCATGGATAATTACATGTAAGTCTATTTATGATCCTGACATGAGTAATCACAATGTATGGTGACATAAGAAAGCTGCAATTTTGACACAGTTGCTTTTTATTTATTTTTTTCTGCCTCAAAGACCAGGCCTGTTGCTCTGAAGGCAGTTTACAGATTTTTTAGATTTCAGGGAACTGAGATTGGGGGCACTTTTACTTATATTCCTAAGATTTTTCTCTAATTAGCAATTTCTCATAAACACACACATAGGTTTACAACACCAGAAATTGTGCCAGAAGGTATTTATGATTCCACTAGAAGCTGAAAAGTAATAAGAAATGGATGTCTTTTAGGACCCAAATTAGCATTCCTGGGTGGTGGTAAAGAGCAAGGCAGGGGGGAAATGATGAAATTTCTGAAAAAAAATATTACCTTTTGGAAAAGAGATACTTTTCATTCAGTTCTACAGAAATGATTTCTTAGACTTACAGTAGATCTGTTACCCTATAACTCTATTCAATAAATCACTTGTACAAGTGTTGTTATCCTCATATGCACTAGTACAAGATACAGATTCCCTAGACTTGTAAAGATTATCTACCAAATGGCTGATACTGAGTGTCTTGAAAAAAAACAGACGCAATGAATGTTTACTTAACATTGCCTTTTTTTCCCATGTGCTCCTTAATTCAACATAAGAACATTTTTATAATTAATGTTTGTCCAGAGAATTAATCCTGGTTTTCAAAATGTCTTCATGGGGTTCACCATACAAAGGAAAGTTAGATCTATACCTACCCTTTAGTAATACGTATGAACTGTAACAGATGCCAATGTGAATTCAGTTAGTTGATGGGTATTAAGCTTAGTTCCAAACCATACAATCTATATTTCAATAAACTACAAGAAACTAAAAGTCCTGAGTAAACTTACAGGGGCACTTAACAGCAGCGACAGGAGGGCTGTATGTGCTGCCTCCATAAAGCACAAAATATTCTTCTTTTAATGCTCGTAGAGTAAGAAAACCCTGTCACAGGATCTACCTGGGCCCTGTGAGCACCCACAGGTTGTAACTACCTCGGTCAGCCTCACCTTCGCCCCCATCCAAACCCCCATTACCCCTAGGGGATGTAGAACAGTGTCCGTGAGTGAGGGCATGGCCTCCCTGGGGTTACATGCAGCACCTGGCTTGTCCCACCCTGGCGAGGTCATCTGCTCAATCTTGAGCACCATTGCAGGGTTTTTTAAGTCTGTTTCAAGAAGATATTGAAAATGTGCTGGTGGAATCTTCAGTGTCAAAATAAAAACATTTCCCTAGCCCAAAAAATGTACACACTGAAATATTATTTTTCATACCTGTGTCTATCATTAATAACAAATAGCTACTCTTATATCACTTTGTAGAAAAAGATATATGTACAGGAATAGATATAGTAATATGTTCAACTGCCTACTTAATTTATACAAACTCTGTTAATCTATCTACTCAGTAGGGTGATAGTATACAAATTTTCAGCATGTAATAATTTCAGAATATTGACAATTTGTCTAGGCTCAAGAGCCATTGTAAATTTTTCATCACCCGCAAACATGAATTACTTCCAGGTGATTCATTTTAGCTGAATGTTTTTATTTCTTCCAAGGTTTTCAAAAATCTGGGGACAGGAGATTTGATGGATAGTTGTCATTATTTTGCAATATGCTGGTGGTTCAAATACTAAACCTGGTGGTGTACACGATCTGCAGCAGCAAAACAGCCATGATTCCCATGCTATAACACCGGCAGGAAGAGCAGCAAAATCGAGTTTCCTGAGCCGGTTCTTTGGCCAGATCTGTCCTTCTTCTGCTTCCCACGTCAGATGTAACTTGGTCCAGAACCATCTCTTTATTTTGGGGATCTCACTGTTGGGGATCTTACAGGCATTTCAAAGTGAGCAGTCTGTGAAGCCCATATGATTATCAAAGCCACAGTCCAGTTTGGATATTTTCTTGTTCTCCCCTGGAATCATTCTCCATCACCCTCAGTGGAGAATTTATCTGTTCCTGCAGAAATCATTTTTTTCTTCTTCTTTGCATGTTCTTTGCAGTCTGAAACTGTTTATAGATGTAGCGCTGTGAAATGAGATCAATTACCAACCCTTTGCAGTTGTTTAGTAAACTAGTGTCAAGCTGTCTTTTCCAGCTCTCTGCTATTAAAATCCCCGCGCATAACCAAACATGCATATATTTTTATCCCCTACAGTGTAATACCAGATACCTTAACTTTAAACAGTTTGGGAAAATAATTGGATCATTTATAGGTGATTTGCTGTTAAAGTTTTGTAGATCTGACAGCCTCCAACTGGTGAACTACAGTGAGAAACTGGAACAGTAATATTTATAAAAGTTCCAGCTACAAGCAAATTAATTCCTCTCAAAAATGGTGTCTGTTCCCTTCTTGACAGCATTGTATATGTGTGACTTATCAGAAACTATTGTTCCAAAACCATATAAATTAATGATTATTACACATCTTGATCTATAACTGCAAAAAGCCACTTATGTATAATAACTGATCACTGGTACTTCCTACAGTTATGAAGTCTCTTGTGCTTTCTGCTTTTAAAAAATATTTTAAATGGACATGACAGGAAATGTGAATAGGCAAAATGCTGTTTAGTGTGTATACTAACTTGCAGTTTTCTGCTTTGTACAACACCTACCATAGCATGATTCTGGGACATGAGAAGGCCTAATTTTAAAGACATCTCGAAACATTTTTTTCATTCTATTTATAGAATTATAAAATCAAATAAATAGCACATAGCTGTCTGCTTTTAATCGTCACAACTAGCGCTTTACAAATATTAGCTATCAAATCCCTAAAGCGTCTTTACATAGCAGGTAAGTACGAACAGTTCCATTTCAAGGAAGAGTTAAACAGATGAAGAATCTACTTCCCCTGACACCCCCCTGACAATGAAAGAAAAACAAGATCAGGAATGATTTGTCCAACATCACTCAGATTATAATCAAAGCATGTCAGGTTGTCTGTGCTCGGAGCAATACAAAATTGAGGAGGTAGAATCTTAAATGAGTATTACAAAAGTAAAATTAAATCAGTTTTTAGGGCAGATGCTGTTTTCATCATTTATATTTTTTATTTTCTTAAATAACCCCCCCCCAACAAACAACATATTTTAACATAGATAAAATTGACTTGGTTTATTTTATAGTTTTTATTAATTTTAATGTTTAACTTTATTATCCATATTATGTCTGTAAATACTCTAATAATTTAAAAAGGTATTTACAGTGGAATTTTTCCATTCAATAAATATCATGGATTTTTAATGGATCTTTTAATTAGGCACTGGTATTAAAATAAAGAGTGGAAGACATTAACATAATGTATGCCTAAAGTAGGAGCACAGCTTGATTAAATTTTTTATGTTTACAGATATTCAATAGAATAAGCTTTAAAAAATGCCCTGAATGGATTCTATGAAGCATCAGATACATTTATATCATTCAAAAATAAGGCAATCCTAAGTCTTTTTCACATTATGATTTACTGCAGTGATGGAAAATATTTCTGCAATTGCATAAAATACAAACATTTTAATTTATGCAGGACTGTTGGTGAATGCAATATATTTATTCAGGTATATAATGAATGTGCATGTGTATCTGTACACATATACATATGTGCACATATGTCTATGTATGCATGTTTGAAATGCACTGGGGTGACATTCTACCTCTGAAGTCAGTTGAATTCTGTCTATTGACATCCACACAGTCAGGACTTTGCCATCAAGGTACATGTTTCCATCTTTCTTTTTCTTCCAGAATTCATCTGTTACCCCTGCCAAAGCTATGATAGTTACACCCTAACTGGTGTAATGTCTGTGATGGGTGTTTTAGATGTTGGCCCTCTTTTAGCTCCATGGGAAGGACAAATGGATGTAAGCAGTCCCCTTTGAAGCAATGTGGAGCTCATAGCTCTTCAGCTGCATACCCATTCTGGGTCACAGTCTTTGCTTGCAGTTGTAACTTTTCCCAAGGACCAGGAAACTAAGCCTGGAGAACAGGAAAGGGAGAGGTGACAAATTCTAGGACAAAGAAGGCACTTCTGGTTTGGCTTACTGTCCTACGTGGCTAATGAGACCATTTGGTGTTACATCAAAAGTAGAGTCAGTAACTGACTCATGGAGGTTGAGGAAATATTTCCTGGAAATTGCTAACATCAGTTAAATATTGCATATATATTATAGACTAATAACATCTGTGTAATATGCTTACACTTACCAATGTCTTCTATGTCATTTACTATAGCTCTTTGAAACTGGCCTTAAAATATTTTTTTTCCTTATTTTCTAAAATATCTGATGTTAGGTACTTACCTCTTTTTGCTTTCTTTTCTTTGTTTTTGACACTGTATCTCATAACATCCTCATTAGGAAACCGAGGAAGTGTGGGCTGGAGGAGGGGGGAGTGAGGTGGACTGAGAACAGGCTGTGTGACAGGACAAAGAGGGTTGTGATTAATGGAGCAGGGCCAAGCTGGAGGCCTGTAACCAGTGGTGTCCCCCAAGGGTCAATACTTGGTCCAGTCTTGTTCAACATATTCATCAATGACCTGGACGAGGGGACAGAGTATATCCTCAGCAAGTTCACTGATGATGCCAAACTGGGAGGGCTGGCTGACACTCCAGTGGGCTGTGCCTCCATCCAGCATGACANCTTCCGGCTCGGGGCTCCCCAGTTCAAGAAAGACCGGGAACTACTGGAGAAAGTCCAGTGTAAGTTAACAAAGATGATGGAGGAATTAGAGCATCTCATTTATGAGGAAAGACTGAGAGAGCTGGGACTCTTTAGACTGGAGAAGAGAAGACTGAGGGGGGACCTTATTAATGCTTATAAGTATCTGAGGGGTGGGTTGAAGAAGGATGGAGCCAGACTCTTTTCAGTGGTTCCAAGTGCCAGGGTGACGGACAACGGGCACAAGTAGGAAGTTTCATTCAAATATGAGGAAAAACTTTATGGAGAGGGTGACAGATCCCTGGAACAGGCTGCCCAGGGAGGTTGCGGAATCTGCTTCTCTGGAGATCTTCAAGACCCGCCTGGATGAAGTCCTGAGTAATGTGCTCTAGGCACATTAGCAGAGGAGTTGGACTAGATGATCTCTAGAGGTCCCTTCCAACTCTGACATTTCCATGATTCTGTAATCTGATGTCCTTGTAGTAACTAATGGCTGGTCATGTTCCCTACAAGAAATACCAGGGAGGCTTCCTGGGGTACGAGAGTCTATTGCTCTTCCCAAGCAAAGGCATCAGACCCAGCACCACATAAGCAAAGCACAACCGCAGTGCACCTGCCTTGTCTTTTATGCTGCACTTTGTTTCCTTTGCCTGTGGTGGCTCTGATCCGTGCTTTTGCCACACCAGCTGCAGCAGGGTAAAAGCAGTGAAAATCTTGTACTTAACCTGCTTTTCCCAGCCTTGCTCAAAAATGTGCCTGTGTAATTCCAGGACGCTTGCACTTGGCAGAGTGCCTCAGAGTCCTGCTAGTCTCACCCCGTTTTACTGTTGTGCAATAACCTTGATTTTAGGTGTTACATGAGTTTTAACCTGTCAGCCCTAGGATTTCTGCCCCCCAGTGAAGCCCTGTTATGTATGGCAGGGAGCTGTGCAGGAAGAGAAAACACGTTGTCAGCATGGCCTGCTGTAACTCCATTGCTAATCGTGTGCTCATTACAGATGTGTGTGGTCACATGTCAGACTGATGCTACCAACAGGCTGCTCTGCTTTGCTTGTTCATTAATGAGTTTGAGAGTTCAAAAGTCATTAAATTGACTCTGTTTCTTTTGCTTATCTCACCTGGCCACTTAATATCTGGAATGACATTTATGTGGTTGCAGTTAAATAAACAAATTATTAGAGTAGAACATAGATATGAAGCCTATGCATTATTTCTTTTTTTTCTTTTTTTTCCTTTCTTTTTTTATCTCAGACAGAGCATATGACCAACAGAAGAAGAATAAGTAAAACGTGGACACTGAACAGTGCTGATATTTTTTCTCTCTAAAAGTGGAAACTAAACTTGCTTTTTTACAGTGGTGTGGGAAAAAACCCACACAAACAACAAACCTCCTCTCCCCCTTAAAGTATTAAAATTTGTATTTCAAATTCTCTGTTGTTAGTACAGGAAATTCCTTCTAAATCTAATGGAATGTTTTTACTTTCTCAAGAGCTACCAGTTTTGAAAATGCAGACAATTTTTCTCAGAAACCTGTAAAACTCCAGGCAAAGAGAATTTATTCTCAAAGTCATAATCTTAGAAAAACTGCATTTGATAAATCAAGAAATTGAGAGAATGTAATAAAAACATAAATAAATAGAAGAATGTGTGTCTGGGAGAAGAATCATATTCTCTGCCATTCCTGACAGTGGGAACTTGAATAAGTGTGTCTGGTGATGTAACATCAGATCAAATAATAGAACACCTGGAGAAAAATTAGACATTAATGAGTAGAAATGCACGTGTCTTGACTTCCAGGAGCAACATCTACAGTCCACAACATCACATCAGTAATGGTACAAAAGGCTACGTAGGGACCTGCAGGTGGATATCCATTCCATATGGAATTTGGAAGTAAAATATTTAACAATTCAGACAGACAAAGTTTTGATGGAAGGCAAAGCTTTTTCTACATTGAGACATACAGCCCTTTAGTTAGTTTATAAGTCCGCAAAATCTTGAAAGTCTTTTTAGGGGTTCAGAAATCAAAAAAAAAAAAAAAAAAAGAAAAGGGAAAGCAGAAAGAGAAAACAACCCATATTATCTGATTTCTTAAAGAATTTGTTTATATCTTATCTTTATAAAAGGTACATTATTTTATTAAAATGGAAGAATAGTTATAAAAGAATTTTTAGGAACACTAAGCAAGGTCAAATTATTGGTAATTAAAACCAAAATTCTGCTCAGTGTTCAATTTGATTTTTCAAAGGCTACAGTGTGCTTATGGTTCAGTTTATGTTATTCTTAAGTTGAGAATATGGATATAAATATAGGTACACCTGCCTCTTTTTTGCCTGAAAAAAGGTAAAAGAATGACATATTGACTCTGTGAGTCTCTTCAGATCATCTGTAAACACTGGGACTTTTGCCTACTTAGACTGAGACTGAATTCAACAATCTGTACCTCTTTCAATCTAAAGAGCAATGTGAAACAAAAGTTAAACTTTAAAATTCAGTCTAGGAACCTAATCAGTACCAGAATAGTAACTACATTACCATGATTAAAACAATCTAGTATAATAGAATAATTTCCACCCCCACACACACACCTCCCCCCCTGCCCCGGTCAAATTTTTTCTCTTAGAGCCTGTTAGAGGACTTTCAGTTATCCTGGACGAGATGGGCCTGATGGTATGCTCTCTTTGTCTTCTCCTTGTTGGTGACCAAAAGAGATCTGTTTGTAGACTTTTCATCCTTAATGGTGATAAAGACCATTTCTATATCAGTTGCAAAATGGATTTGAGCAGTTTAGAGACCGGTTTGAACTTTTTGTCACAGTAAGCTTCAGGGACTGAAGATGCATAACAGGTTCAGCTCCATGCCTTCCCCAAGATACCCAGTGTGCTGGAATGCTCTGGTAGTGTATGTATAATGCAGTAGCATATGTATATCTAGCATAGGTACAGCCAGTCCTACTCTCCCACTTGGGATTTCTCTACACTGAGAAATGTGCATTAGAAAGAAAGACACATTGCTTTGCATCATCAGAATATAAAGGTACAAAGCAGAGAATCCAAGCCAAGACTGTTAGTAGTAAAATTTTACATTTTATGTCTTCAGTGAAATTAAGAATTTAACACTCAGTTCTCATCCTGTGGCAATTCACGAAGAACCAGACACAAATTTGATACTGAATTCACAGACTGGGAATTCAGTGTGGGGTTAATCCTCCTCTTGTGTTGATCCATAATACTGTTAGAATCCAAGCAACATGGAAACATGGCTAATTACCTCTGGTCCACGGCATGTGCTGTAACAGATGACTACAAAAAGTAGTGGATAAAAATCCCACTTTTTTTAAGTTACTCAACATCAGGAGAAAGTATCGCCTTGCTACAGGCATTTGAGCGAAACCTATGCCTGTAAAATGCTGTTTAGAAGCTCAGCTGGGGCTGCGGCTTTCCCAGAGCTCTGCTGGCACAAATGGCCAGCTGTGGAGCTCGTATCCAAAACGCCCTGAGTGCTCCTGGCCCTTAACTTTGTGTTCATAAAATTTGGATGAACTAAAACTTGAAACCAAGAAGAAAGACAGTTATTTTTGCAATACTTTGGTTTTGTGCCCATTTCCGAAGGGCACTATGATCACTTTCTGTGTTTAGATTGGGGTGACAGAATGGCATTTAAGATGGAAACACAGAAGGCAAACCTTTCTCGTCTCAATCTGTTGGACAAGTTACTCTGCTTATACTCTGTGGTTGGCTTCTTGCTAACAGTACAGTTTTCCTTGGGGAAAACTTACTAGGTTCCTGTCAACAGTAGTTAGTTCCCATGGTCCTCACACATCCATCTTGGCCAAGGTTACCAGCTACCCAGTTTTACAAATTCTGACTGTTTGTGGCTTGTGATCTAAACCAGACCTATGAAATAATCTACTAATGAAAAAACAGCCTAACCTAAATATGTGTATATTTAAATTGCTGTAATTACAGTTCTGTTGCAGAGCATGGCTGTACAAATGGCCAGCTTGATATGACTGAGGAAAGGGTAGAGAGAGGAAATAAAAGTCCAGGTGTGGGCAAGGCTGGTACCTCATTAATGGATTGCTGCATAAGGTTTTCCAATATATATTACCACACTTTTGGCACTCACTAAAAATACCTGCAACAGACAATTTACATCAAGGGAGAACTCTCCCGAAATGAAATCACGCTGTGGAATGCATTCTCAAATGAGCAAAAAATGTCTGCCTCCTTCTGAAAATGAACTTTTTGCTATTTCTATGCTATTGCTCATAATGGCAATTTCCATTATTCCTGGAAGTCCTAGCATTAGAATAGACCATTAAAACCAGTACTTTAAGTTACTAGGTTTGATTGCACTTACAGTAAAAAGCTACACTGGGAAATTGACTGGAATAGCTTGCAATGAGAGCCTTTTTTTCTGGTTATCTCAAGTGGATTACGTTAAATTTGAAAGAAGGACCAAGGAAACATTCTGCAGAATAAGAGTTCCCATATAGGGAGCTACTTCAAAATAGCCACTGCACTTTAAAAGTGGCACTCAGCTTTATTTTGAAATAACTTCTAAAAGTAGATAAGCCTAAGTTTCTTTCATGGCTCCGTTTACATGAAGGATCCTTAAAGTGGGTGTGAATATGATTAAATTTAGCACCCACATTCCATTATAATTTACACCCAGTTTCAGGCTACATTACACTGCCAGAAAGGTGAAAAGAGGCCTTCATATCAGTCCCAGGCTATTTTATTTGTAAATTATTCTGGCTACAGCAGTGGTTGTCTAACAGCAAGCAGCGTAGTGTTAGAATAGCCTGTTTGTTTGGGGGTTTCATTGCTTTTGTCTTTTGGCTTGGTTTTTTCCCCAAAATTGTTGGCTTTTTTTGGTATTAGAGGAGGACTTTGGTATTAGCACAGACATTTCAAGGAGGGAGTTTGATGGAAAAATCCTTTGCACCTGCAGGTGCTTCAGATCTCTAACTGGGGATCCCTGTTCTAAAATGGTCCACACTGTTATTACTGGCTATGTTACCATAGCAATGCGAACTCTCTTTGATATGAACATTCTTCCCTACAATTACTACAGCTGATGAGCACAGTAATTATCATAGCTTCCTAAGGTGCACTTAAAATAGCAGAGGCAAGGGAACGCAGTCTTGGAATATATGGTACATTCTTTGCAGGCTGTCCTGAAAAATCTCTCTCAGAGGGAAAGTTTAGCTTGTCTTCTGTGGTTAGAGATGAGATATTTAAGATTTTTCAGGATAAAGGTTATACTGGGACAAGATACAGCAATAAGCATAGAAAATATCCAGTTACTGTAACAAAGCATGATTTATGTTATCATTCCTTAAATCATCTTAATGTTACTAGTTTGACATACCCCTAGACATGACAGAACAGGCCCAGGAGCAACATAAACTGATGTCACTTAACTAGGAGTTTTTCAGTATCAGAAAAATTAGTACCTGTGGTATGCTACCAACCGTGTTGCAGTTTCACAGGTGAGAAGCTGGTAAAATAGACAGAATTCAGGTATTGCCTTTTTTTTTATTATTATTTTTTATTTTTTCATAGCAGAATGGCAAAAACCAAGCAAAAAATCCTTTCAAAGAAAAGTTGAAAGCCTTTGTAGACCAATATTTATAGCAGCAGATATTGTGTTTTCAGGATCTTAAAGATGCACAAAATCAGTGGGGACTAATCTTTTGCAGCTACTAATTTTCTTCTTAATATATATATTTAAACATAAATTCACAAACTGTGATAATGCCTGATGCATTGAAAAGGAGGTTTAAGATACAACTGTGTTCTATATACCTTGATTTTTTCTTGTTTTAAGTGATGGTGAGCTCTAACAGGAGATGCTACACTGCCAAGGAGATGCTTATCCTATCATAACCTATGAAATAGATTACAACTTGTATATTATGTTTGATTACACCACCACGAGTTTTCTCACTGAGTCATCAACAGCGTTAGCAGGAAGACTAATTGTAAATGAAAAGTAGGATCTTGAAGAAAAGTAGGATCTTGGCCAGATCAAGAATTTACCTTCAGAAATGATGAGTGTTTGTTAATTCAAATTATAAGTAGATTTAACCGGTAGGATAGTAATCAACATGTAACTGAAGAAAACCGCTTGGTAGAAGTGACGCATTAGGAATTGTTTGGGGAAGGTGAAGGGGCAAATTTGAGAGTGTTGATGATTTGGCTAGCCATAGTTACATGTGCCTTAATTCAGATGCCTTCTCATCCAGATGGATCAGATTTCTGAAGCTAATGTCTAGTATTTTGTGATTTGTGGAAATACTAATGATTTTTTTTTAATTATTATTACCAGAGTATACTCATTAACAGGAATTCAAAACCCATTATTTGCTAGTATTCCTTTCCACAATTGATACAGTAGTGTGTATGATATTCACAGAACTCTTTAGCCACAAAGGTATGGATTAACAGGGTAATAACGAGGTATTGAGATGCCAGGGATATTGAGATATCAACTATCAACATCCCTTGACATTGTATTGAGATATGAGTCATCTATCTCAGTGTAAAATGGTGGATGAGAAAACACAGAGGTGATACTTAATTCAAGGGCAAAGTCAAAATCTATTCTATACCTGAAATCTTCCTGAATAACCAGCAGTGTCCTCTCTCCACTTGTATTTAATACAGAAGTAATGACCTCAAAAAAAGTGTAATAATGCAAAAGCAAGCCTTTTTAGGACAGAAATAAGCAGAAGCTACCTGTTCACAGTGCCTATATTTTGTGCCTTATCTTAACAACTCATTGTCTGTGCTCAGGGATAGCGACACAAGGCTAAAGCAAGTACTGCTTCCAGTTATGGCTGACTCTACATGCCTTTCAACATGTTTCATTTTTTTTCAGGATTCATTCAGTGTATGAAAAATCACAGTAAATGGAGTAATAAGACAAAAAACATAAAGCAGTGGCAGAATATATTGAAGAACACCTACTCTCCTTTACACCCATTTATAATTATCATGAGAAAAGGAAAAAAAAAAAGATAATATAGGTAAGGGAGTGCAAGAGCAATTTAATATAATAGTGAACCATGTGTTCTGCAGCTCAAGGGCTGATTACAAGCTGAGCTATCTAGACTTCTGTCACACTGTAGAGCAAAGTGTCCACGTTTTCCAGCCTGCTCCAGTGAATTATAAATAGACAAGCAGTGGATAGTGGTTATCACCTCAAGGAACCAAAGAGCAGGAATCACAGATTTCAGGGAGTTTTAGGGAATTACTCCTCTCAAAGTAATTCTTGTTCCCTCATTTGTATTACATTCTTAGGAAATATAATTAGAAAATGTATTAGATTTATAATTTTGTAATTTCTTTCTAGATTTTAATAGTCATAGTCGGTCACTAAATACCAAACAGGCAAACAATTCTCTCACCACAACATTCTTAGGATTCTGGTATCTTTTAAAATATTCTGCTGTATACATAATCTTGTCATGTGTTACAGCACAGACATCATTCTCTGGATATAGCTTTGAACTGCTTTTGCTCTGCACATTCTTCCTGAATGTAGAAATCTAGTGAAATCTTCTGGCTTATTAATGTGATTATACATGTCATTTCTCCTGCTGATTTCTTAATTTCCTGGTCATTAGCAAAGTGCTTAAAATGCCAATATGCTTTGAAATCTGACCTGTGTGCTAGTGTTCTTCTTATACAAGTAATCATGTATACATGGATGCAGGATGTCCATGAAAACATGACACACCTCTGATTTTTCAGTTTCAGAAAATGTCATGTTGGCTCTTTCAGTGTGGCTGAGCTGTGTAAAAAATATGTTTAAAATGAGCTGGCCATTTTTTTGTGATCACTTTTGTGATTATCAGTTAGGAAAATTTTCATTCATCAGCCCTTTTGTACTATATTATTACTTGCAGGAGTGAAAATTTTCAGCTGTGGCTCCAAGCAAAGTGCTGTTAGTTTTGACATTAAAGAAAGAAAATCTTCATCAGTTGCCAAGACAGGACTGCTGTGGTGTTTTAGAAGCAGGGGGGAATCACACATATTCACTGCACTATACTGGTATGGGACATTCATCATCTTGAGCATAATAAAGACAAAAGGCTGAGTCACACTGACTTCAGCCTTTGTCCCTGGCTAATGCAGGGTTCAGGTTGAACTTCTAAAGTACCCCACTAGTCCCTTACCCAACTCCCAACTTCTCCTCCACACTGATACGTAAGATCATAAACAGAAAGTGTCACTGCATATTAAAGCATTAAAACCTTTAAAATATGACTGTGCTTTTAGTTTTACATGTAAGCTATTAAAAATGTCTTTCCCTTCCCTTAAGGGTATATTTATACTTGTCAAGAATTTCTGCTAGAATATATGTCTTTTTGTACATGAAGTAGATGACCCTTTTAAGGAGCACAAAATACCTTGACAAACAGTAAAACCAACTAAGTTTTGGTACTGACTTAGAACGCCTGATCTGATAGTAGATCTTTTGCTTAATGACAATTGGCTGGTAATGGTTACAAAATAATGGAAAATAATTTGATTACAGTAACAGAAGCCATCTGAAATTACTGAAATCTGTAAGAAAAAAATATAATAAAGGAACATTACTAGTTCTTGTAAAGTCTAGATTAAGAAATGTATTGGAGTCAAAAACTTGTTGAAGACCATCGTAGTGCTTTCACTGGCTGCAAGCATATATAGATCAAGCCTATCAAGAGGCAAATACTTATCAAATACCTCCTTTTTGCCCTCTTGGAAGACATAAATGTCAAGGCCTTAGTGTTCTCCACCTTTAAAAGTGGAAGCATTCAATGCAGAAATAATATTTTGGTTACACAAAATGTAAATATGACAGGGAATTTGTCCAAGTGAGGAAGAACATTTTGTTTCATTCATGTCATTTGTCATCTGTAATGACTGTGTTACCTGAGAAGAAGACGTCTCATATTTATTGCATTTTGAGAGCCAAACCTGTACAAGACTTTTATTAACACTTGGAAACTTCACTGTTGAGCAGTGTTAGTACATGCTTGGCTTTTTTTGCACTCACTGTGTCCCATAAACAAAAATGAATTTTTTATTGCCTTTGACAACAAGAAACCCCTGATTTCCTGATTTCAACATGATTTCAGGTGAAGTGATTATGCCTTTATTAAGTTGAATATTGGTTTAATTGAGGTGTATGTGCTTTTTCAGAAGAGAAGGAACCTATATAAATATATAAAACAAATAGAAAATATTTATGAAAAAGAACTTCCGTGTTATTTCTTCCTATTTTGGTCATGGCACAGGAAATAAACCATAACATACTCCTTAAATAAAAAGGGTGAAAGTTGAATATACTTAGCCTAATTCACTTGGAGAAAAAGAAAACAAAAATAAAAGTTTTGAGGGATCACTATATCTGTACAGCAGTTATATTCACTATGTAACTAGCCTCTAGGTTGACCTGCTAAGAAATGAAAGATGAGGAAAACAGCATGGACCTTTGTGGTCTTCTGTTTTCTCCCTTTTTCTCCCCTTTTCTCTTTCTTATTAACCTAAAATATTTGATGAAAAAGGTTTGTATTTCTTTTTCTTGCATTTGTTCTTATACCTGGAAAATATCAAGAAAGTTGCATTTTCATTTCCTATTTTATTTAATGGTTCCTTGGAGGACCTAATGATGATCATATCTCTTTTTGACCCAGTTTCCAAAAAAAGGCTGCAAACATGCTTACTTTACAAAATTTAAATGTCCCTGGATTGCACATTCTGCTTAACAGTAAAAATATTACATGCTTGTAGTTTGGGATCTAAGGTCTCATCCAAATGGTAAGGGAGTTTAAAAGGCTATATTACAGAGCTATAAAGAAAAGGCTATAAGAGGTTTTTCCATTAAATAAGTGTTAAATATAACAAAGGACAACAGGTTCAAACTGACCAACTAAAAAATTGCTTTCCTTTCCCATTTGCTTTTAACTGTTCTGTAGTTAAAATTGAATGAAAGTAATAGGTCTCTTCTCTATCAAATTTTTGAGCAAAAAAAAAATGTGTAAAATATTTCTAGCTTGAGAAGGGAACATATTGAAAAGTAGTGTGTGCAGGGTAGAAGCTGACTTTACACAGCCTAAAAAATTAGAAGAGAATATAAGCCCAAATTTATTTCAATTTCTGGATTTCATTAATATTCTAAACTCAGAGGTAAAGCAAGATAAAACGGAACTTATTAGTTAATTTACAGTTTAACATAGTAAGACTGATTGCTTTGTGTATATTTATATAGATATGCTATTTTTTCACATATCAATTGTTTGATGAAATACCCTACACCTTTTGTCTCTATAGATGTAAGTACTACATCGCCAGTATTACATATTATATTTCTAGAGCTTTAAGTTGGAGAAATTTGTGATATTTATTAAACATATTATTGGAAACCATTTTTTGCTACTATTTACTTAACTCAGCAGTTTTAATTATGCTACTGCAATGAACTACCTTAGAATATTTTACTTTCATGTCTGAAATCTTCCTTTAAATGATTGTGTTAATTTACTAAGCACTGATCACATCTCTTTCTGTTTCTGAGACTTCCTCCATGTACCAAAAAAAGTTATAAATACTGAGGTATAATGACAAAACTTTGCTTGAGATCCTAATGCTTGACTTTCTAGAATCCTTCTGTGGTCAGTAAAGGAAAACAGCCCTGTCTCCTCAAAGACAGTGCCTTCACCTGTAACTTAACTGTGGGCAGCCATCAAGATGTGACACTTCATCTTGTCTGTGGCTGAACCTTCCTGTCATCCTGTCTATGGTGGCGCAAACTACGCCAGGCAGTGTAATTGTGAGTTTGGTTGGATCAACTCCNAAAAAAAGAAAAAAAAAAAGATGTGATTTTAATCAATTCAGTATCACAAAACTGAGCAGTTGCTACATATGTGTGATGTAGGGGAGAAGGACAGAAATCGCCTTAATCTCCTTTTCCTTTTGTTTGCAGGTTGTAGCTGACAGTTAGATCAGATTCACCATCTCTCTCCACTTAGACATTCCAACTCCCTTACAGAGGCATATATCTCTCCATTGAAGGATGCAGGTGAAATTAGTTTTAGTAGACTAATGTCATCTTGTAAACAACCTGCTACTTAAGATGCATGAAAATATGGAAATATTCATCATCGTTCACTCAGAAGACCTGCATGCCTGCATACATCAGTACATTTAGTTGCCTCTGAGAAAAACTCAAACAAGGATCTGTCATTACTGCTTAGCAGAATCTATCTTTCTTAATCAAACTCAGACAAATAGATGCTCTCTACAGAAAGACAACCAAAAAATGCTGGCTTGTAGCCTGGAGCATTCTTCTTTGCTTTTTGATTGTGTTTTTTTATTCAACAGCATCAGAGGCTGCCTCTGATCTCACATGGAGAAAAGAGAAATGCAATGAGAAGTTTAGTGGATCCAGATGCTGAAACAGGAGACACCCAGATGTATCTGTATGTGGAGGAAAGACTGATAAAGGCTGAACAAAGCTATGAAATGGGTAGACAGAAAAGAGGAGAAACTGGTCAGATGTGCTGTAGAGAAGAGGAATAGCAAAAAGGAAGAGGCAGGTAGAATGTGGAGGAAAATAGAATTACGAGAAATAAAAATCAAAGCAAAAGAAACCCTATAAATTCATATACATATAAATGCACAAATAAATAACTAGATGTAAAATAAGCAAACACATACATATATATATTTCAGATATGGAGAAGGAAAGAGGCTACACGGAAAAAGGTCTCTCCTAATCACATTTTTTCACCTGAAGATCATTCTTAGAAGTCAAACTTATCTAATCAAAATCACCTACTGTTTCACACACAGTTGCACTGATCAGTCTTATGAATCACCCAAACTCACTGTTTTTTAGGAATTTTCTTCAATCTGAGGTTTCTTTTGACCTTTCTAGAAATTCATATTTATTGACATCTGCTTTCTTCTGATCTATCTGTTCAAGTTAAAAACTAAAATTCTGAAGGTTATCTGCTTCCAAACTGTCTTCACAAACTAGTAATGATTTGCTGTACATTTTCACATCTCTGACATAGATATGCTAGATGTTATTAGGGAAAGGTATAGAGCAGTTGCCCTCTGAAACTTGAGGTGCTTGCTCCAGGCACAACGTGTGTCCATATAGCTGTGTACCACTGATAATATTTAAGCATGCTTCATAGAATAATTCAAGGCATTTACCCGCTGCATAGAATAATTCAAAGCACGGTGATAGTGACATGACTTGCGTTTCGGGAACACTTCATACTCATCTGGTCTCTCTGTCTTTAAAATGCTCAAGAGAGCTCCAAGGGCACTCCTGAACCATCTTGTCTTGGTTTGCTGTCCTTCACAGGGAAGGCATTTCACACATTCTGAGATTGATTCATATGTTGAAACAAAGTTCAATGACAGACAGTCAGGAAATTAATTTCCAAATTGAATATCTGATCTTAACTAAAACACCACCTTTGGTGCACTTTAGGTATGTATAAAATAACTTTATTTCTATAAAACACGGTGAGATTGGGTTTCTAATATACACCCAGGTTCATGCGAGGTGCAAAGTTTATATTCCTGGGGAGAACATGGTGTAAGATTGCTTGGAGAGAGCTATCAGTTTCACCTGGATTTTAGTTTAATGTCTTCAACTTCCAAAATATATTCCTAAAGCTAAGACTTTATTTGACACGTCTCCCAACTCAGTAAAGTATTTCTTCTGTATGCCATAAGTGGATTGTGGGAAGCTGGAGAAATACTGTGTCTTACAGTGTGGCAAATTAATAACTCTTACTGAATTATGGTCTTCTGGGACTCGTGGAATTACTTTTGAGCATTACAGAAAGTTTATTATAAATGTCTCCTCTCTATTCTGAATTTTGGACATTTTTGAAATAGTTTTCTGCTTTGGAGCTTTACAGCAAAAGCAGTGTAATCTTAGCAAATTGGTTCAAAAGAGGTCTACATTAACTTCTTCATTTCATGTGGATTCATATCCCCCAAGTTTTGCTTTGAGTACTGAGTTCAAACAAACCAAAAATTCAAAGGAAAGCTCCACCCATATCATAGAATTTTGTCTGGGGAACTTTTTTCCCCTTTGAGTCATAACCAGAATAATAATGAGTAACAACTGGTTTCCACCCAAACTATGAATGACCCGTTTTTGCTAAAACTCAGGCCTTCTCTGTCTGGGAAAGCTATAAATCTCCGTGGCAGTTTTGGTAGCCTAGGTTTAAATTTCAATCTTCTTTTGCAAGATTGATGTAAATATTTTTTTTTTTCCAGTTGCAAGCATCAAATAACAGGGACACCTTGCTTTACATATTTTTGTGAACACATTTATCTATTTATTTATCTATTTATTTATTTATTTTTATAGGAAGGATGATTTTTTCTTCCATGATATTTTTCTGTATGGTGTGACTTCATCATCAGGTTAAGACTACTGAATATGGCTTTTTTCACAGTCTACTGCCAAAGGAAATATTTACAAGTGCAACTGGGGGAAGAGAGACTCTATGACTGCTATAAATTTATTGCTGGCTACAAAAATGTGTCATGATTCTCAGTGGTGCCATGTCTAATTTAGACCAAATGTAAACCTTTGTATAGACAGTGCTCTGACATACCAGTTAAATCTGCAGAAAGACATGTTACTTGGATAGAAACATATGATCTCATTCGAAGATCTAAGTGTTAGTACCAACTTGCCAAAATTCTTTGGGGAAGAGTTAAAAGCCAGGCATCCTTCTATGAGGGTCTCATCCATGCCCCATATCTTTGTTCCCTTTCATTTCCAGAACTTTTTCAACAAATTTATCCCATGTGTATACTTAAACTTTTAGAGATCTTGTTTGTGTTTCCATGGGAAGTAAATTTGTCTTTTTTTTTTCCTTCTTAATTTTTGTTTAGTTACCAGAAATCTAAGTCTTGAGAAACCTTTATCTCTATTTGGTCTGTTTGATTATCTTCCCAGTATTTTCTCACTCTTGTATATTTATATTTTATCAGAGAATTATAGAATGATTTGAGTTAGAAAGGGCCTTAAAGATCATCTATTTCCAAGCCACCTTCCACTAGACCAGGTTTCTCAAAGTCCCATCCAGCCTGGCCTTGAACACTTACAGGGATGGGGCATTCACAGCTTCTCTGGGCAGCCTGGGCCAGTGTCTCACCACCCTCACAGAAAAGAATTTCTTCCTAATACATAATCTAAATCTTTCCTCTTTCATTTTCAAACCATTATTCCTTGTCCTATCACTGCACTCCCTGATAAAAAGTCCCTTTCCAGTTCTGCTGTAGGCCCCCTTTAGGTACTGGAATGTGTAATAAGGTCTCCCCAGAGCCTTCTCCAGGCTGAACAACCCGCAACTTTCTCAGCTTGTCATCATGATTATCTACCTGGCACTCCTTTTAATTAGTTAAGATCACTGATTTCTTCCAGGATTCCAGTCTCATATTACCTTTTCTGCCTGTGTATTCATGTGCTGAACAGTATCTCAAATGTTTAGCAAAATGCTATCTCTAGAAAAGGCAGTCTTTGTTATGAAATACTTTAGTGACGATAAACTTTGGTTCCATATGAAAATTTAAAATTATACAAAGAAACAGATTTCTGAATGATTACACTTAATAAAACTAATGGGTGTATATATTGTGAAGGAATGAAATATCATCATATATAGTAATTGCTTCCACTAAATGAACCCTTGACTTCACGTGTTGTGCCATATACGCAGAAACTTAAACCTCTTCAAAGGAACCACTCCTCTGTGTAAACTTAGAGCACAGTAGGCTAACTTTCTTGCCACAGTAGGCCTCTTAAACTCCAGTGGAGGCTTCTGAAGACCACAATGATATTCTTTTTCCTGATGGCTGCATATGCCACATAAGGAAACACTGGATTTACTGTCCCATACACGTACACATATTTATGTGAAGGCAGTTCTCCCTCCTTGCACAGCTTCTGGAAAAAAAGAGTAGCCAGACATAGCAGGTTGTTACTAGAACAGTATTTGGAGTTTGTTCGTGATCACTTTCTTTCTCAGTAGCTCTTTAATCTCTGAAAAGAAGGTGGCAATATGCCAAATTTGTTATTCTGGAGATAGCAGCTTGTATTCAGTCACTGTCTTTCTTCTGTCCATTTGTCTGTTTGGTCCATTGGATCCATTGCAACCCCTAAATGCCATGTGAGAACAAGGTTTGAAATTTGGTTGGGTGATGGAACAGAGACCATACTTTCAAAAGAAAAATGGTATTAGAAAGCAAACTGCCAGATCCAGATAGTACATCTACAGCTTGCTCCTGGCTGGTATGTGACGAGCCTTCAGGAAAGAGCACAGATATACATATAAAAGCACTATAGGTGAAATGAATTGTCATAGTCAGATATAAGTTTTGTACCTCTGCTTTTGTACATCTTTCTAGTGAATGTAAGGGTATGATATCCATGCTGGTTTTAATTTAGTTAGTAGTAATAAAAACCACAAACTTCAGTAGGAGGGAATTAAATGTATGTTTTCTTATGGCACTTGGCAGTTATGTACAGACTTATCTGAAACTAATGTGGTCTCATCTTTATGGCCACTCTTATCTGTACTAACCAGATTAAAACTAGTACAGATATGACTTCCAGTATTGCAAAAAATATCTAAATGTGCAGTGAGGTCAAAGCCGTAAGTCCTTGAAGGGGCAAAAAAGAGATAGCTTAATTTTCACGAAGAATCATTTCAATGATTTCAACATGAAAAATTGTACTTTAGGTTTGTTAATTTTTTTGTTTAGTTTATTTTAGTTTATTTATTTTAGTTTACTTTAGTTTATTTTACTATTCCAGAATATGAATTAATTCTTGCTTTCTGGAAAGTATTTTCTCCCCCTCTTTTTT